>JARQOD010000002.1:435538543-435650415 GCA_033576555.1 Oophaga sylvatica
CATTTATTTGTATTTACTGTTTGAAGCCATCTCTTCTGTCGGTCCTGCAGTGATTTTACAGTACACGGCAGATAAATTTGCCGACTTTTCTTGTATCTATGTGATATAAATACATATACTTTGGGTGTGTGTCCTAACATCTAAAATCTTGTATTCTATGGTTTTATATCAAATACAGTTAGGTCCATAAATATTTGGACAGAGACAACATTTATCAAATTTTGGTTCTAGCCATTACCACAATGAATTTGAAACAAAAACAAATCAGATGCAGTTGAAGTTCAGACTTTCAGCTTTCATTTGGGGGTATCACATTAAAATTGGATAAAAGGGTTGGGAAAGTTTCAGCCCCTTTAAAACATGTGCCACCCTGTTTTTAAAGGGACCAAAAGAAATTTGGGACAAATGACCCCAAAGGCTTATTTCATGGACAGGTGGGGCAACCCCTTTGTTATGTCATTCTCAATTAGCAGATGAAAGGGCCCAGAGTTGATTGAGGGTTGTGGTGTTTTGCATTTGGAAGGTTTCCCTGTGAAGGAAAACATGTGGTTCACAGGAGCTCTCCATGCAGGTGAAACAAGCCATCCTTAAGCTGCAAGACAGAAAAAAAACCATCCAAGAAATTGCTACAACTTAGAAGGGGCAAAATTCTAAAATTTTGGGTTTACATCCTGAGAAAGAAAGAAAGCACTGGTGAACTCATCAATCCAAAAAGACCTGGGAGCCCACGGAAGACAACAGTGGTGGATGATCGCCGCATACTTTCTTTGGTGAAGAAGAACCCGTTCACAACATCAACTGAAGTCCAGAACACTCTCAGTGAAGTAGGTGTATCTGTCTCTAAGTCAACAGTAAAGAGAAGACTCCATGAAAGTAAATACAAAGGGTTCACATCTAGATGCAAACCATTCATCAATTCCAAAAATAGACAGGCCAGAGTTAAATTTGCTGAAAAACCCCTCCAGAAGCCAGCTCAGTTCTGGAAAAGTATTCTATGGAGTATTCTATGGACAGATGAGACAAAGATCAACCTGTACCAGAATGATGGGAAGCCAAAAGTTTGGAGAAGAAAGGGAACGGCACATGATCCAAGGCACACCACATCCTCTGTAAAACATGGTGGAGGCAACGTGATGGCATGGCCATGCATGGCTTTCAATGGCACTGGGTCACTTGTGTTTATTGATGACATAACAGCAGACAAGAGTAGCCGGATGAATTCTGAAGTGTACCGGGATATACTTTCAGCCCAGATTCAGCCAAATGCTGCAAACTTGATTGGACGGCGCTTCATAGTACAGATGGATAATGACCCCAAGCATACAGCCAAAGCTACACAGGAGTTCATGAGTGCAAAAAAGTGGAACATTCTTCAATGGCCAAGTCAATCACCAGATCTTAACCCAATTGAGCATGCATTTCACTTGCTCAAATCCAGACTTAAGAGGGAAAGACCCACAAACAAGCAAGACCTGAAGGCTGCGGCTGTGAAGGCCTGGCAAAGCATTAAGAAGGAGGAAACCCAGCGTTTGGTGATGTCCATGGGTTCCAGACTTAAGGCAGTGATTGCCTCCAAAGGATTCGCCACAAAATTTTGAAAATAAAAATATTTTGTTTGGGTTATGTTTATTTGTCCAATTACTTTTGACCTCCTAAAATGTGGAGTGTTTGTAAAGAAATGTGTACAATTCCTACATTTTCTAACACATATTTTTGTTCAACCCTTCAAATTAAACGTTACAATCTGCACTTGAATTCTGTTGTGAGGTTTCATTTCAAATCCAATGTGGTGGCATGCAGAGCCCAACTCGCGAAAATTGTGTCACTGTCCAAATATTTCTGGCCCTGACTGTATATATATATATATATATACACACATATACAGTACAGACCAAAAGTTTGGACACACCTTCTCATTTAAAGATTTTTCTGTATTTTCAGGACTATGAAAATTGTACATTCACACTGAAGGCATCAAAACTATGAATTAACACATGTGGAATTATATACTTAACAAAAAAGTGTGTAACAACTGAAATTATGTCTTATATTCTAGGTTCTTCAAAGTAGCCATCTTTTGCTTTGATGACTGCTTTGCACACTCTTAGAATTCTCTTGATGAGCTTCAAGAGGTAGTTACCGGAAATGGTTTTCACTTCACAGGTGTGCCCTGTCAGGTTTAATAAGTGGGATTTCTGGCCTTATAAATGGGGTTGGGACCATCAGTTGTGTTGTGCAGAAGTCTGGTGGATACACAGCTGATAGTCCTACTGAATAGACTTAGAATTTGTATTATGGCAAGAAAAAAGCAGCTAAGTAAAGAAAAACGAGTGGCCATCATTACTTTAAGAAATGCAGGTCAGTCAGTCAGAAAAATTGGGAAAACTTTGAAAGTGTCCCCAAGTGCAGTTGCAAAAACCATCAAGCGCTACAAAGAAACTGGCTCACAAGAGAACCGCCCCAGGAAAGGAAGACCAAGAGTCACCTCTGCTTCTGAGGATAAGTTTATCCGAGTCACCAGCCTCAGAAATCGCAGGTTTACAGCAGCTCAGATTAGAGACCAGGTCAATGCCACACAGAGTTCTAGCAGCAGACACATCTCTACAACAACTGTTAAGAGAAAACTTTGTGTAGCATGCCTTCATGGTAAAATAGCTGCTAGGAAACCACTGCTAAGGACAGACAACAAGCAGAAGAGACTTATTTGGGCTAAAGAACACAAGGAATGAACATTAGACCAGTGGAAATTTGTGCTTTTGTCTGATGAGTCCAAATTTGAGATCTTTGGTTCCAACCACCGTGTCTTTGTGCGACGCATAAAAGGTGAACGGATGGACTCTAGTTCCCACCGTGAAGCATGGAGGGGGAGGTGTGATGGTGTGGGGGTGCTTTGCTGGTGACACTGTTGGGGATTTATTCAAAATTGAAGGCACACTGAACCATCATGGCTACCACAGCATCTTGCAGCGGCATGCTATTCCATCCGGTTTGCGTTTAGTTGGACCATCATTTATTTTTCAACAGGACAATGAACCCAAACACACCTCCAGGCTGTGTAAGGGCTATTTGACCAATAAGGAGAGTGATGGGGTGCTATGCCAGATGACCTGGCCTCCACAGTCACCAGACCTGAACCCAATCGAGATGGTTTGGGGTGAGCTGGACCGCAGAGTGAAGGCAAAAAGGCCAACAAATGCTAAGCATCTCTGGGAACGCCTTCAAGATTGTTGGAAGACCATTTCTGGTGACAACCTCTTGAAGCTCATCAAGAGAATGCCAAGAGTGTGCAAAGCAGTAATCAAAGCAAAAGGTGGCTACTTTGAAGAACCTAGAATATAAGACATATTTTCAGTTGTTTCACACTTTTTTGTTAAGTATATAATTCCACATGTGTTAATTCATAGTTTTGATGTCTTCAGTGTGAATGTACAATTTTCATAGTCATGAAAATACAGAAAAATCTTTAAATAAGAAGGTGTGTCCAAACTTTTGGTTTGTACTGTGTATATATATATATATATTTAAATATATACATATATATCTCAAACAAATAAAGGGAATACTCAAATAACACACCCTAGATCTGAATGAATGAAATATTCTCATTGCATACCTTGTTATGTACAAAGTTGAATGTGCTGACAACAAAATCACACAAAAATCAAAGGAAATCAAATTTTATAATTTAATTTGTAGTCACCCACAAAACTAAAGTGGAATGTAATGTCCTTAAAACAAGTAAAAATGATGCTCAGTAGTATGTGTGGTCTCCCTACAACGCCTGGGCATGCTCCTGATGAGGCGGCGCATGGTCTCCTGGAGGATCTCCTCCCAAACTGGACTAAAGCATCCGCCAACTCCTGCACAGTCTGTGGTGCAACGTGACGTTGGTGGATGGAGCGAGACATGATGTCCCAAATCTGCTCAATCGGATTCAGTTCTGGGGAACGGGCGGTCCAGTCCATAGCTTCAATGCCTTCATCTTGCAGGAAATGCTGACACACTCCAGCCAAATGAAGTCAGGCATTGTCCTGCATTAGAAGGAACCCAGGGCCAACCGCACCAGCATATGCTCTGACAAGGGGTCTGAGGATCTCATCTCGGTACCTAATGGCAGTCAGGCTACCTCTGGCGAGCACATGGAGGGCTGTGCGGCCCTCCAAAGAAATGCCACCCCACACCATTACTAAACCACTGCCAAACGAGTCATGCTGAAGGATGTTGCAGGCAGCAGATCGCTCTCCACAGCGTCTCCAGACTCTGTCACATGCTCAGTGTGAACCTGCTTTCATCTGTGAAGAGCACAGGGCGCCAGTGGCGAATTTGCCAATCCTGGTGTTCTGTCGCAAATGCCAAGCGTCCTGCACCGTGTCAGGCTGTGAGCACAACCCCCATCTGTGGATGTCAGGCACTCAGACCATCCTCATGGAGTCGGTTTCTAACCGTTTGAGCAGACACATGCACATTTGTGGCCTGGAGGTCATTTTGCAGGGCTCTGGCAGTGCTCCTCTTCCTCCTTGCACAAAGGCGGAGGTAGCGGTCCTGCTGCTTGGTTGTTGCCCTCCTACGGCCCCCTCCACGTCTCCTGGTGTACTGGCCTGTCTCCTGATAGCGCCTCCAGCCTCTGGACACGACGCTGACAGACACCGCAAACCTTCTTGCCACAGCTCGCATTGATGTGCCATCCTGGATAAGCTGCACTACCTGAGCCACTTGTGTGGGTTGTAGGGTCCGTCTCATGCTACCACGAGTGTAAAAGCACAACCAACTTTCAAAAGTGACCAAAACATCAATCAGAAAGCATTGGTACTGAGATGTGGTCTGTGGTCCCCACCTGCAGAACCACTCCTTTATGGAGTGTGTCTTGATAATTGCCAATAATTTCCATCTGTTGTCTATTCTATATACGTGACTAGAACCCATACAGTCCATATCTACAATAATATATAACTGACAGGAGCCCATACAGTCTATATCTACAATAATATATATCTGACAGGAGCCCGTACAGTCTCTATCTACAATGATATACACCTGACAGGAGCCCAGTCTGTATCTACAGTAGAACATACCTGACAGGAGCCCATACAGTCTAGTGTCTTCACTAGTGTTGAGCATTCCGATACCGCAAGTATCGGGTATCGGCCGATATTCGCTGTATCGGAATTCCGATACTTAGTTCCGATATTTTTCCAATATCGTATACCGGAATCGGAAGTTCCCATAATTCTTTGAGAGGCAATGTGATTTTAGTCAGCCAATGAGGAATCTTATGAAGTGTGGGCACATCCTGTAATGCTGCGGTCATCTTAACTAATGGCATGGCTGTGATTGGCTGCTGAAATGATGTCAGAATGCACTATAAAAGGCGCCGCCGCCATTTTAGCGTCACTGTGCTGTGAATTCAGATAGGGACAGAACGCTGCTCTGCTGACTCTGAGGGACAGTTAGAGATTGCGATTTTGTGTACTTTGCTTTAGGCAGGCTAGTTTACCAACCGCTGTGTAAAGCTTCCTTTTGCCTTGCAGTGCTGTTTTAACAGCTCTGTGCAAGGTGTGTGTGTGAGAGTGCAGGTGACGCTGCAGTTTGCTCTGCATCCAACGCTGTCTGTAGGCATCTGCACGTGTCACTCACTGACTTTTTTTTTTATTTTATTTTGTGGAATTGGTGCAGCTCCATTATATTTTAAAAAAATCTAATCTATTAGTGTGACGCGCTTCCATCCGTATACAATACATTGGTTGCAAACACTATAGAAGTACAGAAAGGAGCCTTTCACAGATAGTGAACAGTTGTGTTTCAGTGTTCACTGCAGTCTGTGAGGTTTTGATTTTTTGAGTGCAGATCACGCTCCAGTTAGTTCTTCAACCACTGCTGGTTGTAGTCTGCTGAGCGTGTGTCACTGCCTCATCCTTCACATTTTTCTCTAATTGGTGCAGCTCCATTATATTTTAAAAAAATCTAATCTATTAGTGTGACGCGCTTCCATCCGTATACAATACATTGGTTGCAAACACTATAGAAGTACAGAAAGGAGCCTTTCACAGATAGTGAACAGTTGTGTTTCAGTGTTCACTGCAGTCTGTGAGGTTTTGATTTTTTGAGTGCAGATCACGCTCCAGTTAGTTCTTCAACCACTGCTGGTTGTAGTCTGCTGAGAGTGTGTCACTGCCTCATCCTTCACATTTTTCTCTAATTGGTGCTGCTCCATTATATTTGAAAAAAATCTAATCTATTAGTGTGACGCGCTTCCATCCGTATACAATACATTGGTTGCAAACACTATAGAAGTACAGAAAGGAGCCTTTCACAGATAGTGAACAGTTGTGTTTCAGTGTTCACTGCAGTCTGTGAGGTTTTGATTTTTTGAGTGCAGATCACGCTCCAGTTAGTTCTTCAACCACTGCTGGTTGTAGTCTGCTGAGCGTGTGTCACTGCCTCATCCTTCACATTTTTCTCTAATTGGTGCTGCTCCATTATATTTGAAAAAAATCTAATCTATTAGTGTGACGCGCTTCCATCCGTATACAATACATTGGTTGCAAACACTATAGAAGTACACAAAGGGGCCTTTCACAGCTACTGAACAGTTGTCTGCAGTGTTCACTGTAGTCTGTGAGCTTTTCATTTATTGAGTGCAGATTACGCTCCAGTTAGTTCTTCATCCACTGCTGGTTGTAGTCTGCTGAGCGTGTGTCACTGCCTCATCCTTCACATTTTTCTCTAATTGGTGCTGCTCCATTATATTTGAAAAAAATCTAATCTATTAGTGTGATGCGCTTCCATCCGTATACAATACATTGGTTGCAAACACTATAGAAGTACACAAAGGGGCCTTTCACAGCTACTGAACAGTTGTCTGCAGTGTTCACTGTAGTCTGTGAGCTTTTCATTTATTGAGTGCAGATTACGCTCCAGTTAGTTCTTCAACCACTGCTGGTTGTAGTCTGCTGAGCGTGTGTCACTGCCTCATCCTTCACATTTTTCTCTAATTGGTGCTGCTCCATTATATTTGAAAAAAATCTAATCTATTAGTGTGACGCGCTTCCATCCGTATACAATACATTGGTTGCAAACACTATAGAAGTACACAAAGGGGCCTTTCACAGCTACTGAACAGTTGTCTGCAGTGTTCACTGTAGTCTGTGAGCTTTTCATTTTTTGAGTGCAGATTACGCTCCAGTTAGTTCTTCAACCACTGCTGGTTGTAGTCTGCTGAGCGTGTGTCACTGCCTCATCCTTCACATTTTTCTCTAATTGGTGCTGCTCCATTATATTTGAAAAAAATCTAATCTATTAGTGTGACGCGCTTCCATCCGTATACAATACATTGGTTGCAAACACTATAGAAGTACACAAAGGGGACTTTCACAGCTACTGAACAGTTGTCTGCAGTGTTCACTGTAGTCTGTGAGCTTAAATTTTTTGAGTGCAGATTACGCTCCAGTTAGTTCTTCAACCACTGCTGGTTGTAGTCTGCTGAGCGTGTGTCACTGCCTCATCCTTCACATTTTTCTCTAATTGGTGCTGCTCCATTATATTTGAAAAAAATCTAATCTATTAGTGTGACGCGCTTCCATCCGTATACAATACATTGGTTGCAAACACTATAGAAGTACACAAAAGGGCCTTTCACAGCTACTGAACAGTTGTCTGCAGTGTTCACTGTAGTCTGTGAGCTTTTCATTTTTTGAGTGCAGATTACGCTCCAGTTAGTTCTTCAACCACTGCTGGTTGTAGTCTGCTGAGCGTGTGTCACTGCCTCATCCTTCACATTTTTCTCTAATTGGTGCTGCTCCATTATATTTGAAAAAAATCTAATCTATTAGTGTGACGCGCTTCCATCCGTATACAATACATTGGTTGCAAACACTATAGAAGTACACAAAGGGGCCTTTCACAGCTACTGAACAGTTGTCTGCAGTGTTCACTGTAGTCTGTGAGCTTTTCATTTTTTGAGTGCAGATTACGCTCCAGTTAGTTCTTCAACCACTGCTGGTTGTAGTCTGCTGAGCGTGTGTCACTGCTTCTGTAAGGTTCTTTGTACATGTTCTTGAAACTCAGTTTTTCCGTCAGCCATTTTGCTTTCTGTCTTGCTGCAGCTATCTTGCCCTCAGTCAATATGGAGTTTCCAGCTTTCATGTTCCCGCCCTGATTCTCTCCCTCTTGCTTCTTAAGCAGCCACAGCTGAGCAATCAGTGCTTCAGAATCTAGCCTGCAGTGAACCTGTGACCTGACTCCTGGAAGCCTTGGACTTTGTACTCCAGCTATTCCTACTGAGGAACTCTGGAACACTTGTGGACTCTGGAACCCTGCTCTTTGAAAGATCCACGTTTGCATGGACTTACGGTAACAGAGAAGAAGATCCTGAACCTGTTGTGGAGAGTGATTGCTGAGCTTAAGTTACTCTGGCCTGCTGTGTCTCCTGCTTCTGTATCTGCAAACTGTGTGACTATTTTTGCCACTTGTATGAAGTAATACAAGACCTTCTATATCAAACCTGTGTCTCATGTATTTTCATCGCACCCAAGCACAAGACGCTATATGAACTGTACTACATACATTACAGCCTCATCCTTCACATTTTTCTCTAATTGGTGCTGCTCCATTATATTTGAAAAAAATCTAATCTATTAGTGTGACGCGCTTCCATCCGTATACAATACATTGGTTGCAAACACTATAGAAGTACACAAAGGGGCCTTTCACAGCTACTGAACAGTTGTCTGCAGTGTTCACTGTAGTCTGTGAGCTTTTCATTTTTTGAGTGCAGATTACGCTCCAGTTAGTTCTTCAACCACTGCTGGTTGTAGTCTGCTGAGCGTGTGTCACTGCCTCATCCTTCACATTTTTCTCTAATTGGTGCTGCTCCATTATATTTGAAAAAAATCTAATCTATTAGTGTGACGCGCTTCCATCCGTATACAATACATTGGTTGCAAACACTATAGAAGTACACAAAGGGGCCTTTCACAGCTACTGAACAGTTGTCTGCAGTGTTCACTGCAGTCTCTGAGGAATAACCACACTTAGGCCTTATAACTTTTCTGACTTTCTTTATTAATCTACCAAGATGAAGAAGGCAGGGAGTAAGGCACGTGGTCGTGGCCGTGGAGTTTCAGCAGGGAGAGGACGTGGGGATTCTGTGGCTGCTGCCGCACCCAGTGACACAGCATCCACCAGTTTTCCCCGTGAGCGTTCCTTAATGCGCAGTTTTGTAGGAGCTCAGCGTACCCCCCTGCTGCGGGAAGAACAAATTGAAGCCGTTGTTGGTTGGATGGCAGCCAATGCATCGACTTCAATTGCTTCCACCTCCTCTCAGGACCACAGCACTGTTAAACAACCATCTGTCTCTTCACCGCCTGCCAAATTGCCCAGGCAGTCAGAGAGTTCTGAACTGGAGCCAGCTGAGTCTCTGCTTCTGTTCTCAGAATCTGTTGGCTTGCAAACAGGGGCCCAGCCAAGCAGCATTCTGGAATGTGAAGAAGAGCCAGTATGCAGTGATGCGCAACAGCTGTGTCTCTCTGAATGTGAAGAGGCGGGTGAGCCAGTGCCGATGGTCAGCACACCGCAGAACGCATCTGATGATGATGAGACTCAGGTGCCAGTTTCTGTTGAGCATGGTGCTGGCCAGACCACCCAACAGCAGCAGGTGTTGGAAGAGGGTAGTGGAGATGATGAGGTCCAAGACCCAACATGGCGTGAGGAACAGGAAGGTGGTGGTAGCAGCTCTGAGGAAGAGATTGCCCCAACGGTCCAAACAGTAGGGAGAGGTAGGCTGCAGACTCGGTTGCCTGTAGCCTCCAGTTTGGCACCCGTTCGTAGCAGTTCTCTTCCAACAGCCAAAACGGGCGCTCCCAGGACTTGCACTGCGTGGTCCTTTTTTGACACACTTGCAGATGATATTTGCTATGTCAAATGCAAGCTGTGTAATCAAAAAGTAAAAAGAGGTAAAAGTGTCAGTAACCTTAATACCACAAATATGTGGAAACATGTGCGGTCAAAGCACGTGGTTGAGTTACAAAGACACACTGGAGATGTAGGCCAACCTACAGCAGCACCTACATCTTCAGCTCGTGTTGGAGCCTCTTCCTCCAGCTCACACACAGCTGGTTCGGCTTCCTCACAGGATCGCCATGGAAGAACCTCTGTCACTGTTGTCCAGAGACCCAGTGTTATTCCACCCACAGCTGCAAGTTCCCTGTCATCCTCACACTCCCAGGCCACAAAACAGCCATCGGTAGCACAGGCATGGGATAAAAGACGGCCATACTCGGCAAACCATCCACGAGCACAGGCTCTGAATGCTGGCATTGCAAAACTCCTGTCCCTTGAAATGCTGTCATTCAGGCTGGTGGAGACTGAGAGTTTCCGGAACTTAATGGCATTGGCAGTCCCACAATACAATGTGCCCAGCCGATTTTATTTCAGCAGGCAAGCCGTCCCTGGTCTGCAAAAGCATGTTGAGGGAAAAATTAAACATGCGCTACTAAACGCCGTCAGTAGCAAGGTCCACCTGACCACCGATGCGTGGACCAGTACCCATAGCCAGGGACGATACCTTTCCCTCACTGCCCATTGGGTCAATGTTGTGGAGCCGGGTACAGATCTTGCGAGTGGCGCTGTACGTGTTCTGCCAACTCCAAGGATTGCAGGAATCAAGTCTGTCCACATTGACTCCTCCTCCTCCTCCAGTTCCTCAGAATCATCGCTGCAGGAGCCGTCACGGTCTACCTCCACATGGACCCGTGAACGCTTACCTGATGCGACCGATATGAGCACAGCCGTGGCCAAACGTCAACAGGCCGTCCTGAAATTAATTTCCATGGGGAATCGAAGCCACACAGCGCAGGAGCTCTGGAATGCCATCAAGCAGGAGAGCGACGTGTGGTTTTTGCCAGCGAATCTCCAGCCAGGCTTGGTAGTGTGTGACAATGGCCGAAATCTGGTGGCAGCTCTGGGCCTTGGCAAACTCACTCACATACCATGTCTGGCACATGTGCTCAACTTGGTCGTGCAGAGTTTTTTGAGGGACTATCCGGATCTTGATGCACTGCTGCACAAGGTCCGCCTAGAGTGCGCTCACTTGCGACGTTCCAGCATGGCCATATCGCGCATTGCAGCTCTGCAACGCAGATTTCGCCTTCCTGAACATCGCATCATATGTGACGTACCCACCAGGTGGAATTCCACGTTACATATGTTGGAGCGGTTGTGTGAGCAGCAGCCAGCAGTAATGGAGTATCAGCTGCATCAGGCGCAATCAACTCGCAATTTGCGCCGTTCACACTTCACCACTACTGAGTGGGCCTCTATGAAGGACATCTGCCACGTTTTGTGTGCGTTTGATGAGTCAACGCGGATGGTGAGTGCAGATGATGCACTAGTCAGCCTGACTGTCCCCCTTATCTGCCTGCTTCAAAAAACAATGCAAGCACTAAGGGATGAGGTTTTGGAAGAGGTGGAGGATGAGGAGTCACAAATTCCATCACCTTCTGGACAGTCAGCGCAACGTGGTTCCTCACAAAGGGCTGGGCAGGGCTCACTTTGTGAGGAGGATGAGGAGGAGTCAATGGAGGAGGAAGACATCGCTCCAGAGGGAGGTACACAACGCTCTAGTCAGTATGTAGAGCGAGGGTTGGGTGATGCAGAGCAGGCAGAGATGACGCCTCTTGCAGGGGACAGCGTTTCTTGGCCAGTTGGGAGTCTGCAGCACATGGTTGATTTCATGCTGCAGTGCCTGAGAAACGACCGCCGCATCGCCCATATTCTCACCACGTCTGATTATTGGGTGTACACCCTCCTAGACCCTCGCTACCGGGACAACTTACAAAGCCTCATCACACCGTTGAACCGGGAGCGTAAAATGCGGGAGTACCAAGACACACTGGTGCAATCCATAATGTTCTCCATTCCAGCCGAGAGCACTGCTGCTGCTACTGCTTTACAAAGCAGCTCTGTGCGTCGAGGCAGTGGAGACAGCTCTGCAACAAGAGGGAGCACAAGCAGCGCCTCTGCACAGGGCAAGACCAGTATGTTCCAAATGTGGCGAAGTTTTGTGGCAGCGCCACAAATGTCTACACCATCCGAGATGGCTCCAGTCAGCAGGAGGCAACGTTTCCGTAAGATGGTGACAAACTACATGTCTTTCCCTCTCAGTGTACTCCCAGATGGCTCTTCCCCATTCAAGTTTTGGGTCTCTAAGCTGGATACATGGCCAGAGCTTAGCCAGTATGCATTGGAGGTGCTGGCTTGCCCTGCTGCCAGTGTATTATCGGAGCGCGTCTTTAGTGCTGCAGGTGGTGTACTAACAGACCGTCGCATGCGACTATCCTCCGATAATGTAGACCGGCTTACTTTTCTGAAAATGGACAAGGCATGGATCTCGCCAGAATTTGTCTGTCCGTTTTCAGATTAAATAACTGGTTCGCAACGTTATCCATGTCTCCTGTTATGTTCATCTTTCTACCACCTGAACTCTACTCCCTGGGCTACAACACTGCCAGTTGCTGCTCAGAAGTGTCGTGTCCACAGACCAATACACAAGCTATAGTGTTAGTGGGGTTCAGTAACGCCAGCTGTTCCCTGCTGTGTGTCCGGCAAGAAGTCTCCTGTTCCCTAAACATGCACAGAAAAACCCATGTCGAACATGCTCCAAATAGGGAAGAGCCGTCACCCTGATTGTTAAGTTTAAAACAGGAAATTGTGAAGTTTTCCAGGCCTAGAATGATAAATTTTTATGACAAATATGGACAAATAATAATTTGTCATCACAGCGCATATCTGCACATGTCTATTAGAAATGGTAACAAAAACTAAAACATAGTCTTCACTTTTTGAAATTAATGCATAAAAGTACATTTCATACTTATCAATTAATGCTTTTTAAGGAACTTTATCTGTACCTGTAAGATAATGCAGTCAATGGATGTACGAATCATAAAATACTCATCATCATCATCACGAGTTTTATTTATGACAGACATTATAAAATACACATACTGATGCCAACTGTAACTTCACACACCATATATGAAATGGCCAGCATCTAAACCTGGTAATAATGTGCAATAATAAATTATTACATCTAGAAAGTACATCATGCATACTGACAATAGGTAGTTATACCTGCAAGTGCTGTTGAAACAACCACAACAGATATAAATTAATAATGGTATTGTCACGCTGTATAGCAGATATATATATGTGATGACAGTAATCTATATCAAAGGGCAACATACTATATAACATGCGCATAGATATATGATAACATAGATTTTACCTGACAGAATGTCCAGAGGGTCAAAACGGAATCCGTTATACGCTGTCTCCGGCTAGAGGGTGACCGGGGTCTAAGCTGACCCTAAACTGGGGTCCTAACTAATCCCTCAACCTGGAGGTACTGTTAAAGGTACAGAGGTCCAGGCCACCAGCGTAAACCCTGTCTCCTATCAATCCCTGCCAACTGTATTCTAGTCCTAAGAAGGACCCTGAATACCACCAAAGGGAATGACCAGGTAACGGTTAATGAACAGAAAGACATACAAGAAAGATAAGAAATAAAGTAAATAAAGTCTTACATACAACACTCACACACAGTAGGAACACCTTAGGTCTCAGAGATAAACTATAAGCTGTAAGAGTAAAACAACTAAGGAGCTCTTAGCTTAAGTATTCCCAGAACGATCCAGTCTGCTAAACTATATGAATGCTTTCACCGGCATCAAACACCCAGACTGGCAGGAATATAAAGGAAACTAATTAGAACATAATCCAAAGCAGCCGGGCGAGGCTGCACCTAGCCTTAGCAAAGAGCTAGGAAAAATTAACTCTCACATCACCAAAAAACAAAGAAACAGAAGCTCAGCTGTGAGAAGTCAGAATGTGCAATCGCGACGATCTTCGTGGCGATGCACCCATGACAGTACCCCCCTTCTACGAGGGGCCTCCGGACCCTCATGACCAGGTCTGTCCGGGTGAGTTGTGTGAAAGGTCCGTCCACGTTATCATTGACCACCACTGAAGGAGGTAGAGGTGACGGTATGACTGGTGCCACATACTTTTTAAGTAATGACTTGTGAAACACATTATGAATTTTAAACGTAGGAGGGAGGTCCAGACGAAATGCCACAGGATTAATTATGGAGCTGATCCTGTACGGCCCGATGAATCTGGGACCCAACCTCCAGGAGGAAACTTTAAGTTTAATATTCCTGGTAGACAACCACACCAGATCATTCACCTTCAGATCTCGACCAGAAACTCTCCCCCTATCAGCCATCCGTTTGTAACGGTTCTCCGTAACCTTCAGTCTTAACTGATCTGGAACTATCAGTCTCCCTGGAAGTCCCACAGGGGCGTCCCCCTGAGCCCCCAATACCTCCCCCTCAAGCTCAGAGCATACAGCTGACACTACAACTCCCTCCTGAGGAATAGGAACCGGATCATCCATCCTCCCGGTCCCTGGGAAAGTACGAGATAAGGCATCAGGAAGCAACTTTATTGAGCAGTCATATGCGCGCTGAGGAGGTAACTCTTTACACCCCTCCTCTGAGAACATCTCCCCAAAGTCCTCCAGAAAAGGAGGCAAAGTCCTAGGTACAACCGCACCGATGACCGTGCTCATGCAGTTATTCTTGCAAAATTCACCCCACTGGCTAATCTTTCTGGATTGCCAATCAATCACTGGGTTATGTTTAGCCAACCAAGGAAGTCCCAACACAATAGGAGCAGGCAGACCCTCCAACACATAACAAGACAATTGCTCTTTATGTATTGCCCCTACTCGAAGATCTATGTTATAAACAGCTTGTACCAAGCTACCTTGACCAAGAGGTCTAGAATCAATAGAGAGTATAGGGACCGGTTTGGCCAATACACTCAGTTGCATACCATGCACCTGGGCAAACCGAGCGTCCACCAGATTAGCCCCGGACCCACTATCAAGAAAAACAGAAATCCTCTCAGTTCTAGTACCAATCACCACCTCCGCAGGCACGAGAAACTGAGAGGGATTTGGGGACGAAATACACACTCCCAGGTTAACTCCTTGGTTCAAAGAGGTCCGGGATGGACACCCCCCAACAAAATGTCCCTCTCTCCCGCAAAAGAAGCACCTTCTAGTCTTGCGGCGCACCGCTGATTCCCTCCTACAAAATGATGTCCCTCCCAACTGCATGGGTTCCTCAGAACAGACCAGGGGAACCTCAGTATAAGGAACTTTAGTAGTAGGTGGAGTCATCACGGGGGGCGGAGTTACCTCGCGTCTTCCCCGAAGACGTCTATCAATGCGAATAGCGAGGGCCATAGCAGCCTCCAGTGATGGAGGAGAATCATACTGAGCCAACACATCTTTTAATTTGTCAGACAACCCTTGACAAAACTGGCTCCTAAGAGCGGGGTCATTCCACTGAGTATCTGTTGCCCATCTACGGAACTCAGAAGAATATTCCTCCGCTGGACGATTTCCTTGCCGTATTTTACGTAACCTTGTTTCAGCAAGGGAGACTCGATCCGGATCATCATATACCAGACCCAGGGCAGTAAAAAATCGATCCACTGACTGGAGATCTGGGGAGCCTGGAGGAATAGAGAACGCCCAAGATTGAGGATCCCCTTGTAAGAGCGAGATAACAATTCCCACCCTCTGCTCTTCACTCCCAGATGACCGAGGCCGCAGCCG
This sequence comes from Oophaga sylvatica, assembly GCA_033576555.1. Taxonomy (NCBI): domain Eukaryota; kingdom Metazoa; phylum Chordata; class Amphibia; order Anura; family Dendrobatidae; genus Oophaga; species Oophaga sylvatica. Next base: position 435,554,226 of record JARQOD010000002.1, read on the forward strand.
AAAGTACAATTTACATGCCTCCCGGAAAGTAAAAAATTTGTCCCGCCCACCAGTGAACCTGTCTGGGAGAGCAACCTTAGGTTCAGATCTGGTTTGCTCCGGGGGGAACAAAACCTTGGACTTAATGTCTGCCAACTCCATGGACAATCCCTGCAACTGCCGGGCCAGCTGGGCTACTGGATCCATGACAGCTGGGGAGAATCTTTAGTATGGCCGGTGAAAATGTCACGCTGTATAGCAGATATATATATGTGATGACAGTAATCTATATCAAAAGGGCAACATACTATATAACATGCGCATAGATATATGATAACATAGATTTTACCTGACAGAATGTCCAGAGGGTCAAAACGGAATCCGTTATACGCTGTCTCCGGCTAGAGGGTGACCGGGGTCTAAGCTGACCCTAAACTGGGGTCCTAACTAATCCCTCAACCTGGAGGTACTGTTAAAGGTACAGAGGTCCAGGCCACCAGCGTAAACCCTGTCTCCTATCAATCCCTGCCAACTGTATTCTAGTCCTAAGAAGGACCCTGAATACCACCAAAGGGAATGACCAGGTAACGGTTAATGAACAGAAAGACATACAAGAAAGATAAGAAATAAAGTAAATAAAGTCTTACATACAACACTCACACACAGTAGGAACACCTTAGGTCTCAGAGATAAACTATAAGCTGTAAGAGTAAAACAACTAAGGAGCTCTTAGCTTAAGTATTCCCAGAACCGATCCAGTCTGCTAAACTATATGAATGCTTTCACCGGCATCAAACACCCAGACTGGCAGGAATATAAAGGAAACTAATTAAACATAATCCAAAGCAGCCGGGCGAGGCTGCACCTAGCCTTAGCAAAGAGCTAGGAAAAATTAACTCTCACATCACCAAAAAACAAAGAAACAGAAGCTCAGCTGTGAGAAGTCAGAATGTGCAATCGCGACGATCTTCGTGGCGATGCACCCATGACAGGTATATAGGTATCACAGTGCATAGTTACTCATGGACAATGTCGATGTAATACTGTACCTCAATAAAGTCAGCGTCAACCATTATGCTTGTTAGTCTTGTAGATTGTTAAAGAGGGAACGGTCTTTTTTTGTTGGTCATAGGTGGAGTATTAGACAGTAAATGATTACTGCTGTCGTATTTTTGGCGTCCCTAGGGCGCAATAACGCTGCGTAACGTCACATTTTATAGAGTCATCTAATTGACACACGCTACCCTACCCTACGCGTGACAGTAGGAAGGTAGTGTTGACGGATAAAGCCTTGCGCAACCAGACATGCTTTTACCCTCTTCAACACTGTACAAGCAAAAAATGCATGATTGCAGCCGCAGACTTTATTGACGTACAGTATAACATCGCCATTACCCATCAGAGGCTGTCCACTGTCTGATACAGACATAGAATATACCTTTGCTATCCGTAGCCTTTGTTTCACCTACACTTGCAGGCACACACTTAAATTGTGACAATGCATTATGTTTTTTTAAATGGTTATTTTTTATCGTACATTATTGTGTCATCACATTGATGAGTCCATGCTGGACATGTCATACATGCTGTACAAAGTAACGATTTTATTAACTTAAATAATTGAAATGTCTGTGACTGTCACATCTAAATTGCAATGATGATGATGATGATGAGTGACTATTACAAAATCCATTGTCTTCACTATGTTATGGTTTAACATAGCGTTCCTTAAGCATTATTCATAAATACAAAAATGGACTTTTATTCTTAAATTTACAACACTATATTTTGTAACCAATTTTTTGGGTGGTGTGTTGTTCCATTTCTTGTTGGCATGTGCATATATGCGTTTATATTTGCAGTGTCTTTATTTTTATTCTTGAAGTTAGGAAACATGTGTATCTTCGTACCGTGTTAGCCAGTAGATAGAAAAATATTTAGACTTGAGAGTCCGCAGTGGTTGATACCTTTAAATGGATAACTGAAAAGATGGTAACAAATTGCAAGCTTTCGAGGCTACTCACGTCTCTTCATCAGGCAAAGACTAAAACAAAAAATGAAGCATCACATATTTCTATACACAACAGGACACAGGAATAGTGCAATAGGTAAGACAAGTAAGTGACGTGTAGCAGAACTGTCATTATCACAGAGAGATGAACATAAATATTGGAACAGTTCCTAGATAAGGATAGAAAGTTTTATTGCCCTCTGATTGGGGTCTGGTTTTGTGTTTTCATGCCCCTGGAAGGGCAGAGACGCAGATTCCTTAATTGATATAGAATGACATAAATCTGTGTGATCTATTCATTCCATCACTAACAGTGTCAAAGGTCATGATGAGCTTATATTCTGAAACCTTTGTATCTTTCTCATATTTGAAGTTATATTTTAATAACAGTAATTCCATATCCATCATGCTATGACCGGGCATACAAAAGTGTTTTGCCAGAGGTAAATCCATTATTTTTTCTCTTATTGTGTGGCACTGATAATTCATCCTTGTTCTCATTTTTTGGCCGGTCTCCCCTCACTTGTCCCTCCCTCACTTGTCTTACCTATTCCTGTGTCCTGTTGTGTGTAGAAATATGTGATTCTTCATTTTTTGTTTTAGTCTTAGCCTGATGAAGAGACCTGAGTATTCTCGAAAGCTTGGAATTTGTTACCATATTTTCAGTTAGCCATTAAACGGTATCAACCACAGAGGACTCTCAAGTATAAATATTTTTCTATTCTTGGAATTGAAATTCATCATTTTATTGTCCTAGTAAAACTTCATTTATTCTTGTTTGAAGTACATACATTTGCAATGGCCACGTAACAAGGCAATAACTCAATATTTTATGCCTACACCCTCCTTAACCCTGGGCTTCAACACTGCCAGTTGCTGCTCAGAAGTGTTAGATGCACAGATGAAAACAATCGCTGATGTGTTTGTGGGGTTCAGTAACGCCTGCTGTTCCCCTGCTGTGTGTCTGGCAAAAATTACTCACATCATCATGACTCAAATGCTGCAATGTTGGAAGTGCATAATGTGGGTTGAACTTTGACAACTGCTGCAGTGCGAAGGTTATACTTCAGTGTTCTTGCCTTTTAAATAAAAGCATACAAGTAAATATAATAATCCAATGTTGATTAAGGGACGTGATGTACACCTGTAATATTGTGCAAACAATGCATGTAGGAATAGTCCTCTTCAACATTACTTATATTTGTGTCATTTTAAAAAATACAAATTTAATTAGAAAGTTAACAGCCCATATCATAAAGGTCCTTCATGTAAACATGATAATCGCTAACAAAAATCATGCATTACCTTGGTAAAGTCAATAGTGCATAGTCACAATAGCAAAATATATACCTGTAAGTGGTGCTGAAAGAACGACAACTGATAGAATAGGTGAATGATATCTATTTATCAGACTGAATAGCGACACCTGTACAATGTCGATATAATACTGTACCTTAACAAAACAGCTGTGTCACACCTCACACTCGTTTTTCTTGTAGCTTGTTATGTAATAGGGCACATGCGTGTATGTTTCATCATAGGTGCATGTTTACTGAGTAAAGCAGTCATGACAACGCCTTTGTGTTGTCGGTACGCTTGCGATGATGAACGATGCGCACCGTGAATGTTAGTCTGCGTCATAAGACGTACAGACGCTCCAATACCCAACGCGTCACAGCAGGAAGCCAGTCTGTGTGTCCAAACAAAGGCGCAACCATACATGCACGTAACCTTTTATAAAGCTATATAAAAAAAAGGATGTAGTAGTAACGCACACTTTATTGAGGTACAGTATTACATCACCATTCACCATCTGTGGCTATGCAGTCTCATCTATATATACCTTATCTATCCGTTGTCATGCTTGCAAGTCCACAGTCAGGCATAAATATCTGTTTTCACTCTGCACTATGCACTTTTTAAATTTTTTGTTTGTTAATATAAATGATTGGCACATATTATCAGTATTACATGATGGAAATTTTAGATATTTTTTAAAAAATTTTAGTGATATTATTCACCAAATGTAAAGTTTTATGAATGTCAAAGATAACTTGTAATGCTGATTATGTTTTTAAGTCAGCCATTCATTGTCTACACAATAAAAATGGTGTACATACTGTTACTTAGCCATCATTAATGGATTCTGATATGTACTTGTATGCTTTTATTTTAAACCGTATAGCAGATTATTTAACCTATTTTAATTGTGGTTTGCATTGCTTTTCAACATGTTAATGTATGCGTTTATGTTTGTAAATTATTAATTTACATATATTTTTTTAAGTAAAATCATCATCTTATGGTACTAAAGGTTATATTTCTCTTGTTTGGAGTATAGACATTTTTAATTGACACGTAACAAGGAAAATACTTGATATAGTATTTAAACATCCTCCTTGACCCTGGGCTCCAACACCGCCAGTTGTTGCTCGAAGTGCTGTTAGCACAGTCAACACTTGCTCCTGTGTTACTGGGGTTCAGTAATGTCAGCTGTTCCCCTGCTGTGTGAACGGCAAAAAGTCCTGCTGCCTCCACCATGTTTTCTTCTCATCCCTGGGCTACAACACCGCCAGTTGTTGCTCGGAAGTGCTGTTAGCACAGTAAACACTTGCTCCTGTGTTACTGGGGTTCAGTAATGTCAGCTGTTCCCCTGCTGTGTGAACGGCAAAAAGTCCTGCTGCCTCCACCATGTTCTCTTCTCATCCCTGGGCTACAACACCGCCAGTTGTTGCTCAGAAGTGCTGTTAGCACAGTCAACACTTGCTCCTGTGTTACTGGGGTTCAGTAATGTCAGCTGTTCCCCTGCTGTGTGAACGGCAAAAAGTCCTGCTGCCTCCACCATGTTCTCTTCTCATTCCTGGGCTACAACACCGCCAGTTGTTGATCGGAAGTGCTGTTAGCACAGTCAACACTTGCTCCTGTGTTACTGGGGTTCAGTAATGTCAGCTGTTCCCCTGCTGTGTGAACGGCAAAAAGTCCTGCTGCCTCCACCATGTTCTCTTCTCATCCCTGGGCTACAACACCGCCAGTTGTTGCTCAGTAGTGCTGTTAGCACAGTCAACACTTGCTCCTGTGTTACTGGGGTTCAGTAATGTGAGCTGTTCCCCTGCTGTGTGAACGGCAAAAAGTCCTGCTGCCTCCACCATGTTCTCTTCTCATCCCTGGGCTACAACACCGCAAGTTGTTGCTCGGAAGTGCTGTTAGCACAGTAAATACTTGCTCCTGTGTTACTGGGGTTCAGTAATGTCAGCTGTTCCCCTGCTGTGTGAACGGCAAAAAGTCATGCTGCCTCCACCCTGTTGTCTTCTCATCCCTGGGCTTCAACACCGCCAGTTGTTGCTCGGAAGTGTCATTGGCACGGGTACTCACTCCTGCCCAGACTGGTTACAGCACGCCATCTGTTTCCTGTCAGTGTAAACGTCACTTAGCCTCCAATAAGTTGTCCTGTCGTGTTGCGGTCGGGTTAGCCGACTCTATGGTGCTTGGAGTTTAGGTGCTTCCTATGTGTGCTGCGGGATATGCAAATAAAGGCTGTTTCCGTTGTGACAATAGGACAATCACCCACTGTAGTACTGTGGGATTCGGTAACTGCGGCCGGCTCGCGCCTGTCAACTTAAATTTCCATGGGTACCTTCTGCTACCCGTCCGGGTTCCAGTACCGTCAGCTGGTTCTCCGCAGTGCCTTTGGCCTAGGTGCCTCCATCTCGGTATCCGAGTTCCAGCAACGTCTGCTGGTCCTTGGTAGTGCTTTGGAGCACAGGTACCTCCTGCTTAGTAACCGTGTCCCAGTAACGTCAGCTGGTCCTCGGTTGTGCCATTGGCTCTTTTCCTTCTGCTGCCCCTCCGGGTTCCAGCACAGTCAGCTGGTCCTCGTTACTTGCATTGGCTCTTGTACCTTCTGCTACCCGTCCGGGTTCCAGTACCGTCAGCTGGTTCTCCGCAGTGCCTTTGGCCTAGGTGCCTCCATCTCGGTATCCGAGTTCCAGCAACGTCTGCTGGTCCTTGGTAGTGCTTTGGAGCACAGGTACCTCCTGCTTAGTAACCGTGTCCCAGTAACGTCAGGTGGTCCTCGGTTGTGCCATTGGCTCTTTTCCTTCTGCTGCCCCTCCGGGTTCCAGCACAGTCAGCTGGTCCTCGTTACTTGCATTGGCTCTTGTACCTTCTGCTACCCGTCCGGGTTCCAGTACCGTCAGCTGGTTCTCCGCAGTGCCTTTGGCCTAGGTGCCTCCATCTCGGTATCCGAGTTCCAGCAACGTCTGCTGGTCCTTGGTAGTGCTTTGGAGCACAGGTACCTCCTGCTTAGTAACCGTGTCCCAGTAACGTCAGCTGGTCCTCGGTTGTGCCATTGGCTCTTTTCCTTCTGCTGCCCCTCCGGGTTCCAGCACAGTCAGCTGGTCCTCGTTACTTGCATTGGCTCTTGTACCTTCTGCTACATTTACAAATTGAAGATTTTTTCAATGTTTTTTTGGGTAATCACTCTGGATCTCCAACAATGAAGACGACGACCCTGATGACCACCCCGAAGAAGATGACGACCACAAGGACGACGAGCATCAAGCCAACCAGCCTAAACACCATCACAAAGAAGAAATAAAAGATTACCAAACAGGACTAAGAAGGTTAAGACAAACTACAAGATACAGAACAAGAGACTTAAGAACAATAAGCAGAAGATCAAAAAGCAGAATAACATGAAGTAAAAAGACCAAAATGAAGAGCAAAATATATGCTCTAAATTATAAGCAGAAGAAGACTAAGCAGTGTATGGGGGTGAGTCCGTTCCTCCTCGTGGTGCCCCTGGAAAATGCCTGCTGCTGCAGGCTAAACTGAACACGGACAAATACTGTTGTAATTTAAATCTTTTGTGACAGCAAGAACGGAAGGATGAAAAATTCATACTTTGACAGATTACAAGTACAGGATTCTCTGTCACAAATAAGAATATGATGAAAAAGATGAAGTACAATATGAATAAGAATAATAGTTTAATAAGAAGAATATAAGTAATGTTAACAAAAAGATGAATAGCAAGAAGTTTAAGAAGAAGATAAAGAAGGTGAAGATGAAGAATAATTTGATGAAAAAGATGATGCTGCTGAAGATTATGAAGGAGAAAGTGTGTCAAAAGTTAAAAAGGTGAAGAGCATGGAAGTTGTGAAATATACATATTTGCCAAAATAGAAAAAACGTTAACAACATTGTCAATTTCTTCGTCAATCCGAACATCTTTAAAAAAAAAAATATTTATGCTATTCCATTTGATTGGGTTAAACATCTATGCCTTTAATGTCTCCTCAACCTTCCCCAATACATTCTACATTACTCTTTGTTGCTTTCCTTCATGTACAATTAACCAACAAGGCAAGAATGGGGTTTTTTTAATTCCGATATTTTGTTCCCATAGACTTACATTGGATTTCCGGTATCGGTATCGGGTATCGCCGATATTTTTTGGGTATCGGCGATACCATTCCGATTCCGATACTTTGGATATCGGAAAGTATCGCTCAACTCTAGACTTCACCAGTGAGCCGGCTAGACTGTATGGGCTGCATCCAGGACCTGGCAGGAGCCCATATATTCTGCTGGCTTTAATAATTTATGCCTTGAAGGAGCACATACATTCTAGTGTCATGTATGGGCTGCAGTCAGGGCCAGGCAGAAGCACATAAAGTCTGCTATCTTCAAGAATATATACCTGGAAGGAGCCCACACAGTCTAGAATCTTCAGTAGTGAGCCGGCAAGACTGTATGGCCTGCAGTCAGGCACCTGGAAGGAGTCCATATAGTCTATATCTACAATAATATATACCTAACAGGAGCCCGTACAGTCTATATCTACAGTAATATATACCTAACAGGAGCCCATTCAATCTATTTGTACAATAATATATACCTGACAGGAGCGCATACAGTCTATATCTACAGTAATATATACCTGCCAGGAGCCCATACAGTCTATATCTACAGTAATATATACCTGACAGGAGCCCGTACAGTCTATATCTACAGTAATATATACCTGCCAGGAGCCCATACAGTCTGTATCTACAGTAATATATACCTGATAGGAGCCCATACAGTCTATATCTACAGTAATATATACCTGACAGGAGCCCATACAGTCTATATCTACAGTAATATACACCTGACAAGAGCCCATACAGTCTATATCTACAGTAATATATACCTGACAGGAGCCCGTACAGTCTATATCTACAGTAATATATAGCTGACAGGAGCCCGTACAGTCTATATCTACAGTAATATATACCTGACAGGAGCCCATACAGTCTATATCTACAGTAATATATACCTGACAGGAGCCCATACAGTCTATATCTACAGTAATATATACCTGACAGGAGCCCATACATTCTATATCTACAGTAATATATACCTGACTGGAGCCCATACAGTCTATATCTACAATAATATATATCTGACAGGAGCCCATACAGTCTATATCTACAGTAATATATACCTGACTGGAGCCCATACAGTCTATATCTACAATAATATATATCTGACAGGAGCCCATACAGTCTATATCTACAGTAATATATACCTGACAGGAGCCCATACAGTCTATATCTACAGTAATATATACCTGACAGGAGCCCGTACAGTCTATATCTACAGTAATATATACCTGACAGGAGCCCATACATCTATATCTACATAATATATACCTGACAGGAGCCCATACAGTCTATATCTACAGTAATATATACCTGACAGGAGCCGTACAGTCTATATCTACAGTAATATATACCTGACAGGAAGCCTACAGTCTATATCTACATAATATATACCTGACAGGAGCCCGTACAGTCTATATCTACAATAATATATACTGACAGGACCCGTACAGTCTATATCTACAGTAAATATACCTGACATGAGCCAGTAATAGTCTTAATATACAGTATTAATACCTGACAGAGCCAACAGTCTATATCTACATGAATATATACTGACAGGAGCCCGTACGTCTATATCTACAGTAATAAATACCTGACAGAGCCCGTACAGTCTATATCTACAGTAATATACCTGACAGGAGCCCTACAGTCTATATCTACAGTAATATATACCTGACAGGAGCGTACAGTCTATATCTACAGTAATAATACCTGACAGGAGCCAGTACAGTCTATATCTACAGTAATATAACCTGCAGGGCCCTTTACAGTCTATATCTACAGTAATATATACCTGACAGGAGCCCGTACAGTCTATATCTACAGTAATATAACCTGACAGGAGCCCATACAGTCTATATCTACATAATATATACCTGACAGGAGCCCGTACAGTCTATATCTACAGTAATATATACCTGACAGGAGCCCATACAGTCTATATCTACAATAATATATACCTGACAGGAGCCCATACAGTCTATATCTACAGATAATATATACCTGACAGGAGCCCTACAGTCTATATCTACAGTAATATATACCTGACAGGAGCCCGTACAGTCTATATCTACAGTAATATACACCTGACAGGAGCCTTACAGTCTATATCTACAGTAATATATACCTGACAGGAGCCCGTACAGTCTATATCTACAGTAATAATATACCTGACAGGAGCCCGTACAGTCTATATCTACAGTAATATATACCTGACAGGAGCCCGTACAGTCTTATCTACAGTAATATATACCTGACAGGAGCCCGTACAGTCTATATCTACAGTAATATATACCTGACAGGAGCCCATACAGTCTATATCTACAGTAATATATACCTGACAGGAGCCCATACAGTCTATATCTACATAATATATACCTGACAGGAGCCCTACAGTCTATATCTACAGTAATAATACCTGACAGGAGCCCATACAGTCTATTATCTACAATAATATAACCTGACAGGAGCCCGTACAGTCTATATCTACAGTAATATATACCTGACAGGAGCCCTACAGTCTATATCTACAATATATATACCTGACAGGAGCCCATACAGTCTATATCTACAAGTAATATATACCTGACAGGAGCCCGTACAGTCTATATCTACAGTAATATATACCTGACAGGAGCCCGTACAGTCTATATCTACAGTAATATATACCTGACAGGAGCCCGTACAGTCTAATCTACAATAATATATACCTGACAGGAGCCCGTACAGTCTATATCTACAGTAATATTACCTGACAGAGCCCGTACAGTCTATATCTACAGTAATATATACCTGACAGGAGCCCATACAGTCTATATCTACAGTAATATATACCTGACAGGAGCCCGTACAGTCTATATCTACAGTAATATATACCTGACAGGAGCAGTACAGTCTATATCTACAGTAATATATACCTGACAGGAGCCCGTACAGTCTATATCTACAGTAATATATACCTGACAGGAGCCCGTACAGTCTATATCTACAGTAATATATACCTGACAGGAGCCCGTACAGTCTATATCTACAGTAATATACACCTGACATGAGCCCGTACAGTCTATATCTACAGTAATATATACCTGACAGGAGCCCGTACAGTCTATATCTACAGTAATATATACCTGACAGGAGCCCGTACAGTCTATATCTACAGTAATATATACCTGACAGGAGCCCGTACAGTCTGTATCTACAGTAATATATACCTGACAGGAGCCCGTACAGTCTATATCTACAGTAATATATACCTGACAGGAGCCCATACAGTCTATATCTACAGTAATATATACCTGACAGGAGCCCATACAGTCTATATCTACAATAATATATACCTGACAGGAGCCCATACAGTCTATATCTACAGTAATATATACCTGACAGGAGCCCGTACAGTCTATATCTACAGTAATATATACCTGACAGGAGCCCGTACAGTCTGTATCTACAGTAATATATACCTGACAGGAGCCCGTACAGTCTATATCTACAGTAATATATACCTGACAGGAGCCCATACATTCTATATCTACAGTAATATATACCTGACAGGAGCCCATACAGTCTGTATCTACAGTAATATATACCTGACAGGAGCCCGTACAGTCTATATCTACATAATATATACCTGACAGGAGCCCATACAGTCTATATCTACAGTAATATATACCTGACAGGAGCCCATACAGTCTATATCTACAGTATATATACCTGACAGGAGCCCGTACAGTCTATATCTACAGTAATATATACCTGACAGGAGCCCATACATTCTATATCTACAGTAATATATACCTGACAGGAGCCCGTACAGTCTATATCTACAGTAATATACACCTGACAGGAGCCCATACATTCTATATCTACAGTAATATATACCTGACAGGAGCCCATACAGTCTGTATCTACAGTAATATATACCTGACAGGAGCCCGTACAGTCTATATCTACAATAATATATACCTGACAGGAGCCCATACAGTCTATATCTACAGTAATATATACCTGACAGGAGCCCATACAGTCTATATCTACAGTATTATATACCTGACAGGAGCCCGTACAGTCTATATCTACAGTAATATATACCTGACAGGAGCCCGTACATTCTATATCTACAGTAATATATACCTGACAGGAGCCCGTACAGTCTATATCTACAGTAATATACACCTGACAGGAGCCCGTACAGTCTAGTAGTGTCTTGACCAGTGTCTCGGCTAGACTGTATGGGCTGCAGTCAGGACCTGGAAGGAGCCCATACAGTCTAGGCTCAACCCAAACGTGAACGTCTAAGCGACTTCTCTTCCTGTAATGCCTTTGCTAAGATAGAGAACTCGCCCCGGAAATGACATCATGCATGGAACCAGCCCGTGAATTGTAGCGTGTAACATTGTTCGGTACTTCCGCAATCGTTTGGAATTTTTCGCCTAGAAAAAAAGCGAGTGGAACGGGCAGCGGACGGGAGTAGGCCCGGGCCGGTAAGTAGTGTTCGGCGTAATACAGACGGAGGTCGGTCAGTGAGCGCGGCACTGCGCAGGCCCAGATGGCGGGCAGGTCGGGCAGCGTTAGTCAGGTGTTCGGCTCCAGGAGGGCTGCGGCAGTGACGGGAAGAGCTGAGTCCTCGTGAAGAAAGTGCGGAGCGGTTATATATTCTCTGTGCTTGGGTAAGGGTCTCACATCAGGGTGATAAAGAACGGGCCGGGACTGCGGAGGACCGGAAGTGTGGCCCGGGGACACAGGACCACCCCCTAGAAATATGCTGCTGGCGCTCACAATGGAAAAGGGTTAAAATGTCTCACACATGAGGGCTAGGCCTCCTGACATATAAGATGGCTGCCGCTGCAGTGTGGGGTTCAATGCACACGTCCTGTTCCGCCGGCTGGGGGAGGCAGTATCCACTATTACCTGCCGGAGTCCACGGCTCTACGTTTTATTAGTTGGCACGGCATCGGTACCGCCTCTTACCTGCTGGAGTCCACGGCTCTACGTTTTATTAGTTGGCACGGCATCGGTACCGCCTCTTACCTGCCGGTGTCCCCGGCTCTACGTTTCATTAGTTGGCACGGCATCGGTACCGCCTCTTACCTGCCGGAGTCCGCGGCTCTTCTTTTTATTAGTTGGCATGGCATTGGTACCGCCTCTTACCTGCCGAAGTCCACGGCTCTTCTTTTTATTAGTTGGCGTGGCATCGGTACCGCCTCTTACCTGCCGCAGTCCGCGGCTCTACATTTCATTAGTTGGCATGGCATCGGTACTGCCTCTTACCTGCTGGAGTCCTCGGCTCTACATTTCATTAGTTGGCATGGCATCGGTACTGCCTCTTACCTGCTGGAGTCCACGGCTCTACATTTCATTAGTTGGCATGGCATCGGTACCGCCTCTCACCTGCCGGTGTCCCCGGCTCTTCATTTCATTAGTTGGCATGGCATCGGTACCGCCTCTTACCTGCCGGTGTCCTCGGCTCTACATTTTATTAGTTGGCACGGCATCGGTACCGCCTCTTACCTGCCTGTGTCCACGGCTCTACATTTCATTAGTTGCCATAGCATCGGTACCGCCTCTTACCTGCTGGAGTCCGCGGCTCTATGTTTTATTAGTTGGCATGGCACCGGTACCGCCTCTTACCTGCTGGTGTCCATGTCTCTTCTTTTTATTAGTTGGCCCGGCATCGGTACCGCCTCTTATCTGCCTGAGTCCGCGGCTCTTCTTTTTATTAGTTGGCACGGCATCGGTACCGCCTCTTACCTGCCCGTGTCCCCGGCTCTACATTTCATTAGTTGGCATGGCATCGGTACCGCCTCTAACCTGCCGGTGTCTGCGGCTCTTCTTTTTATTAGTTGGCACGGCATCGGTACCGCCTCTTACCTGCCGGTGTCCCCGGCTCTACTTTTCATTAGTTGGCACGGCATCGGTACTGCCTCTTACCTGCCGGTGTCTCCGGCTCTACATTTCATTAGTTGGCACGGCATCGGTACCGCCTCTTACCTGCCGGAGTCCCCGGCTCTACATTTCATTAGTTGAAAAGAGAACTCGGCACTCAACTTAGCGAAAAGGGTAAATATTTATTGTAGTCCACGGTAGTGAAACGTTTCGGTCCTAAATTTCGGACCTTCATCAGCCACATTAAGTACCAGGAGGGGGTAGAAATACCCAATTCAGAGGTAAGCCGTAGATACTGTTGGGATCAGGTAGATCTCCAAAGTAAGGGTTAAAGGTGAGTATCTGGGTGAGAGTTTTAAGTCAGGTCTCCGCTGCATGCCGTGGGAGGGACGCAGCTCTTCTTTTTATTAGTTGGCACGGCATCGGTACCGCCTCTTACCTGACCGTGTCCCCGGCTCTACATTTCATTAGTTGGCATGGCATCTGTACCGCCTCTTACCTGCCGTTGTCCCCGGCTCTACTTTTCATTAGTTGGCACGGCATCGGTACTGCCTCTTACCTGCCGGTGTCTCCGGCTCTACATTTCATTAGTTGGCACGGCATCGGTACCGCCTCTTACCTGCCGGAGTCCGCGGCTCTACGTTTTATTAGTTGGCATGGCATCGGTACCGCCTCTTACCTGCCAGTGTCACCGCTCTACATTTCATTAGTTGGCACAGCATCGGTACCGCCTCTTACCTGCCGCTGTCCCCGGCTCTACATTTCATTAGTTGGCACGGCATCGGTACTGCCTCTTACCTGCCTGAGTCCGCGGCTCTTCTTTTTATTAGTTGGCATCGCATCGGTACCGCCTCTTACCTGCCGGTGTCTCCGGCTCTACATTTCATTAGTTGGCACGGCATCGGTACCGACTTTTACCTGCCGGTGTCCCCGGCTCTACGTTTCATTAGTTGGCACGGCATCGGTACCGCCTCTTACCTGCCGGAGTCCGCGGCTCTACGTTTTATTAGTTGGCATGGCATCGGTACCGCCTCTTACCTGCCAGTGTCCCCGCTCTACATTTCATTAGTTGGCACGGCATCGGTACCGCCTCTTACCTGCCGCTGTCCCCGGCTCTACATTTCATTAGTTGGCACGGCATCGGTACCGCCTCTTACCTGCCGGTGTCCCCGGCTCTACATTTCATTAGTTGGCATGGCATCGGTACTGCCTCTTACCTGCCGGTGTCCACGTCTCTTCTTTTTATTAGTTGGCCGGCATTGATACCGCCTCTTACCTGCCGGTGTCCCCGGCTCTACATTTCATCAGTTGGCATGGCATCGGTACCACATCTTACCTGTTGATGGCCGCGGCTCTTTTGATTAGCTTGTCTGGTACAGTGTCATTGGTGCGGCATGACGTAGCGCGAGGCCTGCTAATCAAAGAGCCTTGGTTGCCCCAGGTAAGAGGCAGTACTCCCTCTCCCATCCAGTGGGATTTACAAATAAATTTGCACAAACTTGACTGCTCTCCCTCCCAGGTACCATTTACAGGGGTTGATAACCAGAGTCAAGAATTCATAAATTGATGTTTGTTGTATTGTTAGCAGTGCCTCATTTCACATTCGTGCTCAGTCTTGTCTGAATATTGTGCCCTCGCCATCTGTTTTGCCATGAAATGTGGACCTTTCATTCTATTGTTAGGTGACATCCTTCTCTTTATACCAGTACAGCAGTTTTTTTTTGTGATTTTTAATGTCATTTTTAGTACAATAGAAAAGACTGAAGAAAACTCCATACCAGTAGTGAATTGTGATTTTGTATCCGTGTATGTTATGAAAAAAAACGGCAAACAATAAGTTACAAAAACACCAGAAAATAAAAAACAACTTTGTTTGCATTTCAACTTTGAAATATTTGACTATAAGCTTCAGGCTGTGTTCACATCTGTGTTGGTGGCCGAATGGAGATTGTGCATCGCAGTCCATATTCAGACTTGCATTGTTTTTTTTCTGACTGGTGTATGGCAAGAAACAGAAGGAATTTGTAATGAAGTTTTGATGACAATTGTATTTATGTTTATGAAACATGTCTGTTGTAAGACAATCACCTTAAAGGGACTCATTTGTCTGCACCTTCCCACTTGCATGCTTTCCTTGTCTCTCCACCTCACGTAGTCTTTGGTTGACCACTCTAGCTTCATACAGCCAGAGAAGGGAGGACATAGATGGAAAACATGCAGATGGGAAGGTGTATGTAAATGATTGGTTTGAACAGTCATTAATCAGGGTTCGACAAACCCGAGCGCCAGGTCGCCAGTGGCGCCTAGAAAATCATGCCTGGCGCCCGGGGAATTAAAGAGGGGCCCTGAGCAGGCGTGGGGGCCCACTCGCCGTCGGGCACCCCGGCGCCCGTTAGCGGTGTCAGCGCCGCCACTGGGCCCCCCCGCTTGCTCAGGGCCCCGGCAGCAGCCGGCGCAATACATACCTCTCCCCGTGCCTCCGCTGCCGCAGCTCCGAGCTCCAGGGGGCGCCGGCGCTTCCTCACAGCAGCACCGCTGAATGACGTCATCATTCAGCGGCCGGCTGTGGCAGAGAGCGCGCGGACGCCGGACAAGTGAGGCGTGTGTGTGTGTGCGCCTGCGTGTGTGTGTGTGTGTGTGTATGTGAGAGTGCTGCCTGCCGTGCTGTATGTGTGATGGCAATGATGATGATGATCGGGAGGCAATGATAATGGGAAGGCAATGATGATGATGATATTAATGGGGAGGCAATGATAATGATGATGATGGGGAGGCAATGATAATGGGAAGGCAATGATGATGATGATATTAATGGGGAGGCAATGATAATGGGAAGGCAATGATGATGATGATATTAATGGGGAGGCAATGATGATGATGATGATGATGGGGAGGCAATGATAATGGGAAGGCAATGATGATGATGATATTAATGGGGAGGCAATGATAATGATGATGATAGGGAGGCAATGATAATGGGAAGGCAATGCTGATGATGTTGGGCAAGCAATGATGATGAGGGGAGGCAATGATGATGATAATGGGCAGGCAAAAATTCTGGCTCCTAAATTTTTTGGCTGGCTCCTAGATTCTGAACAACTTTGTCGACCCCTGCATTATGTGCTGACAAAGTCCCTTTAAGGTGAGGCCTGTCATTTGCTTTAAATGTGTAATGCTTTACCTGATGTAAACGCCCCTCTTCTGATTATGGTATTGTTTTTCTTTTTGTTTCTGTTCTTCTCCATTTCTGAGAGATGCCTCACTCTTCCTTGTATGTATATCTAATGTTGTCAGACAAAGGGGCCTAATCTTCAAAAAGACTTGCTTAGAGAAAAGTTGAGGATTAATACCAAGGTGGCTAAAAAGACAAGGATTACATAAAAGGAAGGGGGGGGTCGTTTTTCAAGTTGACTGCACAAGGACCAGCGGCGGATACCGCGTCCCTCCCACGGCATGCAGCGGAGACCTGACTTAAAACTCTCACCCAGATACTCACCTTTAACCCTTACTTTGGAGATCTACCTGATCCCAACAGTATCTACGGCTTACCTCTGAATTGGGTATTTCTACCCCTCCCGGTACTTAATGTGGCTGATGAAGGTCCGAAATTTAGGACCGAAACGTTTCACTACCGTGGACTACAATAAATATTTACCCTTTTCGCTAAGTTGAGTGCCGAGTTCTCTTTTCATTATCTTCACGGTGTAGGAACCTACTCTGGCACCTTTCAGGCTGTGCACACGATTTATCTTTATACATTTCATTAGTTGGCATGGCATCGGTACCGCCTCTTACCTGCCGGTGTCTGCGGCTCTTCTTTTTATTAGTTGGCACGGCATCGGTACCGCCTCTTACCTGCCTGAGTCCGCGGCTCTTCTTTTTATTAGTTGGCACGGCATCGGTACCGCCTCTTACCTGACCGTGTCCCCGGCTCTACATTTCATTAGTTGGCATGGCATCTGTACCGCCTCTTACCTGCCGTTGTCCCCGGCTCTACTTTTCATTAGTTGGCACGGCATCGGTACTGCCTCTTACCTGCCGGTGTCTCCGGCTCTACATTTCATTAGTTGGCACGGCATCGGTACCGGCTTTTACCTGCCGGTGTCCCCGGCTCTATGTTTCATTAATTGGCACGGCATCGGTACCGCCTCTTACCTGCCGGAGTCCGCGGCTCTACGTTTTATTAGTTGGCATGGCATCGGTACCGCCTCTTACCTGCCAGTGTCACCGCTCTACATTTCATTAGTTGGCACAGCATCGGTACCGCCTCTTACCTGCCGCTGTCCCCGGCTCTACATTTCATTAGTTGGCACGGCATCGGTACTGCCTCTTACCTGCCTGAGTCCGCGGCTCTTTTTATTAGTTGGCACGGCATCGGTACCGCCTCTTACCTGCCCGTGTCCCCGGCTCTACATTTCATTAGTTGGCATCGCATCGGTACCGCCTCTTACCTGCCGGTGTCTCCGGCTCTACATTTCATTAGTTGGCATGGCATCGGTACCGACTTTTACCTGCCGGTGTCCCCGGCTCTACGTTTCATTAGTTGGCACGGCATCGGTACCGCCTCTTACCTGCCGGAGTCCGCGGCTCTACGTTTTATTAGTTGGCATGGCATCGGTACCGCCTCTTACCTGCCAGTGTCCCCGCTCTACATTTCATTAGTTGGCACGGCATCGGTACCGCCTCTTACCTGCCGCTGTCCCCGGCTCTACATTTCATTAGTTGGCACGGCATCGGTACCGCCTCTTACCTGCCGGTGTCCCCGGCTCTACATTTCATTAGTTGGCATGGCATCGGTACTGCCTCTTACCTGCCGGTGTCCACGTCTCTTCTTTTTATTAGTTGGCCGGCATTGATACCGCCTCTTACCTGCCGGTGTCCCCGGCTCTACATTTCATCAGTTGGCATGGCATCGGTACCACATCTTACCTGTTGATGGCCGCGGCTCTTTTGATTAGCTTGTCTGGTACAGTGTCATTGGTGCGGCATGACGTAGCGCGAGGCCTGCTAATCAAAGAGCCTTGGTTGCCCCAGGTAAGAGGCAGTACTCCCTCTCCCATCCAGTGGGATTTACAAATAAATTTGCACAAACTTGACTGCTCTCCCTCCCAGGTACCATTTACAGGGGTTGATAACCAGAGTCAAGAATTCATAAATTGATGTTTGTTGTATTGTTAGCAGTGCCTCATTTCACATTCGTGCTCAGTCTTGTCTGAATATTGTGCCCTCGCCATCTGTTTTGCCATGAAATGTGGACCTTTCATTCTATTGTTAGGTGACATCCTTCTCTTTATACCAGTACAGCAGTTTTTTTTTGTGATTTTTAATGTCATTTTTAGTACAATAGAAAAGACTGAAGAAAACTCCATACCAGTAGTGAATTGTGATTTTGTATCCGTGTATGTTATGAAAAAAAACGGCAAACAATAAGTTACAAAAACACCAGAAAATAAAAAACAACTTTGTTTGCATTTCAACTTTGAAATATTTGACTATAAGCTTCAGGCTGTGTTCACATCTGTGTTGGTGGCCGAATGCAGATTGTGCATCGCAGTCCATATTCAGACTTGCATTGTTTTTTTTCTGACTGGTGTATGGCAAGAAACAGAAGGAATTTGTAATGAAGTTTTGATGACAATTGTATTTATGTTTATGAAACATGTCTGTTGTAAGACAATCACCTTAAAGGGACTCATTTGTCTGCACCTTCCCACTTGCATGCTTTCCTTGTCTCTCCACCTCACGTAGTCTTTAGTTGACCACTCTAGCTTCATACAGCCAGAGAAGGGAGGACATAGATGGAAAACATGCAGATGGGAAGGTGTATGTAAATGATTGGTTTGAACAGTCATTAATCAGGGTTCGACAAACCCGAGCGCCAGGTCGCCAGTGGCGCCTAGAAAATCATGCCTGGCGCCCGGGGAATTAAAGAGGGGCCCTGAGCAGGCGTGGGGGCCCACTCGCCGTCGGGCACCCCGGCGCCCGTTAGCGGTGTCAGCGCCGCCACTGGGCCCCCCCGCTTGCTCAGGGCCCCGGCAGCAGCCGGCGCAAATACATACCTCTCCCCGTGCCTCCGCTGCCGCAGCTCCGAGCTCCAGGGGGCGCCGGCGCTTCCTCTCTCACAGCAGCGCCGCTGAATGACGTCATCATTCAGCGGCCGGCTGTGGCAGAGAGCGCGCGGACGCCGGACAAGTGAGGCGTGTGTGTGTGTGCGCCTGCGTGTGTGTGTGTGTGTGTGTGTGTATGTGAGAGTGCTGCCTGCCGTGCTGTATGTGTGATGGCAATGATGATGATGATCGGGAGGCAATGATAATGGGAAGGCAATGATGATGATGATATTAATGGGGAGGCAATGATAATGATGATGATGGGGAGGCAATGATAATGGGAAGGCAATGATGATGATGATATTAATGGGGAGGCAATGATAATGGGAAGGCAATGATGATGATGATATTAATGGGGAGGCAATGATGATGATGATGATGATGGGGAGGCAATGATAATGGGAAGGCAATGATGATGATGATATTAATGGGGAGGCAATGATAATGATGATGATAGGGAGGCAATGATAATGGGAAGGCAATGCTGATGATGTTGGGCAAGCAATGATGATGAGGGGAGGCAATGATGATGATAATGGGCAGGCAAAAATTCTGGCTCCTAAATTTTTTGGCTGGCTCCTAGATTCTGAACAACTTTGTCGACCCCTGCATTATGTGCTGACAAAGTCCCTTTAAGGTGAGGCCTGTCATTTGCTTTAAATGTGTAATGCTTTACCTGATGTAAACGCCCCTCTTCTGATTATGGTATTGTTTTTCTTTTTGTTTCTGTTCTTCTCCATTTCTGAGAGATGCCTCACTCTTCCTTGTATGTATATCTAATGTTGTCAGACAAAGGGGCCTGATCTTCAAAAAGACTTGCTTAGAGAAAAGTTGAGGATTAATACCAAGGTGGCTAAAAAGACAAGGATTACATAAAAGGAAGGGGGGGGTCGTTTTTCAAGAACAGAGAGGCGCAAGAAAAAATATCAGATTCAGTAGAACTGTAGCATTTAGACAAGTTAAAAGATGACTTTAACCCCTTTCTGTCATCGGACGTACTATCCCGTCCATGTGACCTGGGACTTAATTCCCAGGGATGGGATAGTACGTCCAAGGCGATCAGCTGCGCTCCCGGGGGGAGCGCAGCTGATTGCAGCCGGGTGTCAGCTGTTTATCACAGCTGACACCCGGCACTATGGGCCAGGAGCAGTCAGGGGCCAGGAGCAGTCAGGGACCGCTCCCGGCACATTAACCCATGGCACACCACGATCAAACATGATGGCGGTGTACCGTGGGCATAGGGGAGCATCGCGCAGGGAGGGGGCTCCCTGCGCGCTCCCGAGGCCCTCAGAACAGCGCGATGTGACCGCGCTGTTCTGAGGCCATCCTCCCTGCAAGGCCCCGGATCCAAGATGACCGCCGGGTCTTGCAGGAAGCCTGCAGCACTGCCTGTCACATCGCTGGTGTGACAGAGCGCTGTGCACTCTGTCACACCAGCGATCTGACCCCATACTGTGATGTCCCACCCTGGGACAAAGTAAAAAAAGTTAAAAAAAAAAATCACAAGTGTAAAAAAAAATTCCAAAATAAAGGAAAAAAAAAATATTCCCCAATAAATTCATTTCTTCCTGTAAATCAAAAAAGCAAAACAATAAAAGTACACATATTTCGCATCGCCGCGTCCGTAACGACCCGCCCTATAGAACTGTCCCACTAGTTAACCCTTTTAGTGAACCCCTTAAAAAAAAAAAAAAAACAAAGCAAAAAATCAATGCTTTATCATCATACCGCCGAACAAAAAGTGGAATAACACGCGATCAAAAAGACCAATATAAATAAACATGGTACCGCTGAAAACGTCATCTTGTCCCGCAAAAAACGAGCCGCCATACAGCATCATCAGCGAAAAAATAAAAAAGTTATAGCTCGCAGAATAAAGCGATGCAAAAATAATTATTTTTTATATAAAATTGTTTTTATTGAATAAAAGCGCCAAAACATAAAAAAATTATATAAATGAGGTATCGCCGTAATCGTACTAACCCGAAGAATAATACTGCTTTATCAATTTTACCACACACAGAACGGTATAAATGCCCCCCCCAAAAGAAATTAATGAATTGCTGATTTTTGTTCTTTCTAACATCCCAAAAATCGAAATAAAAGCGATCAAAAAAAGTCACGTGCTCAAAAATGGTACCAATAAAAACGTCAACTCGTACCGCAAAAAATAAGACCTCACATGACTCTGTAGGCCAAAATATGCAAAAATTATAGCTCTCAAAATGTGGTGATGCAAAACCTATTTTTTGCAATAAAAAGCGTCTTTTAGCGTGTGACAGATGCCAAACATAAAAACCCACTATAAATAGTAAATCAAACCCCCCTTTATCACCCCCTTAGTTAGGGAAAAATAATAAAATTAAAAAAATGTATTTATTTCCATTTTCCGGTTAGGGTTAGAGTTGGGGCTAAAGTTAGGATTAGGGTTAGGGGTGTGTTAGGGTTAGGTTTGTTGTTATGGTTAGGATTGGGACTAGGGTTAGGGGTGTGTTGGGGTTAGGGTTGGAGATAGAATTGGGGGGTTTCCACTGTTTAGGCACATCAGGGGCTCTCCAAATGTGACATGGCGTCTGATCTCAATTCCAGCCAGTTCTGCGTTGAAAAAGTCAAAAGGTGCTCCTTCCCTTCTGAGCTGTGCCATGCGCCCAAACAGTAGTTTACCCCCACATATGGGGTATCAGCGTACTCAGGACAAATTGCACAAAAACTTTTGGGGTCCAATTTCTCCTGTTACCCTTGTGAAAATAAAATATTGGGGGCGAAAAAAATAATTTTTGTAAAAAAAAAAAAAGATTTTTTAATTTTACGGCTGTACGTTATAAACTTCTGTGAAGCACTTCGGGGTTCAAAGTGCTCACCACACATCTAGATAAGTTCCTTGGGGTGTCTATTTTCCAAAATGGGGTCACTTGTGGGGGGTTTCTACTGTTTAGGCACATCAGGGGCTCTCCAAACGCGATATGACTCCCGCAGACCATTCCATCAAAGTCTGCAATCCAAAACGTCACTACTTCCCTTCCGAGCCCTGACGTGTGCCCATACAGTAGTTTTTTCCCACATATGGGGTATCAGCGTACTCAGGACAAATTGGACAACAACTTTTGGGGTCCAATTTCTCCTGTTACCCTTGGGAAAATAAAAAGTTGGGGACTAAAAGATCATGTTTGTGGAAAAAATGATTTTTTTATTTTCATTCTCTGGCATTATAAACTTTAGTGAAACACCTGGGGGTTCAAAGTTCTCACCACACATCTAGATAAGTTCCTTGAGGGGTCTCGTTTCCAAAATAGTGTCATTTGTGGGGGATTTCCACTGTTTAGGCAGATCAGGAGCTCTCCAAACACGACATGGCGTCCAACCAATTCTGCGTTGAAAAAGTCAAACGGCGCTCCTTCCCTTCCGAGCTCTGCCATGCACCCAAACAGTGGTTTGCCCCCACATATGGGGTATCAGCGTACTCAGGACAAATTGCACAATAACTTTTGAGGTATTGTTACCCTTGGGAAAATAAAAATTGGGGTGAAAAGATCATTTTTGTGGAAAAAATATGATTTTTTAATTCTACGGCTCTATGTTATAAACTTGTGTGAAGCACTTGGGGGTTCAAATTGCTCACCACAGATCTAGATAAGTTCCTTAGGGTGTCTAGTTTCCAAAATGGGGTCACTTGTTGGGCGTTTCCACTGTTTAGGCACATCAGGGGCTTTCCAAATGCAACATGGCGTCCAATCTCAATTCCAGCCAATTTTGGTTGGAAAAAGTCAAATGGTGCTCCTTCCATTCCAAGCTCTGCCGTGCGCCCAAACAGTGGTCCTCCCCACATATGGGGTATCGGCGTACTCAGGACAAATTGGACAACAACATTTGTGGGCCAATTTCTCCTGTTACCTTTTCGAGAATAAAAAATTGATGACTAAAAGATAATTTTTGTGGGAAAAAAATAGGATTTTTTATTTTCATGCCCGGGCAATATAAACTTGTGCGAAGCACTTGGGGGTTCAAAGCGTTCACCACAGATCTAGATAAGTTCCTTAGGGGGTCTAGTTTCCAAAATGGGGTCACTTGTGGGGGTTTTCCACTGTTTAGGCACATCAGGGGCACTGCAAACAGAACATGAACCCCATCAACGTCTGCATTCCAAAACGTTATTACTTCCTTTCCAAGCCCTGCCGTGCGCCCAAACAGTCCCCCCCCACACACACACACATTTGGTATCGGCGTACTCAGGACAAATTGGACAACAACTTTTGGGGTCCAATTTCCTTGGGAAAAATCTAAAATTTGGGACTAAAAAATCATTTTTGTGGAAAATTGTTTTTTTTTTTTTTCCACACCCAGGCATTATAAACTTTAGTGAAACACCTGGGGTTCAAAGTGCTCACAACAGAGCTATATAAGTTCCATAGGGGGTCTAGTTTCCAAAATGGTGTTACTTGTGGGGGGTTTCCACTGTTTAGGTGCATCAGGGGCTCTCCAAACGCGACATGTCGTCCAATCTCAATTCCAGCCAATTTTGGTTTGAAAAAGTCAAACGGCGCTCCTTCCCTTACGAGCTCTGCCGTGTGCCCAAACAGAGGTTTTCCCCCACATATGGGGTATTGGCATACTCAGGAGAAATTGCACAACAACTTTCTGTCCATTTTCTCCTTTTACCCTTGTGAAAATTAAAAAAAGTTTGTAAAAGATCATTTTTGTGACTAAAAAGTTAAGACACACCTAAGTATATCCCCTTATATGGCCATGAGGTAGATACATAAAACACCAAAAGCAAAAACCTCATAACAAGCCGAGTATGAAAAAGCACATAATCTTTATTAAAGCGAAGTACAAACAACAATTAAAATTGGCAATACCACAAGTTCAGGAAACAAGTGGGACTCAACCGGGCAACTTCCAAATAGACAATGTAAACCAGAATATCATCATCTCTATGTAGTCATAATTAAGCACCAAAAACTTGTAACTTAATGGCTCCAAAATTATTGGGCCAAAAGCTGTATCATATTATTAGTTCAGCACAACTCACATTAGTACAAAAGATATTAAAGTTTTAAAATACACACATATCACCAAGCTATTGTAAGTGCTAACATATTACAAATAATACTGGTGCATATTAAACATGGTACATAATCTATAAGCAAAGTAAAGGCATAGTTACCAAAATAGGAAGGAAGCAGTGTGCTTTGTTTGCCCAACAGTGGGCAAAGCATATAATCAGTACAGCGCATGCGCTACTCTTTCCTTGCCCCGGGTGTCATCCAAGGCAAGCAGTAATTTCCGGGGCAAGGAAAGAGTAGCGCATGCGCTGTACTGATTATATGCTTTGCCCACTGTTGGGCAAAGCACACTGCGCATGCGCCGGCCCGAATTTGAATTGCGCAATTGCGGGAAGCCGAACGCCGTCTGTGGAATTCACAGACGGCGATACGCAACTGATGCCAAGGAGCGGGGGTGGGGAGAAGAGCGAGAAAACACCGCCCTCCTGACCTGACCACCGTGATTGACACCGCAAAAAACGAAGTTTACAAAGGTATTTTGATATGAAAACGGGGGTATCAGGATGTATGATACCTACCGTTAGCTTTGTTATGGGACGCACTATTCAGCCATATCTTTATCTGATATGGCAATATTGGGGTGACAGATTCCCTTTAAGGGGGGTTGTCCACTACTAGAACAACCCTTTCTTAGTCCCCATATTTGGCCAGGATAAAATAAAAATACCTTTACTTGCCTCCCGTGCCGTCGACGTTCTACCGGGGCTTGCGTTCGGTTATGATGTGAGCCCTTCGACCAATCACAGCTGGCGTCACTGTCTCCTCCTTTGTATGTGCATGTATACAAGTGTAAGTGAGAGCTGCGGCTGGTGAGTCACTTCATCTTGATTTACTAATCCATCTGAAGGCAGGGACAGTGGCGGCACAGTACTCACATATCGTAACCTCACGTGAGCCCTGGGAACACATGTTCTGACAAAATATGGGTAATGAGGAGGAGTTGTTTGAGTAATGAAGAACTCATTTATGTGTGAGATTTGTATTGGACTGGAAAGGTAATAAGACTGATGACCGCTTTGCACTCACACCTGTATCATTTGTTTTTCAGTTTATCGACATTCGTGGGAAATCAATCAGTGTGAGTATGGAGCTAACCTTTATCTACAAAGTGGCAATGCTTAGCCCTAATAGGATTACATCTTACTCAGGTTGGGAGAACATCCGGCAATGGCACGTAGCTTTTCTAGTACAATTGGTACTCATTCCACCAGGTTAAAAAGTGTAATAATCTGTTATAGACCAAGTGCTTTAATGCAATCTCGGCAAACCCCTTGTGTATTCTTATATGGTAACATATACATTATTGCTTACCACAACTGGACATAGTGTGATTTATAGTCCAGTAAATATTCAGTTAGAACCATAGATATGGATACACCATTATTTGGTTTGACCGTATACATATATATAATCTATTAGATGCCCCTGTCTATAGCATGTTAGTAGCGATATGTTTAAGACCGTATAATAACCCTGTGCTTATCTACTTCCGCTTTATTTTTAAGAAAGGGGGAGTTGTTTTGTTCTCTTCATACTAGGTTAAGAAGATGTGGAATTGGAGTTTTTGAAAGCTGCTTTATTTTTTTTTCCACTTTTTTTTTCACCCGAGAAGACTTTTTGATATTGCATTTTTTTTTTGCAGAAAACTGGGCTTACTCTTTTTGGTCTTTTAAAAAAAAAAAAATTCCCCTCAAGTAGTTGAGGATTAAAAAAAAAAAAAAAAAAGCTTTTTTTCTTCTATGGACTGTCCTGTGTTGCTTATACATAACTGGTCTTTCAAGGTCAAGTCTAAATCACTTCCTTCACCTTACTGCCATTCTCTCTGCCACAAATTAACTGTTGGATTGATGGTTGATTCGACCTACAGGAGAAAAGTCTTGCAGCTGGTACAGTTCGGAGATCTACCGATTTTCCTTGGTGAGTTTTCACCTGCTAAAATGTTGTTAAGGCTATATATCTACAGACAAAAATAAAGCAGGACAGCAGGAACAGACAGTCTATTCTTATTGGCTAGGGCTGGAATTCTAAGAGCTCATCTATTTATTGTCAATGGGGTTGTGTTTTGTACTTGTAGCCAAACACAAATTAAAGACCTAGTTGCATACCACTTTGTACACAGACTTTAAAGAGGTTGTTCGATATCCATAATGCCTTTTATACATCTCTATCTTTAAGCCCTAACCTCTTTTCTAATCTACTTTATTATTAAATGTCCTACCATTTTCCTTATACAGCTAATCCTTATGGCTGTTTTTTACTTCCTGTGACGTTCAATTTGAGGAGTCTTAAACCGACGTCACAGGAGGATGACTCTGCAGTCACTTCCTTGCAGCTTCTATCTGCCATACATCCCCTGCCCCCTTCCCGAAACAGGACATCAATAAGGGGAGGTGATGTGGTCACTGCCATTCCTTGATGATGTCCCAAATCAGTTGTGTTAGAGGAAGAGAGAAGTGACAGCTTTTTTCTCACAACCTCCACACTGCTTCTATTCCCACCATCTGCATCTTCAGTCCCCACTGGCACATTTCTGTTGTGAATTGTCATCAGGGGAGGCCCTGGTGTTACTCACTTTGCTTCTATCACCGCACCCTGATGACTTCTCCTTTCAGTGAATAAGGTGGTAGGCATACAAGATGTGTGGCAGCGGTGAAGAAAGCTGCCATCCCTCTACTTGCCTCCATCATCTCAGTTGATTTGGGACATTAGATGATGACAGATACAAAGCTGTAGTCACTGAATGGTAGGACATTTTATAATAAAGCTAATTATAAAAGTGCTTAGGGCTTAAAGATGAATATTTATAAAGTGCATTATATGTATCAGGCAATCCTTTTAGTATGAAGCTTGCGACATGTTTGCAATTTGACAACCCTAAAAAAAAGTGTAACACCCTAGCGTGTTGTACCAATGTCTTAGGCTGAATTGCTTTTTTAAGGGCTCATTGAGGCATCAGTCATTTTTCTTGGATGTAAAAAACAGAACTGATTTTCATTAGTGCTGTGAATCAGATTTTCAGAGGTGTTTGAGTGTCAGATTTACGATTGTTTTTTTTGCCTATGTTAAAGTTTTCAAGCTTCTCCTATCATATAAACATGAATATCGGACTGCACTAGGATGCTACTGTGATGGCACAAGTGCTGTTTGTTTTTTGTTTTTTTTCCTGACCAATCCATAGTCTTGCATCAGTGAGCTTGATATGTGGCTTGGATCATAATTGGACATGTGTTTTAGTGCTGACCACTCCTGCAAAAACATTTGAACAGCCCCATAGACTATAAAGGCTACGAGTTTTATCCATGAAAAACACATTGAACCCGAAAGTTAAAAACGGACGTCATATTGAGCCCTAAGATTCACTGGAGTGCAAAGCATATTATGTAGCTCTGGTCTTGCATACATATACAGGATTAATCAAATATGGTACTGGAGCGCCCAGTACACTCTGGTACCAGTACAGCAGCAGAATTTCGATTTTAGCATTTTGCCTGAGGACATCATAGGTGATCATGTACAAAGACTTCGAGACAGGTTACTATTATTAAAGTTACTGTTATTAAAGAGGCAGTTAATACTGTACAAGGTCATTTTAATAGTTCCACTATGCAACATAAAATTAAAAAACTCTGTATCATGACCTGTCGTCGTTCCTCCAATCTCAGCATCAGGTCCTCTGGCGATCACGTGACATAAACTTGTTACTTGACCTCTGACATACAGCATCCCCTGATCAGCTGCAGTCTTCGCTATTCACTGCTGCACACTGGAACTATTAATAAGGAATTGCTACTAATAGACAACCCTTTATAAAACACAGGAACTCTAAAAGAAATGGGTAATCTCCTACTGAATCAGATTCTCAAGCAATTTTATTTTATTTATGGGTTGTCAAACATCTAGAATGTTTTGAACCGTCTGTAAAAAAAGGATGATAGTGTTTGAGAAAAATGAGATTTGGTCTTTGATATACTTGAGGCTGGTGGTAGCTGAGCAGGTCATTTTATTAGTAGGTATGCTGGTAATAGCTTTAGGCCAGTGTATTGAATCGTAGACATATATTGCTTAGAATATTATTTAAGGATATCGGTCACCAGATTTAACAATATAAAATATATATAGATGTCTTGGACCTTACGGATCACATACTCTGTGTTTCAGTCATAAGGGTGGGGATCTCTAGCTTTCCAGTGTTGGTCCGTCAAATTCCTTTTCAAATTCTCCACGGCCATCCCATCATAAGTCCCAGCTTTATATCATATGTGTTCATGCTCTAGAGCTGCTGAGTCACAATGATTCATGCATCAATGAGCCACTGTCTCTCAGCGGCATCGGAGCATGCGCGCACATGATATGCAGCTGGGCCGCACACCCAGATTCAGTGTGCGTGCCCAGAAAGTGAATAGTCATTGCGCAAGCCCGGGGTCTGCTGGGAGATTTTGGTGATGTAGGGAGCAATGAAGGAAATTAATTATGATGGGATGGGTGTGGGGAATTTAAAAGGGCATTTGACTTACCGTGACTGGAAAGCTAGAGATCCCCACCCAATGACTGAAACAGAAGGTATGTGGGCAATCATCAAAGTATAAAATTGTTCTGTTCTTTTTTTTTTTTTTTTTGCAATAAATTACTATATTCCAAAACGAGCTGGATAAGATGTATGGACAAACACTTGGCAAATGAGATTTAATGTAGATAAATATAGAGTAATGCAACAAGGACGGAGTAATCCTATTGCTGCATATGCAATAAATGGGACTGTACTCGGGACTACAGAACAGAAGGACTTGGGTATTCTGGTTACAACTAAGTTGAGCAGCAGTACTCAATATCAAGCAGCAGCCGCAAAAGCAAACAAGATTTTAGGGTGTATAAAGAGAGAGAAAATCCAGCGATCCTAACTTATTATTACCCCTTTATAAATCACTGGTGAGGCTACACCTAGAATATGGGATCCAGTTTGGGCTTCACATTTTAAAAAGGATATTCAGAAGTTAGTTAGTTCAAAGATGGGCAACTAGATTATGAGGGATGGACAGCCTCTCATATTATGAGAGAATGGAAAAGTTGGGCTTGTTTAGCTTAAAAAAAAAAAGATCCTCAGAGGAGATCTTAGTTAAATGTACTGGACTGGAACATGACTTATTCCCTTCCAAAGACCATACTGAGGACCAGGGGGCACTCATTACAGGTGGAAGAAAGGCAATTACAGCATCTAAATAGGAAAGAGTTCTTTACAGTTAGAGCAGTCAAACTGTAGAATGCCAGCTCTTAAAAAAATATCTACCGTATATACTCATGTATAAGCCGACCCGTGTATAAGCCGACCCCCCTAATTTTGCCACAGAAAACTGGGAAAACTTATTGACTCGTGTATAAGCCTAGGGTGGAAAATGATTATGCCCCCATATGCTGCACACATTATGCCCCATATGCTGCACAGATTATGCCCCCATATGCTCCACAGATTATGCCCCCATATGCTCCACAGATTATGCCCCCATATGCTCCACTGATTATGCCCCCATATGCTCCACAGATTATGCCCCATATGCTCCACAGATTATGCCCCCATATGCTCCACAGATTATGCCCCCATATGCTCCACAGATTATGCCCCCATATGCTCCACAGATTATGCCCCCATATGCTTCACAGATTATGCCCCATATGCTCCACAGATTATGCCCCAGGGCCCAGATGCTCAACAGATTATGCCCCCATATGCTCCACAGATTATGCACCCATATGCTCCACAGATTATGCCCCCATATGCTCCACAGAGTATGCCCCCATATGCTCCACAGAGTATGCCCACATATGCTCCACAGAGTATGCCCCCATATGCTCCACAGATTATGCCCCCATATGCTCCACAGATTATTCCCCCATATGCTCCACAGATTATTCCCCCATATGCTCCACAGATTATTCCCCCATATGCTCCACAGATTATGCCCCCATATGGTCCACAGATTATGCCCCCATATGCGCCACAGATTATGCCCCATATGTTCCACAGATTATGCCCCCATATGTTCCACAGATTATGCCCCCATATGCTCCACAGATTATTCCCCATATGCTCCACAGATTATTCCCCATATGCTCCACAGATTATGCCCCCATATGCTCCACAGATTATGCCCCCATATGCTCAACAGATTATGCCCCCATATGCTCCACAGAATATGCCCCCATATGCTCCACAGATTATGCCCCCATATGCTCAACAGATTATGCCCCCATATGCTCCACAGAGTATGCCCCATATGCTCCACAGATTATGCCCCCATATGCTCCACAGATTATGCCCCCATATGCTTCACAGATTATGCCCCCATATGCTCCACAGATTATGCCCCCATATGCTCCACAGATTATGCCCCCATATGCTCCACAGATTATGCCCCCATATGCTCCACAGAGTATGCCCCCATATGCTCCACAGAGTATGCCCCCATATGCTCCACAGAGTATGCCCCCATATGCTCCACAGATTATGCCCCCATATGCTCCACAGATTATGCCCCCATATGCTCCACAGATTATGCCTCCATATGCTCCACAGATTATGCCCCCATATGCTCCACAGATTATTCCCCCATATGCTCCACAGATTATTCCCCCATATGGTCCACAGATTATGCCCCCATATGCGCCACAGATTATGCCCCCATATGTTCCACAGATTATGCCCCCATATGTTCCACAGATTATGCCCCCATATGCTCCACAGATTATTCCCCATATGCTCCACAGATTATGCCCCCATATGCTCCACAGATTATGCCCCCATATGTTCCACAGATTATGCCCCCATATGCTCCACAGATTATGCCCCATATGCTCCACAGATTATGCCCCATAGTATAGGTCCCTTATGCTGCCACGCTGCTGCAAAAGAAAAAAAAAAGACATACTCACCTCTCTTCACTGGGGGGCCAGGTGCCGGTGTCCTGAGCAGGCGGTGACACCGGCGCGCTATGAGAGACAGGTGTCGGTGTCACCGCTCGCTCAGGACGCCGGCACCTGAGATATTTACCTGTCACTGGACCGGTCCACCGCTGTGCTGCTCCCTCTTTCGGGTCCTCGGCAGTGAATGAACAGGCAGAGGGCGCGGCGCGCACTAACTACGTCATCGCGCCATCTGCCTGAACATTCACAGCCAGAGGAGTCGGACAAGAAGGTCGGAGCAGCGCGCAGCGGTGGACCGGGGACAGGTGAATATCGCTATACTCACCCCCTCCTCCCCCCCCGCCGGCGCGTCACTCTGTGTAGCCTCTTCTCCCGGCGGTCTCCGCAGCTCTTCCTTCCTACAGCGGTCACGTGGTACCGCTCATTAAAGTCATGAATATACGCATATTCATGACTTTAATGAGCGGTAGGTACCATATGACCGCTGCAGGAAGGAGCCGGAGATCGTGGGAGAAGCAGGGGGGCTACAGAGACGCGCCGGCGGAGGGGTGAGTATGATCCGACACCCCCGGTATATGACTCGCGTATAAGCCGAGAGGGGGACTTTCAGCCCTAAAAAATGGGCTGAAAATCTCGGCTTATACGCGAGTATATACGGTAGATGATTTCCTCAATACACATAACATTATTGGTTATAGTTAAATTGGTGACTAAATGTTCAATTGGTGAAGAAAGGTTGAACTTGATGGACCTTGGTCTTTTTTCAACTTATGTAAATACTGGGACGTTTTGCTTGAGAAAAACATATTACTGATGCAATGTGCATCACTAGTAAGACATTGAGGGCAGTTTAATAGCGAACAGAGGGCATGGCAGATTCCATTTAAAGTAGTCATCTCTAATCGTCATAGACAGAATGATAAAAGATAACGCCACGATTATACATCTCACAAAATTAGAATATCATCAAATAGTTAATTTATTTCAGTTCTTCAATAAAACAAGTGAAACGCCTATGTTATATAGTCATTACAGAGAGATCTATTTCAAGTGTTTATTTCTGTTTAATGTTGAGGATTATGGCTTACAGCCAATGAAAACCCAAAAGTCATTATCTCAGTAAATTAGAATACTTTATAACACCAGCTTGAAAAAATCATTTTAAAAACCAAAATGTTGGCTTACTAAAATGTATGTTCAGTAAATGCACTCAGTACTTGGTCGGGGCTCCTTTTACATCAATTACTGCATCTATGCAGCGTGACATGGAGGAGATAAGCCTGTGGCACTGCTGGGGTGTTATGGAAGCCCAGGTTGCTTTGATAGCAGCCTTCAGCTTTTCTGCATTGTTGGGTCTGGTGTCTCTCATCTTCCTCTTGACAATACCCCATAGATTCTCTAGAGCAGTGTTTCTCAACTCCAGTCCTCAGGACCCACCAACAGGTCATGTTTTCAGGATCATGTTCCTTAGTATTGCACAGGTGATAATTTTATCACCTGCTCAAGCATTAATTCCATCACCTTTGCAATACTAAGGAAATCCTGAAAACATGACCTCTTGGTGGGTCCTGAGGACTGGAGTTGAGAAACACTGCTTTATGGGGTTAAGGTGAGGCGAGTTTGCTGGCCAATCAAGCACAGTGATTCTGTTTTTAAACCAGATATTGGTACATTTGGCAGTGTGGACAGGTGCCAAGTCCTGCTGGAGAAGTAATTTTCCATCGCCAATAAGCTTGTCGGCAGAGGGAAGCATGAAGTGTTCTAAAATTTCCTGGTAGATGGCTGTGCTGACTTTGGTCGTGATAAAACACAGTGTACCTTTACCAGCAGATGAAGTGGCTCCCCAAACCATCACTGACTGTGGAAACTTCACACTAGACCTTTAAGCAGCTTGGACTGTGTGCCTCTCCACTCTTCCTCCAGACTCTGGGACCTTTATTTCCATGGTCTAGTGTGAAGTATCCACAATCAGTGATGGTTTGGGGAGCCATGTCATCTGCTCGTGTAGGTCCACTGTGTTTTATCAAGACCAAAGTCAGCGCAACCATCTACCAGGAAATTTTAGAGCACTTCATGCTTCCTCTGCCGATAAGCTTTTTGGAGATATAAATTTCATTCTCCAGCAGGACTTGGCACCTGTCTACACTGCCAAAAGTACCAATACATGGTTTACAAACAACAGTATCACTGTGCTTGATTGGCCAGCAAACTCACCTGACCTTAACCCCATAGAGAATCTATGGGGTATTGTCAAGAGGAAGATGAGACACCAGACCCAACAATGCATGCAGACGAGGTGGATGCTGCTATCAAAGCAACCTGGGCTTCAATAACATATCAGCCGTGCCACAGGCTTAGGCCCCGTGCACACTTTGCAGATTCACTTGCAGTTTTTTCCGCGCGGTTTTGGGCAAATTCCGCAGGTAAACCGCACTGCGGATTTCGTGCGGAATTGCCCTGCGGTTTGACACCTATAATGGAATAGGTGTGAAACCGCAGCGGAATCCGCACAAAGAATTGACATGCTGCGGATTTGAATCCGCACCCAATCCACGCGGAAATTTCCGCAATGTGTGCACAACTTTTTTTTTTCCCCCTTCACTAACATTGTACTGTACTTTGCAGCCAATTCTGCAGCGGTTCCGCAGCGTCCAAAACCAAATCCGCAAAGTGTGCACGGGGCCTTATCGCCTCCATGCCACGCCTCATTTATGCAGTAATTGAAGCCAAAGGAGCCCCGATCAAGTATTGAGTGCATTTACTGAACATACATTTCAGTAGGCCAACATTTGAGTTTTAAAAATCATTTTTTCAAGCTGGTTTTATAAAGTATTCTAATTTACTGAGATAATGACTTTTGGGTTTTAATTGGCTTTAAGCCATAATCATCAACATTAACAGAAATAAACACTTCAAATAGATCACTCTGTTATGACTCTATATAATGATTTTCACTTTTTGTATACACGGTGTTCCAAATTATTATGCAAATATTATTTTCTCAGATTTTCCCAAATTACCTATATGAATTTCAGTCATTGTAATTTTCCAGTCAAATAGCTATTAGAGTACAATTGAAAGGTTTTTGTACAAACTGCCTATAATAACAGTATATTTTTTAAAAAATAAAACACTCAAACTGCACTCAAAATGCATGTTCCAAATTATTATGCACAGCAGAGTTTTCAACCTTTTCATTTTAATAAAGAACAAAAAAATGGTCATTTTTTAAATTATAAGCATTAGCAGGTTATTACAAACTGAAATCAAACAGTTTTCAACTCAAAACTTTATTCTATGTGATGTTACATTCGCACACAGGACCCCTTGTTCGAAAGGAGCTTCTGAACGCTCTCGTCCATTGAATTTGTCAGGTTTTGGATGGTTTCTGCTTCAATTGTTTTGCATGAGGACAGAATAACCTCCCAGAGCTGTTGCTTAGATGTGAACTGCCTCCCGCCATCATAGACACTCCTTTTGATGATGCTCCAGAGGTTCTCAATGGGGTTGAGGTCAGGGGAGCATGGGGGCCACACCATAAGTTTGTCCCCTTTTATGTCCATAGCAGCCAGAGATGCAGATGTGTTATGTGCAGCATGAGACGGTGCATTATCATGCATGAAAATGATCTTGCTGCGGAATGCACGGTTCTTCTTCTTGAGCCATGGCAGGAAATGCTGTTTGAGAAACTCAACATACACTATGGAGTTCATCTTTACCCCTTCAGGGATCCTAAAGGGGCCGACAACCTCTCTCCCCATGATTCCAGCCCAAAACATTACTCCACCTCCTCCTTGTTGGCGCCGTAGCCGTGTTTGCATGGGGTGTCCATCAACCAGCCATCCTCCACTCCATCCATCTGGACCATCGAGCGTTGCACGGCACTCATCGGTGAACAAAACAGTTTTGAAGTCAGTCTTCATGTATTGTTTGGCCCACTGGAGCCGTTTCTGCTGGTGTGCAGTGAATAGAGGAGGTCGACAGGTTGGCTTACGCACAGCTGCAAACTTCTGTAGGACCCTGCATCTTGTTGTTTGGAGGACGTTGGAGGCACCAGCAGCTTCAAAAACTTGTCTGCTGCTATGACAAGGCTTTTTTGCCGCTGCTCTTTTAACTTGACGTAATTGCCTGTAGGAAAGAGTCCTCAATTTTCCCTTATCAGCACGCACACGTGTGTACTGTGAATCAACTACATACTTCTTGATTGTGTGATGATCACGATGAAGTGTCTTGGCAATGTTGATTGTAGTCATGCCTTGACCTAAACACTCCACAATTTGTTGCTTCTCAGCTGCAGACACATCCTTTTTCTTTCCCATTTTGGCAGAAAATGTAGGCTGCTTAATAATGTGGGACAGCCTTCTTAAGTAGTCTTGCCTTTCATTGGACACACCTGCCAAACTAATTAGCGCAGGTGTCTGCAATTGCTTACAGTGATATAAAGAGCCCTGACACACATCACTATCAATGAGTTTAACTGATAAACAAAAAAATTCTTACCTTATCACTCCTAAACAATTTTTGCATAATAATTTTGAACACAGTGTAGAAGAACTGAAATAAATTAACTTTTAGATGATATTCTAATTTTGTGAGCTGCACCTGTAGGTAAAGATCAGCTTGCTTTCTCTCCTTCCCTGTGCAATGACCTCTGCACAGTTAAGAGTCTAACTTGAAATATCTCCTTTTGAAGTAAACAGATTGCCGCTACATTTATCATGTACAGAAAATAGAATAAAAGAAAAATGACAGCTGATCACAAGACTGTACCTGTCTAAATGGTTTTAATTATTGTAGATATTTTAAATGATACATTTACCATTTAAAGACTGAAAAAAAATATTCCTTTGTTATTTCTCTCCTTTCCATTGTCAAACTCCTGAGGTCCCAGCCAGTCCTTGCTTTTTAAGGGCCCCGTCTCACATGGCGACGCACCTGCGATCACAACAACGATATGAACTTGTCAGGATCGCTGGTGTGTCGCTACATGATCGCTGCTGAGCTGCCAAACAAGCAGCTCAGGCAGTGATCAGGACAGCGACACTGCGGGTAATGTCGCTTAGTAACCCGCAGTGTACGTTGGATACCAGCCCGCTGATGCAGGGAGCTGGTAACCAAGGTACACATCGGGTTTCCAGGCGCTGTGCGGTGCCTGGAAACCCAATGTGTACCTTGATTACCAGCTCACCTGCAGTAGCGCTCTGGTATCCAACGTACACATCGGGTTTCCAGGCACAGCCCCGCGCCTGGAAACCCGATGTGTCCCTTGGTTACCAGCTGATTGCTGGTCTCCTGCCTGCCACACGCAGCGATGCGTGCTGGCCAGCGGGGACCAGCGATCAAAAAAAAGTCCTGGCATTTCTGACACGACCAGCGATTCACAGCAGGGGACTGATCACTGGTACGTGTCAGACATAGCGAGATCGCTGCTGAGATCGCTGTTGCGTCACAAAACTTGTGACTCCGCATCGATCTCGCTAGCGATCTTGCTATGTGAGACGGGGCCCTAAGTCACATGTTGCCCTAATTAACATCGCTACTATAAAAATAAGGACCATCGGGCATCGGCACTGGAGGAGGAGCATTCAGCATTTGAGGATTTTCTTTTTTTTACTTATAACATTTCCTGCTACTAGTTTTAGACTAGGACTGCTGGGTGAAATGTTACTCGTCTGCAACTTGCGGTTTCATGACTATGCTTTGAATAAAATTGCCAAGTTGCATTATATGTGACTTGTATGTGAGTTGTGACCACTATCTTTGGTCAGCAGCACTCCAAAGTATTGAATGCTATGTCCAGTTCTAAAAATAAAATTTGTGAGCTATGAACGGAAAGGTTTTTCTTTTTGTGGAGAATGTAGACAGCCAATAGTTTCAAAAGATCTGCAGATAGTATGGTGACTTTTACAAATTTCTTCCAAACCAAAAATGTCTTCTTTGTTTTAGTGTTGAAGATTGTTTAAGATCTACATATACTTCTATATATTTGTAAACAAAATAAATAAATAACCAGCAGAGTTACAATCTTGAACTCGTGAACTCAGATGTCTAACCAAGGAGATGACTGCTATTTCTTCTTCTACTCCACCTGCACTAAGGTAACCCTCCAAACCTCTGAGCCATTATAAGCTTTGCTTTGCTAACTTCAGTTTGGTTGGATGACACTTTACTCATAGTTCCG
The DNA here is from genome assembly GCA_033576555.1 of Oophaga sylvatica. Lineage (NCBI taxonomy): Eukaryota > Metazoa > Chordata > Amphibia > Anura > Dendrobatidae > Oophaga > Oophaga sylvatica. Next base: position 435,591,794 of record JARQOD010000002.1, read on the forward strand.
TGTTTACTTAGCATGATATTATACAATTCATTTTACACTCACTATTATCACACTATTAACCCTTACACCGCTTTGATGCAGACTTGGCAGCTGAACCTGCATCATTACCTACAGTTGATAGCTGTATTTGGCTAGTTTCACACTAGCATTCGGCAGGGCTGCAGAGGGCTGCGTACTTCCTCCGTCAAGCCCTGCCCACTGCCGCACCTCTTCCTTTCAGAGATGCCTACCTCTGCATGTGTCCTGCATACCCTGTCTTTAACATGGGGTATGCAGGCCATGCGGATACCTCCTCATGCGTCATTTTGACACTGCACCGCCCGCAGCGTCAAAACGACGCTTGCGGAGGCATCCACATACATCCGCATGGCCTGCGTACCCAATGTTAAAGATAGGGTACGCAGGACTCATGCAGAGGTAGGTGGCACTGAAAGGAAGAGGTGCGGCAGTGTGCAGGGCTTGACGGAGGAAGTATGCAGCCCTGCCGAACGCTAGTGTGAAACTAGCCTTGCATAGCCATGATCTGCTGCTAATATCAGCGATCGGAGCTGAGCTCCACCTGCTGCTGTTAACCCCATTACAATACCTGGCATTGCGGTATTTAAAGCGTGCACTCCAGGAGGCAACCTTTCCACACTCCAAACTTCTATACCCAACCCTTGCTGTCCTGATGGATTGCTATGTCAATTGGACCTGCTGAAGATCCCAATGCCTGCCAATGCGGTACTTGTATGACTGGCAGCCCAAGTAGCCTGTGATATTACTGTTTGTTGCAATGCTGTAGTATTACAGTATATAATACAATTGATCAGATTAAAACTTTTTTTTCATTTTAAGTAAAAAAAAAAAAAATATTCCGCATTTTTATTCCTATTTAAAAATAAACTTACAATTCTGATGTTTAGATTTTTTAAAAAAAATTTTTGGTTGCAACAACAACAACAAAATAGTGCAATAAGACGCAATCAGAATGTAACTACTCCCGAAATTGTCAATTAAAACATCAGCCCTCAATCCCAAAAACAATCCCTTACACGATTCCAGAGGCAGAAAAACGAAAATGTTCAGTGTCTTGGAAAATGATGACCTAAGCAAAAAAAAAAAGTTGTCTGAATAATTTATCAACTTAAAGATTAAAAATGTCCATGCTGGGAAGGGGCTAGCGCTAGTACTTTGCTCATAGATATTTTTTTCTCCAGAAACTGTTGCCAAGTGCCACCATTACTAAATTAGGTGCATTTTAAAAATGTATCAAGTGAGGTTGAGCTTGTGGTGTTGCATTGTAATATGGCATCTAACAAGTTCCCATGGTGTCACATTGCGACCTACATTTGAGCCCCAAATGTTTACAGATGTTAGATTTTTTGTTGCTGTTGCAAGTAACATGCAACTCGCTGTCCAAAGGCCTCACAGCCACCTTCATGTGACTCACTTGCACTCGACTTTTCTTTGATTTGGCCGTTTTATTAACGGCAGACCTGCAGCTCTATAACAGGCTGCATTTGAATACAGCATGTGAATGTGTACAATTTTTTCCTGTTTGGCCTCCAGTGGGTTTTCCAACTACTAATTTAACCTCCCTAATTTAAGTATTCTAATATAGTTCTGTTACCTGCCCTGTTTCTGCAAGCACAGCTCTGTGTGTCTTAGTCCTTTGTTGTGGTGCAGCCACTGCTACTTCTGATCTGGGGAACAAAGTCGGATGAACTGAGTAGTGCACGTCATTAGTGGGGGCGGCGCTATCGGCGAATGACAGCAGTCATGAGCATGCATGCTCATTTGAGACTTAACTCTCCTCTGCCTGGATTTTGCCAATGCTTTGATGTGCCATCACTTTAGCTGACAATCACTGTCACATGAGCTCAGTGTGAACCTGCTTCCATCTGTGAAGAGCACAGGGCGCCAGTGGCGAATTTGTCAATCCTGGTGTTCTGTGGCAAATGCCAAGCGTCATGCACGGTGTTGGGCTGTGAGAACAACCCCCATCTGTGGATGTCGGGCACTCAGACCATCCTCATGGAGTCGGTTACTAACAGTTTGTGCAGACACATGCACATTTGTGGCCTGCTGGAGGTCATTTTTCAGGGATCTGGCAGTGCTCCTCCTGTTCCTCCTTGCACAAAGGCGGAGGTAGCGGTCCTGCTGCTGGGTTGTTGCCCGCCTACGGCCCCCTCCTCGTCTCCTGGTGTTCTGGCCTGTCTCCTGGTAGCGCCTCCAGCCTCTGGACACTGCGCTGACAGACACAGCAAACCTTCTTGCCACAGCTCGCATTGATGTGCCATCCTGGATGAGCTGCACTACATGAGCCACTTGTGTGGGTTGTAGAGTCCGTTTCATGCTACCACGAGTGTGAAAGCACAACCAGCTTTCAAAAGTGACCAAAACATCAATCAGCCAGAAAGCATTGGTACTGAAATGTGGTCTGTGGTCCCCACCTGCAGAACCACTCCTTTATTGTGTGTCTTGATAATTGCCAATAATTTCTATCTGTTGTCTATTCCATTTGCACAACAGCATGTGAAATTGATTGTCAGTGTTGCTTCCTAAGTGGACAGTTTGATTTCACAGAAGTTTGATTTACTTGGAGTTATATTCTGTTGTTTAAGTGTTTCCTTTATTTTTTTAAGCAGTGTATAATAGAATATTTTTATGTTTATTCTACTTCATTATTCCTCATGGGATCAATAAGTTGGTACTAATGTCTGCTTCTTTTCAACAGGGGGACGGCTGTGCGTTCCGTCATTCTGAGGCTGCCTTAGGAAATGAAACCGTTTGCACTTTGTGGAAGGAAGGCCGGTGTTTTCGCCAAATCTGCAAGTTTCGACACATGGAAATTGATGTGAGTGCTCAAGATCAATACGTGACAGCCAAATGTGGATCATTTTTGGGTTGCTAAAAATCTTTTTTTTGTATTTTGTTTCTCTAAATGGCTTATTCATCATCACACCTTTTGCATCTTTATGGATTATTTTTTTTCTAGTATATAAAATAAGTCATCAAGTGAAAATTGAATAGAATAATATTTAGTGATGTAGAAATTGAATTCAATATAACTTAATTTGTAAAAATAGAACAAAGTGATCCATTTTGATAGTAATTGCCATGTTGAAAACGCTAGTGTCTGGCTATTATGCTTCCTCATTTTTCAATAATCTTAAAGGGCATGCTGAGATCAATGAAGGACAAAGAGTACATCATGACTATACTAAAATAATGACAGCTATCTATTTGAGTGCTATGTGCACCAGTGACCTATCCTTGTTTTTATTTGTCACACTGGAACCATGCTTTTGTTCAGTACGGGAACGTTTTTATAATCAGGAGAACATTATTCTCACCATGTTAATTGTGATCTGATCTTTGCAGAAAAAACGCAGTGAGATAGCCTGCTACTGGGAAAACCAGATCTCTGGTTGTCAGAAGGCAAACTGTGCTTTCCATCACACAAAGGGGAGATTTGTGGATGGTGCATACTTTCCTCCCAATAAGGGTAAGTGTTTTGCTTTCTGTATATTCAGCAAACAGTCTTTCATCTGCTTTAACATTGCTGCTGATATGATGCTTTCTAAATATTCTTCCATAGCATCGGCAAAACCTGAACCCTGTGAACCTGATGTGCAGACCTCTCTACCATCACCAGCTCCATCTAAGGTTTCTGTGGTTCCCACACCACAACTACGTGGGGTTAAAAAAATGGAAGCTACAGAGAATGTTCCAAGTCCTACACATCCACCTGTGGTCATAAATGCAGCCGATGATGATGAAGATGACGATGGTGAGTTTGATTGCAGGAAAACCTAGTACACAATTTTTTGGGGTAAAGTTATATGTACACATCATATTTGTCGACACTATTGTGTCCAGTCCAGCTAAAGCCTCATTCAGTAGTCGGTGATTTTTCTCGTATTTTTCATCAGTGCTTTTTTTTTTTTTTTAAATCCGGCAGCTCACTGTCAGTTTTAGCACCAGAAATTGGCCATTTTCATAAATTTTTCTCAGATGCAATAAAAAATTAAGGTTTCTCAACCCTGTCATATCAAACGGCACACATAAGGCACCTGAGTGTTGTCCAGTTTAGTTTTTTTTATCTCAGACCTATAGACTTTGCTTCAAACAATTTTAATCTGATCAAGATTCAGTACATCTATGTGATGTATTTTTTTTTGCCAACCACTCAGTCCCTAAAAATATCCAGCTCTATAGGCTATAATAGTGAGGAGTTATTTTCACAGAACGCATACGAGAAACTGACATCTGAATGAGCCCTATAAAAGACTGATGCCAACAGAAAAGAGTCCAACACGTGATGTTTGAGCCTGTATGTGCCTCATTGAAGCCATAGGCCACCATTGGATGCATAGCTGAATTCCACTGTTTAGGAATTCAAGCGTAATGCAGACCCGGTGTCACAAACCATATCGGCTTTGTCTGATTTTTTTTTATTATTTATTTATTTTTATTTATTTATTTATTTTTTGAAAGATCAATTTTCAGAAGGTGAGGAGATGAAGAATTCTTCCCAGCATAATATGGCATCTGGAAATCAACAAGGAATACATACATTATCTACTAGAAAATCGGTGAAAAAAGGTAAATGAAAGCGGTTATCCCCTACTTAAGTGACCCAAATGAAATAAAAACTGTTTCTACTATTTCCCTCCCGGGCCTTTGCAGTTATTTTGGCTCTTCATTTATCAGCTTGTCACATGGCTGTTGCAGCCATTACGATTATATCAGAATGAACTAACAAATTTGCACTCTGTAGTGCTATAGCATGTAAACATAAAATATAAATTTCATTACTACTCTAGATTATAGGAAAAATAGAGACTCTTAGCACACCATTTGGCCAATTCATTCATGCCCAGCAGCATTGACAAGGTGTTCTCCTGTTTCTGGGGACCTATCTTACTGAGAATCCTCTCCTAAGCTGAAGCCTGGATGTTCGCTCTGACTATATATTGAAAGACTTCAACTGATTGCCTTTATTGATGTAAATTGAGGATTTCTAACACACACCACATATCAATTAAGCTGAGTAAATAAAAAGCACAGTGGACATGAGAACAGCACTCAAGTGACCCCATTTTTCAAATTATATACACATCTACAGATGTGCTGACCACTTTGACCCTGCATATGTTTTTTAGACATTGGTGTTGCAGAGGGAAAATTGCAAAGATGTTATTTTAGTTCCCAATACATTGCGCATAGCTCGTTGTTTTGGAGACTTGCACCCTGTAAATTGTTAAATGGGCCTTCCTGCTACAGGAGTGCCAAATAGGTGGATGCTAACTGCCCTTTGGCACGCTGGCTCAGCGTGAAGGAGGGACATTTAGATTTGGTAGTGTAGATTGTGCTGTTTGTTTGTTTTTTGTTTTGTTTTTTGTTTTTTTGTGGGGGGGTAGAGGAAAGGACTTAAGTCACTGTCACACTTAGCGATCACACTAGCGATCACGACAACGACATGACCTGGCGAGATCGTTGGTGCGATCGCTATATGGTCGCTAGTTAGCTTCCAAACACAAAGATCTCATCAGAGATCAGCGATCTGTGTAAAGACCTCTGCGGTCATTGGGAAAACCTAGTCCCGCCTGCGCCACTGGTAAAGTCGTTCATAAAGGGTGTCACACTCAGCGATTCAGTCTCACCGGCGGGACACCAACGACTGAAAAACAGCTCAGAACGTTCATGAGCGATTAGCGACATCGCAGCGGGGGCCACATCGCCGCTACATGTCACACACAGCGACTTCGCTAACGAGATCGCTGCTGCGTCATAAAATCGCTGACGCTTTAGCGATCTCGCTTAGTGTGACAGTACCTTTAGAGCCAGAGTCTTTGTGTTACCAGTGATAAGAAGTACTTATGCACAGCTGTAGGATACAGGTGCTAGAGTAGGGGTCATGAGACTAGCGGTGGATGCCGCGTCCCTGCTGCAGCGCTACACAGAACACGGCTCTTGTGAAGGTCACAACTTCAGGCTGTCCATTCATACCAATATGCTGCATTTGTAGCTGACGAAGGTCGTGAGACCGAAAACGTTCAAAGAAAAACCTGTATACTACTTTATATGGATTCATTAAACTTCTTTTGTTTGCATCTCTAATCAAGTTGAGTGCAGAGTTTATTTGTGCTACCAGTGACATGAACCCCCCCGATATTTCCTCTGATGCCGGACCTGAATTTTTTGTGGGCCGAGTTGAATCTTTTATTGGTAGCATCTTCGAGTACGTAACATTTTGCTTTTAAGGCTGAGTTCACATTTAACTTGTGCTCTATGCTGAGCACTTCCTTTGGCGTTTCCACTAAATCTCAAAAATTTGTGATTCAGACAGTCCCTGACAGAACACTTTGCTGTAATATGGCTTCTGTGCTGGCGGTGTTTATCATTGGGCACTGTTGAGTGTGGTGTCCAGATGGTTAAATAGTCAGATCTCGGCTGTGTTTGTGCGGGCACAGCTTATGATCACCATGGCACACCTGCCGTATATGTCCATGTCGCTGAAACTACTTCCCGATCATAATCTAAATGTTGGAAAGAAATTAAAGGGTTATTTTCGACTTGATGAGTTAACACCTATTCACTGGGAGACCACCCTAATTCTGTTACCCTATATTAGGAGTCCAGCAAAGCCAATAGACAAACTGAGCTACTAGAGAGGGATGCGTGAGCAGGCTTCTCTGCCCTTATGCTAGCGATATAGTGTAGACTGATAACCATTGTGTTTGACTCGATGACCAGCAGCTTGATTGGACGTGGGCAGCTTTAATCTGGCAAAAGTTTTTACATAAAATCATACTTATAAACATGATGAATTGTGAGGGTCAACAAGTGTCAAGAAGATTTACCGTATTTTGCACAGGATTATAAAATGCACCGGATTATAAGACGCACACCAAATTTTGAGGCAAAAAATAGGAAAAAAAACAACAACTTTTTTTTTTAATAAAATGAAGCTTCTTATAATCCATGCGTCTTATTGCTTACCGGGGGTGGTGGCTGCGGTGAAGCAGGGTCGCTGTTGGAGGAGGGAAGAGTTAAGCGTTGCTGCTGGCCGCAGGCTGGAATGAGGAGGTGTTCCGATGTTTGCCGCTGCAGGTGTTCGGTGGTGTGGAGTCTGCCGACATTTTGTGAAAGCCCGAGTCCCCGCACTTGTATGGGTTACTGGGCGGTGGACTGCGGAAAAATAGGTGCCGGGGCATGCGCAGATGGAGATCTCGGGAGGTAAGATTTCAGTGCTGAGATCTCATCTCCCGATATCTTGGTGCCGAAAACTCCATCTGCGCATGCCCCGGCAGCCATTTTCCCGGAGTCCACCGCACAGTAAACCTTGTAAGTGCAGGGGCTCTGGGCTTTCACAAAATGTCGGTACAGCCCCCACAGTGGCGCACATCGGAACACCCCTTCATCCCAACTTTCACCGGAGTGTGCAGCTGCATAGAAATACATGCAGCCGCATGCTCCGGCAGAGTGCCGGCGGCAGTGCCAGGCGTTGATGCGAGAGACTCGCACAAGAATCATGCGAGTTTCTCGCAAATCTGACTCTGGCCTTACATGTATTTCTGAGCTCCTTCTACAGCTGATAACCTTTTAAATCACGCCGTCAGTCTGACAGTGGCATTTAACACGCACCAGCAGGTGGGTTCTTCATTCCATGCTCCCATCGGCACGCCCATAATGTAACTGCAGGGTGCCGTTGGCCTGCAATGACTTCTGGAGGTCTGCTGAAGACCTCCTGCTTGTCATGATGATTCTCCTGTGAAAGCCAGCCTGTAGCTGGCATTTGTAGGAGATCATGATTTGAGCTTTAGGCTGGGGTCACACTGGCGACAAAATCAGACGACTGCAATGCGATGAAAAATCGCATTGCAGTCGGACCTATGTTAATCTATGGAGCAGCTCCCAGTAACAGATTTTTTGTGGTCCGTTTTAAACGTCCGAGTGCAATCGCAGCATGCTGCGATTGTCACCGATTGTGGGTCGACTATCGCCAATGCAAGTCTATGGGAGCGATGAAAAATCTGATTACAAACGGACTGCATGTGTGACTTGCGATTAAATCGCATCAGTGTCCTTTAGAAAAGCCGGCAATTCATCCCTGCCTATACTGTAAAAGCACACTGACAGCTTTAATAAAGAATCGAATCAATACATATCCACACATAGAATCCACATATATATATATATCATTGTGACATATATATATATATATATATATTTATAGTTCTTACACTTCTACATACTGTACTAACCGCTAATTCAATTGCCGGCTTTAGTGAAATCCCAGAAGCCGACATGAAATGATACATTGTTTTGACACAGTTAACCATGTAATTTCAAGTATTTTGATATATGTTTTAAACTTACAATTACATAAGTATATTTGTGCAAAATTTCTGACATGTAGGGGTTAATTAAAGGTGTAAATTCATTGTAAAAAAATGTTTTTTTTTTTACAACGAATTTACACCTTTAATTAACCCCTACATGTCTGAAATTTTGCACAAATATACTTATGTAATTGTAAGTTTAAAACATATATCAAAATACTTGAAATTACATGGTTAACTGTGTCAAAACAATGTATCATTTCATGTCGGCTTCTGGGATTTCACTAAAGCCGGCAATTGAATTAGCGGCTAGTACAGTATGTAGAAGTGTAAGAACTATAGATATATATATGTCACAATGACATATATATATATATATATATATATATCTGTGTTCTATGTGTATATATCTATTCTTTCTTTTGTGATTTAAATAATATTCTTTTGGATCCATTATATGTCAGTTTTGCAAACCTGCGATAAATTCTCACAAGTCGGATGTAAATCGGATGTTACAACTATGGTCAGATGCGACTAAATCGCATTTTTCCTGGAAAATCGGATGCCAGACGGATGACTGTTCATGACATTTTGCTGCGATAATCGTCCCACTAAAACGGTCAGCTTTTTTAGTCGCTGTGTGTGATTCCAGCCTTATGTAGCAGTTCTGATACACAGTCACAGCTTGAAGTCTCCTAAGATAATTTTTAAATAGTTTTATTTATTAGTTATCTTTTTTTTTATGGGGCAAAAAAACAAGTTCAAATCACCCGCCCGTTTACCCCATTAAAAATAAACCATTATAAAATATACACATTTGTTTTTGCTGCGTAGGTAAAAGTCTGATCTATCAAAATCTAAAAACTAATCCGATAGGTAAACGGCTTATCGAGAGAAAAAGAATGAAATTCAAGAATTATGGGGGGGATTAGCCTCCACATTGAAATAAGAGGCAATCAAAATATTGTATCTTCCCCGAAATGGTGTAAGTAAAAAACATCAGCTCAGGACTTAAAGAAAAAAAAAAAAGGTGGTTACTTAGCCCCATATCTTAAATTTGAAAGCGTTTCGGTTGTAGGAAAATGGTGACAGAAGCAGAGGTGTTTGGAGATTTTTTTTTTTCACCACCTAAATAAAAAAACCAAAACAACTATACATGTTTGGTATCCGCAAAATAGTACTGAACTGGAGAATCATGCTGCGGGGTCAGTTTTACCATGCAGTCCGCCATTATCCTGATTGTATCAGGAAGAGACGTGTTTGCAAAATGAAGAAATAATAGCTACACTTTAAAAGGGAGGAACGGTTAATGCACTTAGATTTCACTAAATTTACTACTCCTGACTTATTTTAGACACCTTTACATAGTTTTACATTTTTATTTTTTTAAGATACAGAGGCTTTTCCAAAAAACTTCAACTTTCTTTTTTTTCTTCAGAATCCACTGTTTCTTCAGAAATTTTTGTTTCATCTTATAACCAAGCAGACAACAGCATTTCATTTCGGCGGACTGTAAAGTTCACCAACAAAGGTAGCCAGATGAAGGATTTTCAGCTTATCATTTGTGTGTCCCTGACAATTACCTAATATTTTACTAAAGCCCTTTTTCCTGAAAAATGTTAAAGAAAGTAATTGGAGAAAACATGGGTGTGATTGGGTGGATTTTCATCAATATATATGTAAAATATTATATCCTCTGCATGTGTGTATGCATGTACGTGATAGTGATATATAATTGCACATTATATTATGTGTGTATATATTTATACACACGATATTTGTATCTAAAGTATTATTTTGCTTTCAAACAGATTTGGCAACAAACCTTAGTTTGGCGCAACGATTGGGAAAGCGCAAGAAATTCCAGGGAGACAGTCCATTAGGTAGTGCATTTACTGATTTATTTTGTGAACTGTTATGTGATTAAATGCAAAACTTGGACTTTTCTGGATGGACTTGTATGTTCTATTTAAACATATTGATTGAATTGCATATACATGAACAGCAGATTAGTTACAAATATTCTTTTACTCTGTTTCTCAAGCTGTTTCTGATGGAGAGGTTCTGCCTTCTGTGAAGAAGTCCTTATCAGAAAGACTAGGGAAGAGAATTGCCACACCTACTGATAGCGCAGAGCTTCCACCAAAGAAAGGTATTTTATAGCTAGAAATGGTGTTTGGTTTAATAATTGTTGTAAAGAGGTTTTAAGCCAAATAGTCAAATGTCTACATTTAACCAAATTAAACTTGAATTGTACAATAGATTACGAGACCATTCGGGACAGCGAGTGATGACCATGTCTGTAAAGCGTTGCAGATGTGGCACATTATGAAGATGCTAATTGGCACTTAACAATTTTGGACACCTCTTATACAACTCTGAGTCAAACATTGTTTGATCACAGCTGAGTCCTAAAAGTAAACATTCAGAACATGCAGAGTTCATCCATGCCATATAAACCCACATAATTACAAGAAAAATATAGACCAAAAAGCAGACGTCCATGACTTGGAGTCAATAAATGACATACTCACTGATTATTATAAAAGTGAGACAGAGTTAAATAGTCCTTAATTGGGAAATGTCGTGATAACATGAAGATGAGTTCCGCTATCCTTCACCTTCTGGATTACTTGAGACTGTGCAGGCAGATATGTGATGCTTACAGGCTGTGATCTTCCTGCAGTCGCCGATAGTATCTCCCACCCTTTCCTTACTGGGCTGTTTTTGCAGCAAATATATTTGTCTGGTATCAAGTGAAAGCTGTCCTTTTTAATGTCACTGATGAAGTTTAAATCGCCTCCCTTTTGTCTCATTAAAAATAAAAGCAGAAACATGTAGCTTGTCTTATCTATCAAAATATAAAATTAATGTGATCGGTAAACATCACAACAAGAAAAAATTAAATCAAAGCTCCAGAATTGCCCTTTTTTGGCCACTGCAACATTAATGTAAGAGGCGACCAAAACATTGTATCTACCCCAAAATGATACAAATAGAGAAGTCCGCTCAGGGTGCAAAAATTATGCCTTACAGCCCAATTTCTAAAAAAAAATAAAAACATTATGGATCTCAGAAAATAGTGACACTAGCAAATTTTTATTTTTTACAAATTTCCAAATTTTTTTTTTACCACTTAAATAAAATGAAAACTATACATGTTTGGCATCTGCTTTCTTGTACTGACCCAGAGAATCATGTTGTTTGGTCAGTTTTCCCATTTAGTGAATATGGTAAATAAAAACAAAAAAAAGTTGTGGAACCGCACTTTTTTTTTTTTTTGCAATTTCAACGCACCTGGAATTTTTATCCTGCTTTCCAGTGCAACACATGATAAAATGAATGGTGTCAATCAAAAGTACAACTCGTCCGCAAGAAGCAAGCCTTCCATACAGCTATATTGACCAGAAAAATAAAAAAGTTATGGCCTTTAAAAGGATAGGAGGAAAATCGACAGCTAACAAAAAAAACGGAGAATCGCAAGATTAAGAAGCAGTTAAAGTATGTGATATTTGCTGCCTGACGTGTGTTATGCTTTTGGTTTAAATAATAGACCCATGGTATGTTAAGGGCAAGGTTGAATTTGCCAGACCGTACTATGAGAAATTATTGTTCTTTTGTTCTATGATGTAACCTTTATTACGTTTTATAACCTTCAATAAATTTAGTTTAAAAAAAAAAAAAGAATGTCAGCAGCACTGTGTGTCAGCAGATCGGGGGCAAATGCTGGGTGTCGGAACCTCACCAATCTGAAATTGGGCTTAAGTCCTGTTCAACACATTTAAATTCGTTTCCTGGGACCTAACAGGGTTTTCACAGGATTAAATATATTCACAGCAATCCCAAGAATGGGCTGTGCAGAGTTCTGTAGAAATGGAGTGGAGGTCAAGCATGCTCGCCTCCTCTCTTTATTGTTGTGTGACTCTGGGAGAAAGCAGAGTACAGGACTTGGCCATTTCCTGCAGTCCTACAGACAATGAATGCCGTAGTAGTGTACATGCTCACCTCCGTTTTATTCGCATGTTAATACAGGGTTATTATGCTTCAACCCTGACTGATCCCCATTAAATAGGGAATAACTTTCAATATTGGAAGAAACCCTTTAGACTTCAGAAAAAAAAATCCTTCAAAATGTAATCTGTGGAGGTTCAAAACCTTGCTGGTCAGCTGAATGAGGTGGCTAGGAGTCAGCAGCAGTACCCACACAACTGCTCGCACAGATAAGACGCTGTGTTTGTACTGAAAAATATTTAGAATTGAGAGTCCTCAGTGGTTGATACCTTTTAATGGCTAACTGAAAAGATGGTAACAAATTGCAAGCTTTTCAGACTACTCAGGTCTCTTCATCAGGCAAAGACTAATACAAAATCTGAAGAATCACATATTTATACACAACAGGACACAGGGATAGTGCAATTGATAAGACAAGTGACGTGAAGCAGAATTGTCATGGGAGAGGCATGCACATAAATATTGGAACAGTTCATAGATAAAGAGTGTGAAAGTTTTATTGCCCTCTGATTGGGGTCTGGTATTGTGTTGTTTTGCTCCCAGAAGGTCTGAGGAGCAAATTCCTTAATTGATGCTATATCTTAATTGATGTAAAAAGACATAAATCCATGCGACACATTCATTCCTGCTCTGAGTGTGTCAAAGGTTGTCATGAGTTTATATTCCCAGATCTTTCTGTCTCTCTGAGACTTGAAGTTACCTTTTAAACCAAGTAATTTCATGTCCATCATGCTATGACCGGGGATACAAAAGTGTTTGGCCACAGGTAGATCCGTTCTTTTTTCTCATTGTGTGGCGATGAGAATTCATCCTTGTTCTCAGGTTTTTGCCCGGTCTCCCGCACATACTGACCCCCAGTTGGATATTTCGTACAAATAATTAGGTACACCACATTAGATGTGATACAGCTGAAAGTACCTGGGAACTTGTAGTCCTGATGTTAGTTGGGGATCTTTATCTTGTCCATGGTCATTATAAATGAACAGGATTTACATTTTTTTCTGGTTGCAAGGAAAGGTTCCTGCAGCTGTTGGAGAGGACAGGGAGCTTCTGACAATGATGCTTCTTAGATTTGGGGGCTACCTAAAACACGTGTGTTTGTACTGATAATTAGCAGGCCCTTTTTTTGTTAACCTGCTCAAAAAAAAAAGCTTCACCATTTGAATACCAATGGCGTGTCCTAACTAAAACAAGTTCTGTATGTAATCCTTTTAACAAAAATTTTGCTTTAGGAGAAGCCATCACTTCCAGAAAGTGGTTGTTACAGCCCTGAGTGACTAAATGTTTAGTTTCGAGTTACCTTTATACTCTGTGATTTTATATCCCTACTCTAGATCCTCAGTCCCTGCTGGAGTAACATTTATGATTTGGCAAACGTCTTCTCTCTTATTTGATCAGCGATCAATACACCCAAGCTCTGCCAACTTTATCAGAACTGAGTGAAAATGGCATGAGAATCAAAAGTCACAAGTCTTAAGTTGCGCAAAATTAAACAACTTTTCAAAGCTTTTTTTACAACAAAATAATGGCGTAAAAGCTTTGATCAATTGGGCCTTATTTGTTTTTCAATGTGTGCTATTTTTTTCAACCTCTTGTGAATTTTTGTGTCCAATATATTCTATGGCTTGAGCATCTTGGTGTGCACGGCTGTGTTGTATAGCTATTTTTCTTTATATGTGACACATGGTGTGAAAGCCTGTGGCACATTATATAATTTACCATGGCTGTGCCTGGTCATCGTCATAGAAAGCTCCTTTGCCTACTGCCAGTGCCTTCCATTGACTCATCAGACCACAATGCTGCTTGTAGTAAAGGATATCACCATATTTTTTTTATTATGCTTTTGGCTTTGTTGAAATACGCTGCTGGTAATGGTGTAGAAATCTTCTAGTGCCAGGCTGCAGTGCAGTAGGGTCCTTTTACAACCTGGTGGGTATACCTCAGGGCCATGTAGTGCCAAGAATGTAGTACATTGGTTGTTAAACTAGATTCTGTGTCCCTAATTAACTTTTTCGTTATTTTTTTGTTTAGAAATAGATGCTAATACAGGGACTGACTTCCATATTAAGACTCTTCAAGAAATCCGTCAGGAAAAAGCCAGTCAAAAGCTGGATCACAATGTATCAAGTCTATCTTCTCAAAATGAAGACAAAGTCCTCGTTAAGATCAAGCCTTCCTCCAAGCCACAAACCGCAATTTACATCAAATCATTAAGTGAAATTCAGGCAGAAAAGAGACTTAGACTACTGAAAAATGGGATAGAGAAATGTGAGACCCCAAAAGATGAGAAAGACAGCATTGCAGATAAAGCTCTAGAGCAAAAAACTGATGGACATACAGCACAACCTAGTCTGGTCCCACCAGAAACCACACAAAAACAGACTGGTTTTAATTGGAAAGTTCAGGGTGAAAGAAAGATTAAACGGACAAATGACAATATTTCCAGCAATTCTCGTACTACAAAACCTCTTTCCGTCAGTTTACATTCAATAGAAAAAGTTAGAGTCAAAACATTGGAAGAGATCAGGCAAGAGAAAGCTCTCCGTCTCCAACAAACCGCAAAATCAGAGAATGTGGAGTCTGCATCTAAGCCACCGGCACCCGCACACCACAGAAAGATCCTGCGGATCTCCAAACTCTCCGGTAAATAAGATTATCCGTAAGGTGTGACTACCATAGCCTTCAGCCTCTGACCTCTCTGGATGTCACACACTGATAGTCAGTGCACCGATATCTGCATAGCTTGATTCTTATTAGTCTTCTGCTTTACATTTATTTATATTTTAAATCTGTGCCCTGCCTGGTGTAAGTAATAACCTCTCACTTCAATGGTCAAGATGTGGGAAAATGGTAACCCCTTCATAAGAAAGCAACTTTTTGCACTTGTGGGTTTTTTTTTTGCTATTCCTCCAAGAGACATATGTTACACATGCCTACATATGTAGGTATGTAACAAAGCTGACATATGCCGGAAATGGTGCATGCTCAGCTCCGAAGCCCTATCCATATACCCACGTTTAGGAAGTAGTTAGAAGGGTTGTCCTGCATCAGAAAGTAATCACTAACTTATTGGTGGGTGTCCCATCACTGCAACTCGCACTGATCAGTAGATTTTGGAACTTATATTGACCTACCACCACTCAATTCATTTTTTATGAGCATGCGGGAAAAAGCTAAGCACAGCTTTTTTTTTTTGGCAGCCCCTAAGTGAATGAATGTAGTGCAGGTTACACATGTGCATTCCTGCTTCATTCTAAAGCGGATAAATGTTCCACTTTATGCTATTCAGTGGGGGTTTCAGCAGTCAGACCCTCTCCCCCCACCCCCCATCTGTAAGTTATCACCTGTCTTGTGCATAGGAGGCTAATTGTTTTCACTGGACACCCACTTTAACCCCTTCACCCCAAAGCCTGTTTTCACCTTCTTTACCAGGCCAGGTGGGCTCTCATCCTTACAGAAATGCGAAATGTAGTTTAGGCACACTGGGGCTCAGAAGGGAGGGGGGACATTTGGATTTGGGAGCAGGGAATTTGCTGAATTTCTTTTGGGAGGCGAGGAGCCATTTTCCTTTTTCAAAGTCTTTGTGCTACCAGTAAGGCTAGGTTCACATAGCGTTAATGCAGTCCGTTCAACGCATATTGTTGAACGGACTGCATTAACGCTAGTGTCATTTTGTGATCGCGTTAAGCGATCACGCTAGTGCGGCGTCTGTGTCTCAGCTAGCAGTGACGGACCCCGAACGCTGCAGACCGCGTCCGAGGTCCGTCACAGAATGACGGCACATCGCTAACGCATGCTGATTTCGGCATGCGTTAGGATGCGCTATTGCGGGCAATGGCGGCTTTAACGCACCGTTACATAGCGTTAGTGCCGCTATGTGACGGATGCCGTCAGCGCATTGCCCGCAATGCAATGTGAACCCAGCCTAACATGGAAGCCCCTATATTTCCGTTAACTGATGAAAGACCTGAGTGAGGGCTTGCTTTTTTGTGGATTGAGCTGAAGCTTCTATTGGGAACATTTTACATAACATTTATGATCACATTTAGCTGGCGCTCTATGCTGACCACTTACATCGGGGTTTACAGCTCTGAGTGACGTGACAGATGAAACCCCTGAGAGATCCATTCACTGTAATGAAGCAATAGAGTTACTCTGGACTCTGTCTGGCCTCTGTTCAGCGTTATCTTTTTCAGAAGTGCACAAAAACGTGGCCAAGGAAATCCTAAAAGACGGACACTGCTGGATCACAGGTCCTATGGCGTCCACAGTGCCCTCCATCTTCCTCATTATAGGGAATAGAGAATTACACAGAAACTCCGAGACAAGCGTAGAGCCTTTCTGCAAACTTTGGGAGGCAGAATGAAAAAATCAACAGCATGTGAAGAATTGGTTTTATTTATTTTTTACGCCGTTCCTCGTTCGGTATAAGTAATTAGGCAACTTAATTCTTCGGGTCGCTGCAATTACAGCGATACCAGATTTATATAAGGTTTCTATGTTTGGCTGCTGTCACACACTAAAAAATGCTTTTTATTGCGAAAACTAGTTTCTTTATCGCTTCATTGGGGGACACAGGTAACCATGGGTGTATGCTGCTGTTGCTAGGAGGCTGACACTATGCAAAAAAGGAAAAAATGGCTCCTCCCCCGGCAGTATACACCCACCGACAGGCACTAAGTACCTCAGTTTGTGCTTAGTGTCTGTAGGAGGCGGACCTTGATCTCCCCAGATCCGCAGATAATCACTTTTTCCCTGTCTCTGTCTCAATCTATGGCGTCATTAACGAGCGCAATCGAGTCCCTTCAAGCTCCCGATAGGAGCAGGGACAGTGGTTCACCCGTCTTGGCCATGTCTCAGGAACCTCCGGCCTGCAGGGGCCGCGCTCTCACCAAGCAGACGCGGGGGAAGCGAACCCACACTGCGTCGCCTGTGCCGTCCGGGGCCTCGGCATCTATCAGTTCCGTTTCTCGCTCTCCCTCACCTGTGGAGTCGAGTGACCAAAGTTCAGACTCTGATTCCAAAGGGTCCCTCAATCTTGAGGCACCGAATTGTCAAGAGACAATTGACAGTCTCATTGAAGCAATCAATCAAACCCTGGGGGTAGATGATGAGTCCACCTCGGCCTCTGGTCATAAGGTGTCCTTCAAACGAGCCAGGCAAACTCATAAGGTTTTTGGCGCTCACCCTGAGTTTGAGGACCTAGTGCAGTGCCACCGGGAAAAGCCGGACAAGCGCTTTTCAGGACAAAAGGCTCTCAATACCAGATATCCTTTTGCCCCTGAGCTTCTTAAGAAATGGGCGGAATCTCCTGCGGTCGACCCTCCGGTTTAGCGTCTAAGACGCTCCTCTCCCTTCCCAACGGTTTCTCGATCAAAGATCCAACGGACCGTCTAATTGAAAGCTTGGCTCGCTCGGTGTTTGAGGCATCAGGCTCTGCCCTCTCTCCCTCTTTTGCAGCGACTTGGGTTGCTAAGGCCATGATATCCTGGTCGGAGTCTCTAAATAGAGCCCTCCACGGTATGGAGGTGCCATCAGAGGTAATTGAGATCTCTAATCAGATCGCTCTTGCAGGAGACTTTTTGATTAATGCTTCCATGTATGCGGAAAATTGCGCAGCACTAGCTGCGGCCAACGCGATTGCTATTAGGAGATCCTTGTGGTTGAGGACTTGGTGGCGGATTCAACCTCAAAAAAGTCACTTACGTCCTTACCCTATCAGAGTGGTCAATTATTTGGAGAGAGACTGGATCAGCTCATATCTGATGCTACAGGAGGGAAAAGCAGTTTCCTACCCCAGCAGAAAAGTAGACCGTCCTTTCGCCGACAGCTTCAGCCTCGGTTTAGGGCCTTTCGTAACCCAGGTTGGGCCGCGGCAGCCAGCTCCGGCGGCTCAGGTCGACCTAATAAGGCCAGAGATCGTCAGGTCTCCTACAAGACCAACCCTTTGGGAAGGATGCGATCTCAACAGCCAAGATCTAGAGGGTCTAGGTCCCAAAGATTTTCGGCAAAATGACTGGAGGCAGGATCCGGTCAATTCATCCAGAGTGGGCGGCCGCCTACTCTGGTTTCGCCCCACCTGGCTATTGGTCACTCACGACAAGTGGGTCAGGGAGTTAGTCTCCTCGGGTTACAAGATAGAGTTTATCAGCCATCCCTCAAATCGTTTTTTTTTCCCTCGCCCCTTCCCAAAGAAGAATCCCGAGTTCACGCCTTGTTCAAGGCGGTCGAATCTCTTCGGCGCAGCGGGCTTATTATTCCTGTACCGGAGGTCGAGAGAGGTCAAGGGTTCTATTCCAACCTGTTCATAGTACCCAAGAAAGACGGCACTGTAAGGCCCATTCTGGACCTAAAACGTCTGAACAGGTTTGTCAGAATTTGACATTTCCGAATGGAGTCTCTCCGCTCGGTCATTGCAGTCATGGAAAAGGGGGAATTTCTAGCGTCAATAGACATCCAGGATGCCTATGTTCACATCCCCATATTCCTCCCTCATCAGAGATTTCTACGGTTTGCCATCAGCAACCTTCAATTTCAATTCGCAGCCTTGCCCTTCGGGCTAGCCACAGCCCCCAGGGTGTTCACAAAGGTTATGGCTGCCGTTGTGTCCATTCTGCACTCCCGGGGATAGTCATCTTGCCATACTTAGACGATCTCCTCGTCAAGGGTCCGTCTTTTCAAGCCTGCGAGGAAAGTGTCAGCATTACGCTAGACACCCTGGTTCGCCTGGGTGGCTGGTGAATCTGAAAAAATCAGCTCCCTTGCCATCTCGGAAGATCACCTTTTTAGGGATGATTTTCGACACCGCTCGAGGTTTGATAATCCTCCCTCGGGACAAGGCCCTAGTTCTCCGTCAGGAGGTACGGATCCTTCGCCAGCCGATTCTTCACTCTATCCGGTTTTGCATGAGGGTCTTAGGAAGGATGGTGGCAGCAATCGAGGCCATTCCGTTTGCACAATTTCATCTCCGCTCCCTTCAGCATGCCCTCTTGGCAGCATGGGACGGGAGCCCTTACTCTCTCAATCTCCGGTGCCGTCTGTCTCTGCAGGTCAGACAGACACTTACGTGGTGGACAAGGAGCACCACTCTTCAACAGGGGCGATATTTTCCCCCAGTCCATTGGCTGATAGTCACAACGGACACCAGCCTTCTCGGATGGGGAGCAGTGTTTCGCCACTACACAACCCAGGGATCTTGGTCCCTGCAGGAATCAACCCTCCCGATCAATATTCTAGAGATTCGGGCTATTCGGCTGGCTCTGAGGCATTTTCACCATCATCTGGCTGGCCGCCCTGTCCGAATACAATCGGACAATGCCACGGCTGTGGCAAACATAAATCATCAGGGAGGTACACGCAGCAGGGCGGCCATGCACGAGGTGAAACATATTCTGACCTGGGCAGAAAGAAATCACTCTGTGATATCGGCGGTCCACATTCCGGGCGAGGAGAACTGGGCAGCGGATTTCCTCAGCCGTCAGGGTATAGCGTCAGGGGAATGGTCACTCCATCCCGATGTTTTTCAGCAGATATGCCTACGCTGGGGAACCCCAGATGTGGACCTGATGGCCTCCAGGATAAACGCCAAGGTACCCAACTTCGTCTCCCGGTACCGGGATCCACAGGCAATTGCAGTGGACGCCCTGGTTCTACCGTGGAATCAGTTTCACCTCCCGTACTTGTTTCCACCGATAGCTCTGCTCCCAAGGGTGATCAGAAAGATCAGGATAGAGGGGGTCCCAGCGATTATTAATCGCTCCGGATTGGCCGCGTCGCTCATGGTACGCAGAGCTGGTACAGTTGTTCGCCGACGCATCCTGGCATCTGCCAGAACACATGGACCTTCTCTCCCAGGGCCCAGTTTACCACCAGAACTTAGCGGTCCTGTGTTTGACGGCCTGGCCGTTGAATCTTGGATCCTGACCAGGGCTGGATTCTCCTGGAAGGTCGCTGCCACAATGACTAGCGCTCGAAAACCCGCCTCGGCTCGTATCTACCACCATACTTGGAAGGTCTTCTTTACATGTTAATGGAAAACATAATCTTAGACCACACTTTCAAATATACATGGCAGAATTGTAGTCACTACAGTACTACAAAAATAAGGGTAAATGCCCCATGGCACTCCATAAAACTTATGAAAACAAAAAAGAAAGATTGGAGAAAAATGCCATAATTATATATAAATATTTATTTAGTACAAATTAGCATATATATCAAATTTTTAAACAGCACATAGTAATCATAGATACACAGCAGAATGAGTGGTTTGAAAACGGTATGCGTGATGTTAACAGATGTAAAAAACATCTGAGCTACAAATGCCAAAAAGAGTGAGAGAGGCACATAAAGGAATGCATATAGAATATAAATATTAAGTATAACAATGTGCCAAAGGACATAGGTCAAATAGAGATGCAGTAGGAAGAATATATATATATATGAATCTCAGAGCAATAGTATATTAGTGCTAAATGCTAGTGCATATATAAGACCGGGATCCGGACTCCCAGGCTCAAGATACGTAATAGTAATACCAAACTACTGCATGTATTAGAGGTAAAACTCACCCATATTTGCAACTGTATCCCAGAGACGCGCCCCTATTAATATTTATATTCTATATGCATTCCTTTATGTGCCTCTCTCACTCTTTTTGGCATTTGTAGCTCAGATGTTTTTTACATCTGTTAACATCACGCATACCGTTTTCAAACCACTCATTCTGCTGTGTATCTATGATTACTATGTGCTGTTTAAAAATTTGATATATATGCTAATTTGTACTAAATAAATATTTAAATATAATTATGGCATTTTTCTCCAATCTTTCTTCTTTACATGTTGCAGGGAACATGGTTATTCCCCACTTCTGTTTTCGATTCCCAACATTCTGGCATTTCTCCAAGCGGGCCTAGATTCAGGCCTAGCGCCAAGCACTCTTAGAAGACAGATATCAGCCTTGTCTGTTCTTTTTTAGCGCAGAATCGCTACTAATTTACAGGTTAAGATCTTTATTCAGGGGG
Source organism: Oophaga sylvatica (assembly GCA_033576555.1). Lineage (NCBI taxonomy): Eukaryota > Metazoa > Chordata > Amphibia > Anura > Dendrobatidae > Oophaga > Oophaga sylvatica. Next base: position 435,613,164 of record JARQOD010000002.1, read on the forward strand.
TTGTCCATATAGTACCCCCCTACAGGGCTCCCTTTAACGTCTGGGATCTCAACCTTGTTCTGGAGTTCTGCAGGAATCTCCATTTGAGCATCTTCAGGAAGTTTCCTTGACATACCTTTCTTGGAAGGTGGTGTTTTTGGTAGCCATAACATCCATAAGGCGGGTCTCGGAGCTGGCGGCACTATCTTGCCGAGCTCCGTACTTTTTCATCACGATAAGGTGGTGCTCGGGCCAACACCACCTTTTTTGCCTAAGGTTGTGTCCTCATTTCATATCAATGAGGACATTGTTTTGCCCTCATTTTGCCCAGCGCCGACGCACCGGGTGAAGAAAACTCTCCATACGCTGGATCTGGTGAGAGCACTCAGGAGATATGTATCTCGGACGGCATCCTTTCGGCAGACGGACACGCTGTTCATCCTCCCCGAAGGTCGCAGGAAGGGACTCGCTGCATCAAGATCAACTTTGGCTAGATGGATACTGTTAACCATTCAGGAGGCCTACTGCATCAGAGGCGCTGTGGTTCCCGCAGGAATCAGGGCTCACTCCACCAGAGCAGTGGGTGCCTCCTGGGCTCTTCGGCGGAACAGGTTTGTAAGGCGACAACCTGGTCCAGTCTGCATACTTTCTCTAAACATTATAATATCCATACTCAGGCTTCAGCGGATGCAAGTCTGGGTAGAAGGATCCTTCAGGCGCGGTAGCGCACCTATAGGCAATGCCTGGTTACGACTTATACTGTGGAGTCGGTATCCCACCCAAGGGACTGCTTTGGGAAGTCCCACAGTCCTGTGTCCCTCAATGAGACGAAGGAGAAATACGGATTTTTGTGTTACTCACCGTAAAATCCTTTTCTCCGAGACGCTCATTGGGGGACACAGCACCCACCCTGATAGCCAGATGGCTTCGTTTTTGAGTTAATTCTATTTTTGTCTGTTCCGGTGGGTTTTATTTCTGGATATATTGTACCTGTGTTAACACTGATTTACTTTTTGTCCTCCTACTGCTTTTTGCACTAAACTGGGTTCGCCTGCGGCCAGTGTCGAGGTGTATACGGCGGAGGAGGAGCTAACCTTTTTTTATATCTACTTATTGTCAGCCTCCTAGCGGCAGTAGCATACACCCACAGTCCTGTGTCCCCCAATGAGCGTCTCAGAGAAAAGGATTTTACGGTGAGTAACACAAAAATCCGTGTTTTCCTGGTCACCCCCCCCCCCCCCCCCCAACGGCACGCGCTCTCTTGGCGCCCTTTCCTTAGCAAATCAGGCGCCGCTTTTTACCTGAGGGCACGCCTCTCCTCTGCACTGACCTATCACGGCGCCTGAGCTTCACGGCCCCTCCCTGGTCCCCCCCCCTGCAGTGTACGTCCTGTAAACGTCAGCAGTCAGACTCCCACATCACGAGGGTCTCTGCGTGCCTCCAACTTGCAAAGAGCACAGCATCTCTGACACGTGTTGCCCTGGACGGACTCTCAGCCGGGGGGGACACAGCTAACTTTGCCTGCTGCATCGCTGACCGGGTACACTCTGCCCGTATCCCTCTGTATTCCACGTACCCTATTTATTCCTCCGCAGTATTTTCTCTGTTGCTCCTTATTGCTATAGCGCAACAGGCTCTACCTATGTCCAACCCTGCAGGGGCCTCTTACCCTAAGCCCACTGTGACTTACTACGCCTGTGCACGTTGCAAGAAAAAGTGGACATCAGGCCAGTCGTCGCCCTTCTGCCCGTCCTGCAGTCCTTCCACCATGTCTGCACTGCAGGACCACTCCGACTCCCGGGATGACGGCACTCCCCCTCTCCCTGAGTGGGCCGTTGCCATGTCTCAGTCGGCCGCTGCCATGTCTCAGTCGCAGACCTGACTAAGGTATCCCAGTCCCTGGTCCAGGTCATTGAACGCCTTCCACAGCTCTCCTCAGCCACCAGTGCTCCGAACGTCTCACATGGCGATTCGCACGTACCTGACCTCGACCTTCAAAGGGACAGTACGGCGAGAGATTCTAGAAAAAGGACTCTGTCTGGTTCCTTGTCCAGCTCCCCGGGCCCCTCTGCAGCATCAAAGCTGCTTTCATCCTCCCATTTCCCCTCTTCGGAGGAGGACCATTGGTCGGACATAGATTCCCATTCCGAGTCTGACTCGGATTCGGACCAGACCTCCAGGATGAGGGTCATGGTGGATAGCCTCATCTCAGCTATCTCTCAAACACTTAAACTAAACGAGGACGAATCTCCTGCCCAGGATTCCCCCGTCTCATTTAAACGGGTTAAACGTCCCTCACGCGCCTTTCCAAACCACAAAGAGTTTGACTCTACCCTGTCTAAACACTGGGAACATCCCGAAAAGTGTTTCCCAGGAATCAAGCACTTAGACGTTCTCTACCCCTTTAACTCTGACCTTCTCAACAAGTGGGTAGAGTCCCCTAAGGTGGATCCACCTGTTTCTCGTCTCTTTTCCAAGACGGTCCTGTCCTTACTGTATGGCGCGTCTCTTAAAGACACTACGGACAGACAGATCGAGTCTCTGGCCAAATCAGCTTTTGAGGCAGCTGGTGCTTCACTTTGTCGCAGTTTCTCATCCACCTGGGTGGCGAAAGCCATCTATGCCTGGACTAAGATACTTCGCAAGGGCATCTTGGCTTCAGCTCCCCCAGACGAGCTGGTGGAGTTGGCAGACCAGATTGGTCATGCCGCTAAATACGTTCTGGCTGCTTCCTTGGACTCGGCAGGTTGTGCCGCCAGAGAAAGCAGCAACATCGTGGCTATTCGCCGCATCCTTTGGTTGAAGGCGTGGAGCGCGGATACCACTTCCAAAAGATCTCTCACCAACCTAGTCTTCCAGGGTTCTAGGCTCTTTGGGGATAGGCTGGACCAGATGATTTCTGACGCTACTGGGGGCAAGAGTACCTCTCTCCCTCAATCCAGGCCTAAGCGTCATTTTAGCAGGAAGGGCTCTTGGCCCTTCAGGCCTTTTCGTCCCTTCACAGCCTCAGAATGCTCTTCTCAGCAGGAGCGCCCCGCTATTCCACGAGGATGGGGAAGGCCTTCTTTCAAACCCTTCCCTCACTGGAAACCAAAAGGCCGTTCCTCTAAGTCCTCTGGGTCCCGTTCTAACAGGTTTCGTTCCAAGTGACGGGTCACCCCCACCTTTCCAGTGTGGGAGGCATACTTCTTTCCTTCAGGGACTCTTGGCTGTCGGTGGTCGGCGATGCCTGGGTCAGAGAGATCGTTACCTCTGGTTACAAGATCGAGTTCTCCTCCCTCCTGGAAAGACGCTTCTTTCTCTCTTGTCCTCCAAAGCAGCCGTCCCACGCATCGGGTTTTCTCCAGGCCGTCTCTTCACTTTCTACAGCCGGAGTAATCGTTCCCGTTCCTCCAGACGCACAATTTTCAGGTTTCTACTCAAATCTTTTCGTAGTCCCGAAAAAAGACGTTTCTCTCCGCCCAATCCTGAACCTCAAAATGCTGAATCGGCATCTTCGGATCCGCCACTTCAGGATGGAGTCCTTGCGCTCAGTGATCGCTGCGATGGAGCCGGGGGAATTCTTCTGCTCCGTGGACATTCAGGATGCTTACCTGCACATCCCCATTTGCAGCACCAGCGTTTCCTTCGGTTCGCGATCCAGGACGATCACTTCCAATTCACGGCTCTCCCCTTCGGTCTGGCCTCTGCTCCCAGGGTCTTCACGAAGGTAATGGTGATGGTCATGGCCATTCTTCGCTCCAGAGGGATTCTCATAATCCCTTACCTGGACGATTTGTTGATCAAGGGCTCATCCCGCCGAGACTGTGCTCAGAGTCTTCAAGTCACCTTGGACACCCTGACTCGTCTGGGCTGGATCATCAACCGTGAGAAGTCATCCCTGACTCCTTCTCAGCATCTGACCTTCCTGGGCATGGAATTCGACACATTTGTCCCGGGTGTTTCTCCCGAGGGACAAATTCTCAGTTCTCTGCAAGGGAGTCCGATCCCTAAAGCGCCCAGTTCCCCTTCCTCTCCGATCCTGCATGAGGGTCCTCGGGAAGATGGTCGCCTCCATGGAAGCTGTGCCCTTCGGCCAGTTTCACTCTCGCCCTCTTCAACTCTTCCTCCTGTCCTCCTGGAACAAGGCCCCTGCCACCCTAGACTGTCCTGTTCGTCTGCCTCTCCAAGTGAGGCAGTCTGTGACCTGGTGGACTCTGTCTTCCTCAGTCCTGCAAGGGAGGTCTTTCCTTCCCCTTCTTTGGCAGGTCATCACCACCGACGCAAGTCTCCTCGGGTGGGGAGCGGTGTTCCTCCGGCACACAGGAAGCCCTTCTTCCCATCAATCTCTTAGAGATCAGGGCAATCTTCCTTGCCCTCCGCTGGCAGTCTCTCCTAGCAGGCAAGCCCGTTTGCATTCAGTCGGACAACGCCACGGCCGTGGCGTACATAAACCATCAGGGCGGGACCCGCAGCACACAAGTGATGGCGGAAACAGCAAGAATTCTGCGTTGGGCGGAACGTCACGTTCCGGCCCTATCATATGTTCATATTCCAGGGGTCGAAAATTGGGCAGCCGATTTTCTCAGTCGCCAGGGCATAGCATCAGGCTAGTGGTCCCATCATCCCTCAGTCTTCAATCAGATTTGCCAGCGTTGGGGCTCTCCGGACGTCGATCTCATGGCGTCTTGGATGAACCACAAAGTTCCTCGGTTCGTGGCCATGTCCAGGGACCCTCTGGCCATCGACTACGACGCCTTGGTAATTCCCTGGTCTCAGTTTCGGCTTCCTTACCTGTTTCCTCCACTTCCCTTACTCCCAAGGGTTGTGAAGAAAATAAAAGCGGACGGGATCCCAGTTATCCTGATAGCGCCAGACTGGCCAAGGCGCCCTTGGTATGCGGAACTGGTAAACATGCTCGCGGACCTTCCAGACCGTCCAGATCTCTTCTTGCAGGGCCCCCTCTTCCACCAAAGTTCTCAGTCTCTGAGTTTAACGGCATGGCCGTTGTGGCCGCGATCCTACGGGAGTCGGGATTCTCTCACCAGGTCATCCAGACCATGATCAGAGCCAGAAAACCAGCTTTTTCCCGCATTTACCACAGGTACTGGAAGGCTTTTTTTAGATGGTATGAGGAAAACGACCGATTTCCTATGTCTTTGTCCCTTCCTTCCTTGCTTTCCTTCAATTAGGCCTTGATTCGGGTCTTTCCCTCAGTACCCTAAAGGGTCAGGTCTCCGCCCTGTCCATCCTTTTCCAGAGGGACCTGTCTTCCTTGCCTCAAGTAAAAACCTTCCTCCAGGGGGTTGCCCATCTGGCTCCCCCTTATCCTTCTCCTTTGGATCCCTGGGACCTCAATCTGGTCCTGAGCGCTCTCCAGTCTGCGCCCTTCGAGCCTCTTCAGGACATCTCTTTTTCCTTCCTTTCTTGGAAAGTGGCCTTCCTGATTGCAGTCACGTCAATTAGGAGGGTCTCTGAGTTGGCGGCCTTATCCTGTCGTTCCCCATTCCTGATTCTTCATCAGGACAAGGTAGTTCTCAGACCCGTTCCTTCATTCCTCCCCAAGGTGGTATCATCCTTCCACATTAATGAGGACATCGTTCTCCCTTCATTCTGTACTTCCCCCGGTTCATCCATCCGGGTCTATCTTTCTAGGACTGCTCCTCTTCGGCAATCCGACTCTCTATTTGTCATCTCTGAAGGTCGCCGGAAAGGTCTCCCGGCCTCTAAGTTCACGATCGCTCATTGGATTCGTTCTGCGATACTGGAAGCGTACCGCGTTCAGGAAAAACGGCCCCCTCTGGGAGTGAGAGCTCACTCCACCCGAGCTGTCGGAGCTTCAGATCTGCAAGACTGCGACTTGGTCGTCCTTGCACACTTTTGCGAGGTTCTACAGGGTTCATACCCAGGCCTCGTCTGATGCAGGCTTAGGTAGGAAGGTTCTGCAGGCGGCGGTGGCTCACCGACCGACCTACAGTAGCTCCTTCTTGTTGCCTAAGTTATTTCCCACCCTTGGGACTGCATCTGGACGTCCCATGGTTACCTGTGTCCCCCAATGAAGCGATAAAGAAAGATGGATTTTTGGTACTTCCCGTAAAATCTCCTTCTTGGAGCCTTCATTGGGGGACACAGCTCCCCCCCTGTTTATTAGTTGTACCATGTTGGGCTTAAAAGCCTCCGGTTGGGTTGGTACATATGTTGGAGTTCTTGTTATTGCTCCTGCTGCTTTTTGCACCAACTGAGGTACTTAGTGCCTGTCGGTGGGTGTATACTGCCGGGAGAGGAGCCATTTTTTCCTTTTTTGCATAGTGTCAGCCTCCTAGCAACCGCAGCATACACCCATGGTTACCTGTGTCCCCCAATGAAGGCTCCAAGAAAGAGATTTTACGGTAAGTACCAAAAATCCATCTTTTCATCACCAAATTTTGAGAGCTGTAATTTTTCCATATTTTGGCCGACAGTCATGTTATGGCTTGTTGTTTTTTTGTTTGTTTGTTTTTTTGCGGGACAAGCTGACTTTTTTTTTATATCGGTACCGTTTTTGGGCACGACATTTTTTGATCGCTTTGTGTTCCAATTTTTGGGAGACCGAATGAACAAGAACCAGCAATTCAGGAATTGCTTTCTGTGTTTTTTCTTTATTTTTTGGGTCAGTACGAATACAACGATACGTATATAGCTCCCTCTCTCTGGAGCACTCTGGAATGCCCGCTCCATCTGCAATAAGCTTCATGTGATTCATGACCTCTTTCTCTCTCGCAATCTTGCCCTCCTCGCCCTCTCAGAAACATGGCTGACACCCTCGTGACACTGCCTCCCCTGTTTCGCTGTGTTACGGCAGCATCCAATTCACCCACACTCCTCGCCCTGGCAACAGACACGGTGGAGGATTGGGTCTTGTCCTTTCCTCTTACTGCACCTTTAACCCAATCCCACCTCTTCCCTCCCTAATCCTCCCCTCTTTTGAAGTCCACTCTGTCTGCATCTACTCTCCCTCCAACCTCTAAGTGGCCGTCATATACCGACCTCCAGGCCCGACCACTGCCTTCATCGACCAATTCTCTACCTGGCTTCTTCACTTTCTTTCCACTGACATCCCCACTATAATCATGGGTGACTTCAACATCCCCACTGATACCCTTCAGTCAGCAGCCTCCAAACTCCTGTCCCTTACTTCATCCTTTGGACTTATTCAGTGGTCCTCCTCAGCCACCCACACAGACGGACATACATTAGACCTAGTCTTCACCCGCCTATGCTGTCTACCTAACTTCACCACCTCCCCTCTTTCTCTATCCGACCACCATCTACTCACTTTCTCATCCCTGTCCTCCTCTCCTGTCACCCATGTCCAGCAACACGCGCGCCCCCGCAGAAACCATGCACACCTAGACACCCATACACTCTGACTCTATTCTACCACTGGCATCCATATCCTCACTTCACGACACAGACAGTGCCACTGCTTTCTACAATGCCACTCTCGCATTAGCTACTGAAACGGTCGCCCCTTTTGTTCATGGCAGAGTGCTACATACCGACAGACAACCCTGGCACAATAACACCACTAAAAAGCTCCGGCAAGTGTCCAGGATTGCAGAGCGGCGTTGGAAGAAAACACTTCACTGCATTCAAACAAGCAACACTCTTTCAAATCTGCCCTCACCTCTGCTAAACAGGCCTACTTCACAACCCTGGTATCTTCCCTATCCTACAACCCCAAACAGTTATTCAAAACTTTTAACTCCCTCCTCCGCCCACCACTGCCCCTCCTACCTCCCTCATCTCTGTTGAGGACTTTGCCACATACTTCAAAAATAAGATTGACCAAACAAGGCAAGTCTTCATTGTTCAACCACCACAACCCCTTTGTATACCAGACCAATGCCCAAACCCCATAACCTCCCTCTCCAACATTACCGAAGGGGAGCTTAATTGTCTCCTCTCCAAATCGCACCTCACAACCTGTGCACTTGACCCCATCCCAACCCACCTCCTCCCCAACCTCACCACCACTATTATCCCTTCCCTAACCCACCTCTTCAACCTATCACTAACTTTCAGTACCTTCCCTTTTGCTTTCAAACATGCCACAATCACGCCTATCCTTAAAAAGCCAACCCTTGACCCAACCTCTATGTCCAGCTATCGCCCAATATTGCTGCTCCCATTCGCTTCCAAACTCCTGGAGCTGCACGTCCACGCTGAACTTTCCTACCACCTCTCATCTAACTTGCTCTTTGGCACTCTGCAATCTGGTTTCCTCCCCCATCACTCCGCTGAGACAGCCCTGACCAAAATTACTAATGACCTACTTACAGCTAAAGCGAACGGACAATACTCCACACTTCTGCTTCTAGACTTGTCCTCTGCTTTTGACACAGTTGACCACTGCCTTCTACAGATTCTTTCCTCCTTTGGCATCAAGGACCTCGCCCTATCCTGGATCACCTCATACCTTTCCAACCTCACATTCAGCGTCTCCCACTCCCACACTACCTCCTCGTCCCACCCTCTCTCTGTTGGAGTCCCCCAAGGCTCTGTTCTAGGACTCCTACTCGTCTTACTCTATACACTTGGCCTGGGGCAACTCATAAAGTCGCAATGATTCCAGTAGCACCTTTATGCTGATAGCACTCAGATCTACCTCTCTGGCCCAGACGTCACCTCTCTGCTGTCCAGAATCCCGGAGTGTCTATCAGCCATATCCTCCTTCTCCTCCCGCTTCCTCAAACTCAATTTGGACAAATCTGAACTCATCATCTTTCCCCCATCTCACAGAGCTTCCTTACCTGAACCTATCTATCACAATTAATGACATCACGATTTCCACCTTACCGGAAGTCCGGAGTAACCCTTGACTCTGTCCTGTCCTTCAAACCGCACATTCAAGCTCTTTCTACCTCCAGTCGCCTTTATCTCAAAAATATTTCCAGAATCCGTCCTTTCCTCAACCCTCTATCTACTAAAATGATTGTGCATGCCCTCATCATCTCCCGCCTCGACTACTGCAACATCCTTTTCAGCTGCAGATGGAAGGGAGGGAGACACAGGAATTCATTACTGATGGGTAGGCGGAGCCCCAGACCAGGATGACACCTCAGATCAAAAGCGTGTTGACTGGCTGGCTCCTCCAGCTCGGGCTCCTCCTACTCAGCTCCTTCAGTCTAAGATTTGAGGTCTCAGAGGATGGTCGCTGCTAATGCAGCTCCTCAGAAGATTTTATTATTTTATATTCGGACAAGAGACTTGGATCACTAGTTGGTCTAGAGGTCTCAGGGGTACCAGCGCTGCTGTACCCCAACCTCTCCCTCGGCGGATCTGTATTTACACTATGGTCCCTGCAGAATCTTGCCGGCCCTGGGGGATGAGGATGGCTTCCCTGGCGGGGACGCAAACCACACGTGCGGTCACTGCGTTCCTCGCCCTGGGGGGAAGCATGGGCACAAGCGCCACAAATCCTCGGGGATCCCTGTGGCGCTAAGCTGGTGAGTACTCCACACAAATTTTATTATAATAATGTGTGAGTGCTTTAGCATCTGAGTGGCAGCGCTATTACATGTATGTCAGTATGCTTCAGCGCTGCGGTGACAGCGCTGTTACATGTAGATGTGGTGATCTTTTGTCCGCAGGCAGATACCTGCAGGACAGAGAGGGAGCAGGAGCGAGGGAGTTCGCGCTCAATATTTGAGCTGGCGGGGGGCGTGGCCTATCGATTCCCGGTCTTATGAGCAGGAAGACGCGCGCTCTGGCGCTTCTCCTCCATCTCCCATCACTGTGGCGGCCATTACACAGGCTCCTGGGCTCCTCAGACCGCTCCTCTCCTCATAGACACCACGGCCAGCTGGGTGAGTGCTGATTCCTCACCCCGCAGCGCAGCGATCGCTATCCTGCAGCTGCAGTCTCATTAGAGACTTGAAATTTAGCTGGGCTCACACAGTATAATATATTGTGGAGAGATTGCAACATTAACCCTTCTGAGGGTTATTTCTGTCAGCGTTTTTTGACTGAATGCCGCTGGGGTAACCCTTCCTGAGGGAGCGTTAACCCTTCAGCGTTAAAAAAAAAAAGAAAAAGACCGCATATTTTTTGCTGGTACTACCGCTTTGACCTGCAAATACAGGTGAAGCATGTCTGAACAGAGTTCAGAAGCCGCGGACCATGTCACAGTACCACTGCGTCAATCAGATACGCAGACCTCAACAGCGTCTAGCGCTGCGGTCGACAGTGGTGCAAAATTGGATGATATCACTCGCTCGATTAACAGCTTGTCTGACCTTTTAGGTCAATATGTGTCTGCTAATTCCTCTCAGAGGAAGCGACGCAGGCCGTTACCGGCCTCTGCACGGAGCGAGTCAGATGTATCTGATTTTGGACAGAGTTCCCCTTTAGATTCGGATGGTGAATTATCCGATTCAGATGAGGACGAACCGCAGGGGCGTTCTTCTATGGCGAAACGTACGGAGGCTTTGATTGAAGCCATGGGAGAGATGTTACAGTTACCGGAGGAGGTAACTAGTCGTCCTGGTAAATCAGCACGTATGTTCCAGGAGTCCCGTACTTCGCGTACAACATTACCAGCTCTGAAGGAGCTTAATAGTGTAATAGAAGAGGAACGTCTGTGTCCAGATAAGCGTTTTCACGGAACGCATTTCTTTGATGCACTTTATCCTTGCTCTGCGGAGTTAAAGGATAATTGGACTTCTGCGCCTGAAGTGGATGTTTCCTTATCCCAGCTTAGTAAATCCTCACTACTCCCTGTTAAGGGGAAAGCGAGTTTGCAGGAGCCGTTGGACAGAAAAACGGAAATGGCGGCAAAAGCAAGCTATGAGGCTGCGGGTCATGGATTCCGAGCGGTGCTAGGATCCATGTGTGCTGCTAGAGCTTCTCTAGGCTGGTTGGCACGTTTAAAGACGGAGTTGCAGAATGGATCTCCGTTACCTGATATACGGAAATTTCGCATGGAGTCACTTCGCTCCGTTGTAGCAGCTCTGTCGCAGAACGATTTTCTGGTGTCAATCGACATTCGCGACGCCTATTTGCATGTTCCCATCGGAAAGGCTCATCAGCGTTTTCTTCGGTTTGCCATAGGACAGGATCACTATCAGTTCGTGGCTCTCCCTTTCGGCTTAGCCTCAGCGCCCAGAGTCTTTACAAAAATTTTGGCGCCCCTCATGGCAATCCTTCGAAAACAGGGGATTACGATTCTTCCTTATCTGGACGATCTTTTGATAGTGGCTTCCTCGGAAGAGGAGGCAGTGACGGCTCGAGATTTGTCTCTTCAGCTTCTGAAGGACTTCGGTTGGCTGATCAATTGGGAGAAGTCGTTTCTGGAACCATCGAGGGCAATCCTCTTTTTGGGGATGCATCTCGACACGATTCGGTCGGTAGTTTCTCTACCGCCAGACAAACAGTCATGTCTTCTTCGACATGTGCAGATTATGAAATCCTCGACAGCAATGTCCCTACGGAAGTGTATGCGTCTTCTGGGACTGATGGTGGCATCCATGGAGGCAATTCCTTTTGCCCAGTTCCATTCCAGGACTCTCCAAAGGTTCATCTTGAGTCGATGGAACCGGTCGCAGTCGCTGGATTGCAGTGTCACCATTTCTCGCGCGGTGCGGGATTCTCTAGGATGGTGGTTACGTCCAGGGGCATTTTCCCTGGGGAAGTCCTTCCTCCCTCCGAAGTGGTCAGTCATAACCACCGATGCCAGCTTGACGGGCTGGGGGGGTGTTTGGAACAATCTATGGATTCAGGGGGTATGGTCATCGGAAGAGTCTGTTCTTCCGATCAACATCCTGGAATTGAGGGCGATTTTCCTTTGCCTCCAACATTGGACGGTCCCTTTGAGCGGTCTGCCAGTCCGAGTGCAGACAGACAATGCGACGGCTGTCGCATATATCAATCACCAAGGTGGGACAAGGAGTTCCAGACTCATGGTAGAGGTGTCCCGAATTCTGATTTGGGCCGAGGCCAGTGTACCAGCCATTTCGGCGATTCACATTCCAGGGGTTCAGAATATTACAGCGGACTTTCTCAGTCGCAGGAAGATGGATCCTGGGGAATTGAGCCTTCACCCAGAAGTTTTTGCACTACTGTGCTCTCGTTGGGGAACTCCCCAAGTGGATTTGATGGCATCCAGGTCCAATGCCAAGTTACCGACGTTCATGTCCAGATACCAGGACCCGAAGGCTGTGGCGGTGGATGCTCTAGTGGCTCAGTGGGATCAGTTCGAGCTGATCTATGTATTCCCACCGATATCCTTACTTCCTCTAGTACTGCGTCGGATCAGGCTAGAGAGAATTCCAGCTATTTTGATAGCTCCAGATTGGCCAAGAAGGGTGTGGTTCTCGACAATAATGTCGCTGTTGGCGGCACCTCCTTTTCCACTTCCTCTTCAACCGGACTTGTTGACTCAGGGGCCCGTTTGTCATCCGGACTTGATGTCCCTGCGTTTGACGGCGTGGCTCTTGAGACCGAAATCTTAACCCGTAGAGGTTTTTCAGCCGAGGTCATTGCAACTCTTCGTGCTGCAAGAAGTCCTGCTACTACTAGGATTTACCACAAAACTTGGGAAACCTTCTTTTCGTGGTGCTTGGGGTCCTCTCGGAACCCGAGAAAATTTTCCATTCCCAATTTGTTGGCTTTTCTGCAGCATGGGTTAGACAAGGGTTTGGCAGTCAGCACCCTGAAAGGTCAGATTTCTGCTCTGTCCTTATTGTTCCGGAGAACCATCGCTTTGAATAGGGACGTGCTCTCCTTTTTCCGCGGTATAGCTCGTAAGTTTCCGCCGCGGAAGGCAACCGTGTCTCCTTGGCGGCTCAACCTTGTTTTGGAGGTTCTTCAGCATAAACCTTTTGAGCCTATGGGTTCTGCTAGCCTTTCTTCACTTTCTTGGAAGGTGGCCTTCCTTGTAGCAGTCACCTCTTTGAGGAGAGTTTCTGAGTTGGCAGCTCTTTCTTGTTCGTCTCCTTTTCTGGAGCTTTTTCCGGATCGTGTGGTGCTTCGCACACGGGGTGATTTTTTACCTAAAGTGGTGTCACAATTTCATGTTAACCAGGATATTGTGTTGCCTTCATTCTGCCCGGATCCGAAGAATGCGAAAGAGCGAGCTTTGCACACATTGGATTTAGTGCGGGCCTTGAAGTTTTATCTATCTGTTACTCAAGGTTTTCGTAAGACGGACTCCCTATTTGTGGTTCCAGCTGGTCGTCGGCGTGGTCAACGAGCTTCCAAGGATTCTATAGCTCGTTGGATCCGATCAGCTATTTTGGAAACTTACCGTCTTCAGGGTGAATCTTGCCCGATTAAGATTCGAGCCCATTCCACGAGAGCTGTGGCTTCATCGTGGGCCTTTCATCAAGGTGCCTCGGCAGTGCAGCTTTGCCGGGCGGCAACTTGGCGCTCTGTCCACACGTTTACGAAATTTTATAAGGTGGACGTCAGTGCTTCCGCTGATGCAGCCCTCGGACGTAGGGTTCTGCAGGCAGCTGTAGTTTAAAGTTCTAGATGAACTTGTGTTTGGCGCTGGTTGCGCTTTTTTGTTAAGGTTGTTGGGTTCTGCCTTTTGTTGGTTTTTTCCCACCCTTATTTTTTGAACTGCTTTGGGACGTCCCATCAGTAATGAATTCCTGTGTCTCCCTCCCTTCCATCTGCAGCTGAAACACGGATTTTGGTAAGAACTTACCGGTAAAATCCTTTTCAGCGAAGGAAGGGAGGGAGACGCCGCACCCTCCCAAGGCAGAAGTGTGTTGATGTTTTCAGATGCAGCGTGACCCTTATCTGATAAGCGATTATCTGGGCTGAGGTCAGCGCGCTAAGGCTCTGTTCCAGCATCGCCAGTTCATCGCAGTAGTCAGGTTCAGTGAGTAGTACCTGGAACTCTGTGGTTTTTGGCTTACTTTGCATACATAACCTGTATTCTTGTGTTTTTCTCTGAAGTTCCTTCAGAAGGGGTTATGTTGCTCCGCTGGTGATCTTGGTTCTTCCCTAAAGCTTTGGTACGACTGAAGGAGCTGAGTAGGAGGAGCCCGAGCTGGAGGAGCCAGCCAGTCAACACGCTTTTGATCTGAGGTGTCATCCTGGTCTGGGGCTCCGCCTACCCATCAGTAATGAATTCCTGTGTCTCCCTTCCTTCCTTCGCTGAAAAGGATTTTACCGGTAAGTTCTTACCAAAATCCGTGTTTCTCTGGCCTCCCTGTTAACACCCTCGCACCTCTCCAGTCCATCCTTAACTCTGCAACTCGACTAATTCAACTCTCTCCTCGCTACTCCTCCGCTTTTCCCCTCTGCAAATCTCTTCACTGGCTCACATTCCCTCAGCGTATTCAGTTCAAATTACTAATACTGACCTACAAGGCCATCAATAAACTGTCTCCCCCATATGTCTCTGAACTAATCTCCCGATACCTTCCCTCACGTAATCTCCGATCCTCCCAAGACCTTCTTTTCTCCTCCATACTTATTCGGTCCTCACCCAACCGCCTCCAAGACTTCTCCCAAATATCCCCCATCCTCTGGAATTCTTTGCCCCAACGCGTCCGACTATCAACCACATTTGGATCCTTCAGACGGAACTTGAAAACCCACCTCTTCAGGAAAGCTTACAGCCTGCATTGACCCTGCTCCCTCCTTACCACTACTGGAGATATCGCCTCAACCAACACCGGAACTGCTGCAACCCACCAACCTGCTGTATCCTTCCCCACCATCCTGTAGAATGTAAGCCCGAAAGGGCAGGGTCCTCTCCCCTCTGTATCAGTCTGTCATTGTTAGTTTGTTTACTATAAGTGACATCTGTAATTTGTATGTAACCCCTTCCCATGTACAGCACCATGGAATCAATGGTGCTATATAAATAATTATTTTCAGCTGCAGATGAAGGAAGGGAGACACAGTCATTACTAGTGGGTAGGCGGAGCCCAGATGAGATAGACACCTCAGATTAAAAAGTGTTGACCGGCCCCTCCAGCTCGGGCTCCTCCTACTCAGCTCTCCAGTTTTCAATTTGAGGTCTCAGAGGATGGTCGCTGCTGGAAGCAGCTCCTCAGAAGATTTTATTATTTTTTTATCGGACAAGAGACTTGGATCACCAAATGTGGTCTAGAGGTCTCAGGGGTCTCAGCGCTGCTGGACCCCAACCTCTCCCTTGGCGGATCTGTATTACCCTATATGGTGGTCCCTGCAGAACCCTGCCGGCCCGGGGGGATGACAATGGCTTCCCTGGCGGGGGCGCAAACCGCGCTGCAGGGGTCACTGCGTTCCCCGCCCTGGGGGGAAGCATGGCCATAGCGCCACAAATCCCTGGGGGTCCCTGTGGCGCTTCGGCTGGTGAGTACTCCGCATTTTTATTAATGTGTGTGAGTGTTTTCAGCGACTGCTGCGGCAGCTGCTGTTACAGTATACATGCCGGTTACTGTGTATTTTTTGTCCGCAGGTGGATGCCTGCAGGACATAGGAGCAGGGGAGAGAGGAGCTGTGCTCCTTTTTTATTTGAATTTTCGCGCCGCTCTCAGCGCGCGCTTTACGGCAGTCTCTTTTTCCGGCTTCTCTCATGAAGCACACGGAGGCACAGCGCGGCGGCCATTACTGACAGGCTGAAAGCTCCCTCGGACATCGCTCTCCTCCCCTCCCGGCAGACGCTGCACCGCGACCAGCTGGGTGAGTCGCTCCTACCCGCCTAGGGCAGAAGCTTAACTCCTTCACCCCACAGCGCGGGCGCCTTTGAGGCACAAATGGGTGGCAGACTGCGCTGCCTGCAGCGGTTATCTCATAAGGAGGCTCGCACACCTTTTCAATAAAGAGGTTGTGGGGAGTCTGCGACAGTAATACTGCCACTATACGTTCCTGATAACGACGCATACTATGCGATCGTTTGTGTAACCATTTTTAATGTCGCTAGTAGCTGCCAATCTGGGTGATTTCATTAACAACGCATAAGCGGTTAGCGATCCCCTTAATGACTTTGGCGGTCGTTGCGATTTACTAACAGCGCATTTTTTTTAGCGATCTTGTAAACGTTTCTTGTTAAGTGTGGCATGGCTGTCCTGTAGCTGCTGCCTTATAAGAGGCACTTGGGGCTTGCACACCCTTTTCATTATTAAGGTTGTGGGGACTCTGCGACTTTAACCTTTCTTAGGCGGTTAACTCTTAATGGGGGACAGCTGGGGTAGCTCTCTCGTTAAGAGCTTTAACCCTTCAGCGTTCGTTTTTTCTTTAAGAAACACACTTTCTAGTTACAGGTTTAACCTGCCATATACTGTGCAACCGTCTCCCAGATCCGCTACAGGATCAGTCTCGCGTATCTGACGCGCAGACCTCGACGGTGTCAAGCGCAGCGGTCGGAGGTTCCAGTGGTGTCAGAATGGAGGCCCTCGCTAGTTTCTATTGATGGCCTGTCGGATTTTCTATTATTGAGTGTCAGCTAGATCCTCTCATGTCAGGAAGCGACACAAGCCGGTGCCTTCCTTCCCGCGTAACGAAAATGTCCAATTCGGACAAGGAGGATCGGCAGGGACACTCTGCCTCTCATTTGGGCCTTAAAGAGGTTTTTTATTGGAGGCGTTACAGTTACCGGAGGAGGTATCTGGACGTCTTAGTAAGTCGGCCCGGATGTTTTCAATACACGATCAAGCTCCATCACTGGATGAGCTTAATGGGGCAGTGGAGAAGGAGCGCCTGTGTCCAAAAAATTTGAGACACCGTATCCGTGTTCTACGGAGTTGATGATAATTGGATCCTTCTCCTGAAGTGGATGTCCCTTTATCCCAGCTTAGCAAAATCCTCCTATTAAGGGGAAGGCGAGTCTGCAACAGAAAAACGCAGAGGGCAGAAAAATCCTTCTGCGAAGCCGCTGATCATGGATTCAGTATTAAGGATCCATGTGTACTTGTAAAGTTTCCCTGAGCCGGTTGGACCGTCTACGGACGGCGTGGCAAGGTGGATCTCCTCTATCGAGGTAGATGGGCTTTTCCAGTTGTTGGGGGATACTGCGTCACTGCTATCCAGGGCGCAATCCTCGGCAGTCACAGTCAGAAGAGCACTGTGGCTTGGACAGTGGACTGGGGACGCAGTTTCCAAACAGGGTTTGCTAGCTTGCAAGGTGGTCAGCTATTTGGACCTGACCTCACGGAGCTGATTGCCAAGGTAAAGGCAAAAGAAACAGCTTTACCGCAGCGCAGAGCTGTGACTTCTGCGTCTGGCAGGACTAGTGCCGGTAGTTGACGGCGGTCCTTTCGGTCCAGGGGATGTTTCAGTCAGTCCTCTGGGGTTCGGGTTGTCCCTCTTTTTAAAAAAAAAAAAAAAAAAGAAAAGGGGAATTCTCAGAAATTCCGCATACCCTGGAAACAGAACTTCCGTTAAGACAAGCGGGAAGCTGGCAAGAAGCCCGCTAAGGCGGACTGACGCCTGGGTCTCACTCGAGCGCTCTCGAGTGGGGGGTCGTCTACTCCAATTCAAACTGACTTGGGCTTCCCGCAAGTCGGTCGCCTGGGTGACACGGGTTGTGTTGGCAGGCTACTTCATAGAGTCTCTTTCTCGACCCCCAGACAGTTTTTTTGTCAACCTCGCGTTCCGTCAGAGCCCGAGCTTTTTGCCACTCTGCTGCGGGAGGTGGATTCCCTTCTGCTGAAACGTGGTGGTGCCGGTTCCGCCGGAGGGCCGGGGAAGAGGGTTTTATTCTAACCTCTTTGTGGTCCCAAAAAAGAGGACAAATTTCGGCCCATTCTGGATCTCAAAAGATTGAATCGGCATGTCCACGCCAGGAAATTCCGCATGGAGTCGCTTCGCTCCGTTTTGGCGGCCCTGTCGCAGAACGCTTTTTTGGTGTCAATCGACATTCGCGACGCTTATTTGCACTTCCTAATCGGAAGGGCCCATCAACGCTTCCTTCGTTTTGCCATAGGTCAGGACCATTACCAGTTTGTGGCTCTGCCATTCGGGTTGGCCCCAGCGCCCAGAGTTTTTACAAAAATTTCTGGCGCCTCTCATGGCATTTCTTCGAAGACAGGGGGTTTCGATTCTTCCCTACCTGGACGACCTTTTGATTGTGGCGTCCTCAAAGAAGGAGGCAGTGACTGCTTGCAATCTATCCCTTCAGCTCCTGGAGGACTTCGGGTGGCTGGTCAGTTGGGAGAAGTCGTCTCTGGAATCGTCGCAGTCAATCCTGTTTTTGGGGAAGCATTTCGACACGGTACGAGCAGTGGTGTCTCTGCCTCCAGACAAGCAAGCATGTCTCCTTCGACATGTACAGGTTATGAAGTCTTTGACAGCGATGTCTCTTCAAGGGTGTATGCGCCTTCTGGGTTTGATGGTGGTCCATGGAGCCACTTCCGTTTGCGCAGTTTCATTCCAGGGCCCTCCAAAGGCTCATTCTGAGCCGTTGGGATCGATCGCAGTCTTCGCTGGATTGCAGTCTCATCATCTCTCACAGGGTGCGAGAGTCTCTAGGATGGTGGTTACGTCCGGAAGCGTTATCCCTGGGGAAGTCTTTCCTCCCTCCGAGGTGGTCGGTCATAACCACCGATGCCAGCCTGACGGGCTGGGGAGGTGTCTGGACGATCTCTGGATTCAGGGAGTATTGTCGTCGGAGGAGTCTCCTGCCGATCAACATCCTAGAATTGAGGGCAATTTTCCTTTGCCTCCAACACTGGACGGTCCCTTTAAGCGGTCTGCCAGTCCGAGTGCAGACAGACAATGCGACGGCGGTCGTGTATATCGACCATCTAGGCGGGACAAGGAGTTCCAGGCTCATGGTGGAGGTTTCTCGGATCCTGGTATGGGCCGAGACCAGAGTGCCAGCCTTCTCTGCGATCCACATTTCAGGAGTTCAGAATCACGGCAGACTTTCTCAGTCGCGAGAAGATGGATCCCGGAGAATGGAGTCTTCATCCGGAGATTTTTGCACTGCTGTGCTCCCGTTGGGGAACTCCCCAAGTGGATTTGATGGCATCCAGGTTCAATGCCAAGTTACCGACTTTCATGTCCAAGTACAAGGACCCGAAGGCTGTGACGGTGGACGCTCTGGTGGCTCCGTTGGACCAATTCGAGCTAATCTATGTGTTCCCGCCGATACCCTTACTTCCTCTGGGGTTGTGTCGGATCAGACTGGAGAGAATCCTGGCTATATTGATAGCCCCAGATTGGCCAAGGAGGACGTGGTTCTCGACACTGGTGTCGCTTCTGACAGCGCCTCCTTTTCCACTTTCTTTTCGCCAAGGGCCCGTTCGTCATCCGGACCTGAGGTCTCTGCGTTTGACGGCGTGGCTCTTGAGACCGAAATATTGACCGTCAAGGTTTTTCAGCCAAAGTCATTGCCACTTTGCGGGCTGCCAGAGGTCCAGCTACTACTAGGATTTATCACAAAATCTTGGGAAGCCTTCTTTTTGTGGTGTTCGGGTTCTTCAAGGAACCCGAGGATTCTTTCCATTCCCAATTTGTTGGCCTTTTGCAGTACGGGCTGGACAAGGGTTTGGCAGTTAGCACTCTGAAGGGTCAGGTTCTGCCCTGCTTTTGCTTTTCGGAAGGCTATCGCCTCGCGTAGAGACGTACGTTCCTTTTTTCGCGGAGTAACCCGTCAGTTTCCGCCGCGGAGGCACCTGTGTCGCCTTGGCGGCTCAATCTTGTATTGGAAGCTCTTCAACATGGGCCTTTTGAGCCTATGGACTCTGCTAGCTTTTCTTTGCTATCTTGGAAGGTTGCCTTTCTAGTGGCGGTTATCTTTTTGAGAAAGGTTTTTCTGAGTTGGCGGCTCTTTCTTGCTTGCCTCCTTTCCTGGAGTTTCACCCGGATCGCGTAGTACTTCGCACACGGGGCGACTTCCTACCTAAGGTGCCCTCGCTCTGTTCGGAGCCGAGGAATGCGAAGGAACGGGCCTTGCACAAATTGGATTTGGTGCGGGCTTTGAAGTTCTATTTGTTTATTACTCAAAATTTTCGGAAGTCGGAACTCTCTGTGATTCCAGCAGGTCGTCAGCGTGGTCAACGAGCTTCCAAGGACTCTATAGCTCGTTGGATTCGGTCGGCCTTTTTAGAGGCTTACCGACTTAAAAGCGAACCTTGCCCGATTAAGATTCGAGCTCTCCACGAGGGCTGTGGCTTCCTCGTGGGCCTTTCATCAAGGGGCCTCGGCAGCTCAGCTCTGCTGAGCGGCGACCCGGCGTTCCGTCCACACGTTTATAAAGTTTTATAAGGTGGACTTCAGTGCTTCCGCTGCTGCGGCCTTAGGACGTAGGGTCCTGCAGGCAGTCGTAGCTTAAAGTTCTAGTTAACTTGTATTTGGCGCCTATTGCGCATTTATCTAGGTTGTTGGGATTCTGCCTTTTCTGGTTTTTTCCCACCCTTAATTTTTGGACTGCTTTGGGACGTCCCACTAGTAATGACTGTGTCTCCCTTCCTTCATCTGCAGCTGAAAGACGGATTTTGGTAAGAACTTACCTGTAAAATCCTTTTCAGCGAAGAAGGAAGGGAGACACAGATCCCTCCCATAGCAGAAGTGTGTTGTTGTTTTCAGATGCTGCGTGACCCTTCTCTGATAGCGATTATCTGGGATGAGGTCGACGCGCTAAGGCTCTGTTCCAGCATCGCCAGCTCATCACAGTGATCAGGTCCAGTGAGTAGTACCTGGAACTGTGTGGTTTTTGCCTACATGCATGCATAACCTGTGTTCTTGTGTTTTTTTCTCTGAATTCCTTCAGAAGGGGTTATGTTGCTCCGCTGGTGATATTGCTCTTCCTTAAGCTTGTGTAACAACTGGAGAGCTGAGTAGGAGGAGCCCGAGCTGGAGGGGCCGGTCAACACTCTTTTTAATCTGAGGTGTCTATCTCATCTGGGCTCCGCCTACCCACTAGTAATGACTGTGTCTCCCTTCCTTCTTCACTGAAAAGGATTTTACAGGTAAGTTCTTACCAAAATCCGTCTTTTGCATCGCTTTATTCTGAAAGCTATAACTTTATTTTTTGCTTATGGAGCTGTATGACTGCTTGTTTTTTGCAGAAAAAGACATTTTCAGCGGTGCCATTTTTAATTACATTTGTTTTTTTGTCACGTTTTATTACACTTTTTATTCGTCTGTATGATGATAAAGCATTGTTTTTTGCAACTTTTTGACATTGTCTCATCCTGGGACATCACTGTATGGTGTCAGATCGCTGATCTGATATTCTGCACAGCAGAGTATCACATCACGATCTGACAGGCAGGAAAGGAGGGATGTCAACGTCTGCTCTCAGCAGGCGCTCACAATCTAGTCTCCCTGAAGAACCCCATGGCCATCTTGTGGCCGGGGTTCATTATGGAGACCATCAAGACAACGCGATCGCATTGCATTGTCCTGATGAAAGCACGCAGGGAACTGATTTCCTGCGCGATGCTCATCTATGCCGGGTGTTCATGTGAGAAACTCTCATGAGAATCGTGCGATTTCACTTAACACTTTCATGAAAAGCTACACTGATATAATGTATGTAATGGCCAACCAGATTTCCAGAAAATGTCTGCTTTCTTTACCACAACAATCACCTGTTGCTGTGAATTTTCTCAGTGCAACAAATACATTGAAATATCATATTTTTATACTATGTATCTAACAAATGATTTCAAAAATTGTTTTTAAAAATAGGGAGGACAGATGCAAAGATGGATCTAACGACTGACAAGCCAACCCCTGCTGAAGAGGTAAGTTTAGGTATTTTGTCGTAAAGTCTGATGTTTCTGATCAGATTCTTATAGATAGGATAATGAGACACATTGTCCATGTATTGACCGTTCTTTTCTTCATACAGACATCAGTGATGATCAGATCTTCTGTCAAAATGTCCAGTCGAAAAGAACAAATTAAAAAAAATATCTCCACCAAAATGGAGAGTAGCACATTGATTGCAGACTCTCAAGCGTCAGCACTGAAATATGGAAACAATGCAGAAGTGTTTAAGCCAACGCCACTTACGCTTGAAAAGAGAGGTATGTGTTTCAGAGTGAATTCTGATAATGGTGAATAAACAGTAGTGCCTGGATATAAGAAAATTGGTTTTATAGTGACATTTGTTAGGCAGTTATGGAGTATTCAGTCTGTATACGCCTCATAGTAGAGGTGGTTTCAGAAGGGTACTTCATACGTACTATACATTTCCAACAGAATCATTTCCACCACAAGTGTAACTTATACATCCTGGGGTGTAGCCAGTTAGAAAATCGCTATACTACCTCTCATGCTTGGAAACTGTGATTGTCCCTCTGAAGAAACTGTGTCATACTTTGGATATGCCTTAAATGTTCATGTATTGTGGTGTTACCTCTGGGAGCGTCATTAATCCCATGAATGATCTTTCACCAAATGGAGATTGCACTCTGACTTCCAATAAACTCATCTTTTCTATGTATAGTCTCTTTCTGCTACTAGCCTTTACTGTTTTTATATTCATTATTAGCAACATTTAATGTGTTCCTGCTTTTACAGAGAAACCAAAACTGAATGTTGAGCCATGTGTGGTGAAAAATACATTACCTATCAAAGTTGCCACAAAGCAGAAAGCACAAGAAAGAACTATAGTTGCTGAAGTTAAACCAATGAGCTCTGCTCTAACATGCAGCAAAGGCGAGACATCACCAGTAATGGTAAGTAATATTTTCCGTATGTTTTATTATGAACACTTCATACAAACTGAGACACGATTGCAGGAACATAGTCTATGAGCAGTGCTGCCGCTGTACATCAGTGATCAATCGCTCCATTTAGTATAGAGTTTAACAGAAGCCGTTGTATGCCTTCCTCTGCCTTATACCTGATGGCAAAGCTGACATTGTCTTGGCTATGTTCAACTCTACCAAGTAGATACACCACAGTGTATCTTATTGTTCAATAATTCTTTATTGAGAATTTTTTTTTTCTGGTTTATATATGAACAAAGAAATCAAACAACTAGGCCTAAAATAGGCCATGCAATTTAAAACAGTCATATTAATCAAGACAAGACAGGGACTAACTAAGCAGACAAACATCAATATTGGAGGGGTAAGGTTTAGGGAAGGGAAAGGAGGTGGACAGCGGTAAGTAGCATTATTTCCAGTGGCACATCCTAAGGCGACTCAAGGGTGATCTGTTGGAGCGGAGTGTACTGATTCATTATAATATTTGGACCATGGGGACCATGTGCGGTTGCAAAGGGCTACGCAATTATTGCGGGTAGCAAACAGGGATTCCAGAGCGTGGTGGTCTTTAAGACGAGAGGTTAGCTCAAGCATTGATGGGGTGGAGGCGGTCTTCCAACGTTGGGCTAACATTACTTTAGCGACCATAAGAGTATGTGCCACAAATCTGCGGAATTTAAGTGGTACAGTTTCAATCTCTAGCAAGCATAATGCCATGTGAGGAGATCGTCGTAGACTCAAGGATGTCACTAAATTTAATAAATCGAAGACCTCTCCCCAGAAGCACAAAACCGCAGGACATTTCCAAAATATGTGGAATAAAGAGCCTTTCTCCCCACAGTCCCTCCAACAATGGTCAGAGGTTCCGGGAAAGAGCCTGGCTAGCCTCTCAGGAGTGTAATACCAGCGTGATGTGCACTTCAAATGCGATTCTTGAAGCGTCATGGAGAGCGATGCTTTTTTGGCCCATTTAAACGCAAGTTCCCATTGAGCCTCAGAGTAGGGTTTCCCCAGGTCAATTTCCCTGCTGATAATGTGAGTACGCTTAGTGAAGTGAATGGAATCATTAAATATTGTATATAAATGCCTAGTCGTAGCAAAGTGAGGTTGGGGATCAGTGCCTAGGATAAGGTTCCAGAGGATTAGAGGCACCTGCTTAGAGAGAATATAGGATCTGGCCCTTCGTATATGAAATAAAGTCAACTGCGATATGTGACCTGTAAGCGGTACCTTAGCTACATCTCCCCAAGTCTGTAGGCCGAGCTCTCCCCAAGTCCGAGTATCTAAATCTGGTATGCACTGATGGAGGAGTTCTATTGGCAATGCTGCCGCAGGAACTTGCGTGTCCTTGTTCAACTTGGAGGACAATAAGACCCAGCTGCGCAGAGAAGTTGTTACTACATGAGAGGCCGGTGGGGGAAGAGTTTTGTCTACAGTATATGCTAGCAAATGCAGGTGTAGTGGGCGTGAGTAATTTAAGGCTAATTCTATGGACGGCCAAGAGGAGTGCGTGGATCCCAGCCACCAGTGTCTAGTTTGACGTATGATCGTGGCATGGTAATATGCGTGTAAATTGGGGACCCCCCCCCCCCCCCCCCATGGTATCGAGACAATTTTAAGACGGAGGAGGCCACCCTGGGTTTTTTCCCACCCAAATAAACTCCATCATTTGCGACGAAAGCTTATTTATATATTTCTTTGGTATCGGGAGATTCAGTGTTCTGTAAATATATAGGACTTTAGGTAAAACCATCATCTTATATGATATGACCCGGCCCATCCACGATATATCTATTCCTGAGAAGGTGTCTAAGGTCTCCCGAACATCTCGAAGTAGGCCGTTCATGTTTTGTAAAACCGTCTTGTGAAACGGCAATGTAAGCTTAATGCCTAGATACGTTACTGTAGTGTCTTGCCATCTGAAGGGAAACTCGGCAAGCATCGCAGCCATAAGCTGGGAATCAATGTGCAGTCCCATGAGATGTGATTTGGTATAGTTGAGTTTGTAGTGGGATATCTGCCCGAATTCGTCAAGGGCAGCACAGGCTGATCTTAAAGAAGTCAACGGGTCGGTCAATAGGAGGACTATATCATCTGCATATAGACTTATCTTGTGTTGTCTGCCAGAAAGTGGCATGCCTCTAATAGTCTGGTCTAATCTGACTTTCTCTGCCAGTGGTTCCATTATAAGGACGAAGAGGAGGGGAGATAGGGGGCAGCCCTGACGGGTGCCATTTGTGATGCAGAATGATTGCGACAAAGTGCCATTGATGAGCACCCTGGCGGATGGGCAGGAATATAAAGCTTCAATATAGTGTAAGAAATCGTTTTCAAATCCAAATTTGCGCAAAGTGTGGAACATAAATCCCCAATGAATTCGGTCGAACGCCTTCTCCGCATCCAATGAAAGAATCAGAGAAGGCGTCCGATCCCGTGAAGCATGCTGAAGCAAGTTGAGGACACGTCGTGTAGCGTCAGATGTTTGGCGGCCCACCACAAATCCCGCCTGGTCAGTGTGAATCAATAGTGGTAGAATGCTGGATAGCCTGTTAGCTAGTATTTTGGCATATATCTTAGTGTCTGAATTCAGTAGCGATATGGGCCTAAAGTTGCCAGGTTCGTTAGGGGATTTCCCAGGTTTAGGGATCGCAGTTACCGTTGCTTCTAAGAACTCAGGCGGGAAAGAGGCGCATTCTCGAGCTGAGTTCAGCATGTTAGTTAAGTGTGGCGCAAGTAATTCAGGGAAGGTTCGAAAATATTCGTTCGAATACCCGTCAGGGCCAGGTGATTTGCCTAGTTTAGACATGTTGATGGATTGCAAGGTTTCGGCTATCGAAATTGGGGCATTTAGCATAGAGACTGACGAGGGGGGCAGCTTCGGAAGATCAATTCGGGATAGAAAGGAATTAATGGCTAGGTCTGTGGGTTGTATAATTCCTGGGGAGTCTTTGAGATTGTATAATTGTTCGTAAACGATTCCGCTATTTCCATAGGGTGTGTAATTGAAGAGTGAGGGTGTTGGGGGTCTTTCAGTGAGAACACCGTACTACGGATTCGCCTTTGCTTCAATTTGGACGCCATATATCGAGAGGTTTTGTTAATTGACCCATAGTGAGTTGCACGCATATTGCGTATATATTTATCATGTAAGCTGAACAAATGAAGCTGTAAGTCGTGTCGATGGTACATTAGAGTGCGGTGGTTACTCAAAGTTGGTTGTAAAGCAACGTCATTCTCAGCGGTTTGGACTTTCAGTAATAAGCTATCTAGCTGACTCGTCAAGGTTTTTTTCCTCTGAGCACCCATTTGGATGAGATGTCCGCGCATGACGGCCTTGTGGGCTAGCCATATTATCGAGGGGGTAGTGTTAGCACTAAAGTAATCTACTATGTGCTGCCGTATACGCGTCGTAAAGGAGGAATCGGTGTACAGTGCCAAGTTATTTCGCCAACGCCTCGCCATTGATGTAGAGGCTCGCGGAGACCACTCCAACGTGACTGGCGCATGATCTGACCATGTGGCCGTTCCCACCGCAGCAGATTTAGCATCTGGCAGTGCCCACCGATCCACAACAAACATGTCAATGCGCGAGAAGGTGCGGTGTCGGGCTGAATAGAAGGAGTATGCCCTCGAGCTGGAATTAAGGAATCTGTATGTATCATATAAGGAGTGTGACCGTAACCATTGTCGAAGGCATGGAACATGTCGGGTTCCTGAATTGGAAGAATCCAATGACCCATCTGCTATCAGATTGAAGTCTCCCCCCATAAGTAGACCTCCCTTCGCCATTCCCCGGACTTTGCGCATTACCCTATTTAAGAAACAAATTTGTCCTGTGTTCGGCGCATATATATTAACCACGGTGACCATTTTGTTTTGTAGCAGTCCCACTAGTACGATAAAGCGACCTGCAGGGTCAGTGTAGGAAGACTCGCAATGAAACGACACGTCTGTGGAGAACAAAATAGCCACGCCTGCCTTTTTTTTTTTCCTGAGAGGCTAGGAAGATCTGCGTATATTTAGTACTGCTAAAGAGGGGTGTCTTAGTACAGGAAAAATGAGTCTCTTGCAGAAAAAGCACGTCTGCTTTAAGTCTGCTCGCTTCTCTCCATAGATAAGAGCGTTTATAAGGGGAGTTTAGTCCCTTAACGTTGAGGGATACCAAATTAAGCGACATATTGAGATACTACAATTTGCTTACCACACCATAAGGCTGAGCTTAGAAGTTGAAATAAGGCGGTCACCAGGCGGAGTGTTCTGGGTGATTCCATTTCGGCAATGCAGGAAGGTTCAGGAACTCGTAGCGGGCTTGTGGTTAACAATAGGGAAAGAAACACAAGGAAGGGGACACAACAAGTAAAGGCATAACAATAGCAGTATATCTGGATGTAATCAGAAAGGATCAATCGAAGGCACATATCGATACTCAAATATGCTCCTCGATCAAGAATCTCCAGGGGAAGGAGTTCAAAAGGCCATCAAATTAAGGCCTCAAACACTAGAAGGCTAGTCCACAACAACGGAACGGTCCCAGGTAACTAGCCGCTGTAAAGTAAACTTCAGCAATCTTCAGCCCGATAGTATCAGCGTGAGGGGCCTTGGGTTTGCCAATCATGGGTCGGTTTAGGAGGTCTCTGGGCTGCCGACTGCAGTTGCAAGTCAATCTTCACACCCCAACTCTTTGCCAAGGCGCATCCCTCCTTTAGTGAATGAATGATATGCAGGGTATCGTCATGGCGCACCAAGAGTTTCAGTGGAAAGCCCCACTTGTACTGTATAGAAGCTGCTCTGAGGGCGGAGGTCAGAGGGTAGAGGTTTCTTCGCGCCTGTAAGGTAGCTTGAGATAAGTCAGTGTAAAGCTGCAATCCCGAGTATGGCGTTGGGAATTCCTCCATTTCCTGGCTGCAAATAATATGCGTTCTTTAATGTGGAAAAAGTGGACTTTGAGCAGTACATCTCTCGGCACAGTTGGCGGCAAGAATTTAGCTCTAGGAAGCCTGTGTATGCGATCGATAATAAGATCGCGATCAGTGGCGTCTGGGACAAAAACGCGGAACAAGTCCACTACATAATCCTGAAGGTCTGATGAGAGGACAGATTCTGGTACTCCTCTTATTTTAATATTATTTCTGCGGTTTCTGTCTTCAATATCCGCCATCTTGGATTTTAGGTATTGCACCTCATCATATAATGCATAGTGGGAGTCTATGAGGGCATTATGCGATTCTATAACCTCCTCCATTTTATGCTCAACTGTGTTAACCCTGTATGACACATTGTCCACAGATGCATCTACAGCAGCTTGTAGCTTATCTAATTTACCCTGTAGTGAACCACTCAAAGCAATGATCAGCTCCTTTATATACGCTTCTGAGGCAGGCTGATTAGAAGCTGGAGCAGAAAATGCAGCGATAAGATCTGTTTGTGACTCACCCGCAGGGGTCTCCATCTGTGTTCGTTGTTTCTGAGGACTGGGGGAAGGAGAGGAGTTTGCCGTTATGTCTGGAGTGTCCTGCGGCGCCATCTCTTCCTCCTGCACAGTTGCGGCTGTGATCTTCTGCACACGCGGCGGGTGCTGGGATGAGCGGTGAGGCTGACTGGACTGACCAGGTGCCGCAGGTGGTGAGTGCTGTGTCCTCGGCGGTAGGGAGCTGTGTTGCAAAGCCGCGATGCGGCCGCGGGTGTTGGCAGCCGCCGATGACCTCGTGTGTGCAGAGCGGTTACTTCCCGGCGCCATGTTAGAGCCTCCTTCACCAGGCCCAGTGGGGTAGAAGTCTGTGAGGCGCTTCATATGATTGCTCGATCCTTTTCTTTTGGACATCTGGGTAGGCACTGAGTTCCACTCCGTCGCTAGGGATCTGCTAGCCGTGCTTAGTAAGGCTTAAAATAGTCGGCTATGAGGCCGAGTACAGAGCGTTCAGATTAGCACGTGTTAGGCCTCTTTCACACTTCCGTTGTGTGACGTGTGTCCATCCGTGAAAATGTCGGATCCGTCAGAAAAGTAAAAAAACGGATGCAAAACTGGTCAGTTTTCTGACGGATCCGCTAAGATTTCATCCTTTCGTTCCGGAAATGTAAGTTCGGACGAGAGAGAGAGAGAGAGAGAGATTTTTTTTTAAATGACGGACGCCAATTTTTTGGCGGATCCGTCCAAAAACGGACCTAACGGACGACCATACGTCAGAATCCGTCACTAATGCAAGTCTATGGGAAAAAAAACGGATCCGCCTAAAAAAAATGGCGGATCCGGTTTTTTAACATTTTGACGGATTTTGACTGACGTCGCACGACTGAAGTGTGAAAGAGGCCTTACTCATTAGGCGGTAGCCACGCCCCCCCACCACAGTGTATCTTATGATGTCTGTCTGCATCAACATCAACCACTGATAGACACCACGTGAGTTCAACCAACATTTATCTAATCTGCTCAACCCCTTAGAGCTATATGACATGTATATCCGTCATCAGCACATGTCAGTGGATCAGTGTCTCACTATTGCCATTATTTAATCACATGTTCCTGTCCTGATGGGAGACAAATAAATATTGTAAAAAAATTGTTTTAATAATTAACACCTTTGCCAAAATGCATTTTTATCAAAAGCATATTTTTCTTTAATTTGGAAAAATAAACGTAACTTTTTAAAGGGATCCAAACACTGAGGTTCAATGTTCAGGTTAATAGCGTTGTGAACCTGCCTAGTTTTCTCTTGGCAGAGTTGATCTAACCTTATCCCTCACCCCCCCCCATGAAATCCATTGCCAGAAAGGTATCAGTACCTAGTGCATATATATTAATTAGTATTAATTGATTTTTATTTAATTACCGTATATACTCAAGTATAAGCCGACCCCCCTCCCCCAATTTTGCCACAAAAAACTTGGAAAACTTATCGACTCGAGTATAAGCCTAGGGTGGAAAATGAGGCAGCTACTGGTTAATTTCAAAAATAAAAATAGATACCAATAAAAGTAAAATTAAAGTAGGTTAAATGTTTTTGAATAGCCATATTGAATCAGGAGCCCCATATGCTGCTCCATAGATTATGCCCCATATGCTGCCCCATAGATTTTGCCCTATATGCTGCCCATGTATTGTGCCCCATATGCTGCCCATGTAATATGCTCCACAAGATGCTCCATAGATTATGCCCCCATATGCTGCTGCGAATAATAAAAATAAAAGACATACTCTCCTCTCGTCGCTGGTGGCCAGTTGCCGGTGTCCTGAGCAGGCGGGGACACCGGCGCGCTATTGGGGACAGGTGCCGGTGTCACCACTGGCTCAGGCCGCGGCACCTGCAATATTCACCTGTCCCCGGTCCACCGCTGAGCACGGCTGTCTTCCCGGTCCTCCGGCAGTGAATGCTCCAGCAGAGGGCGCGGCGCGCACTAACCACGTCATCACGCCCTCTGACCTAAACATTCACAGCCAGAGGACACAGAGGCGAGCAGCGGTGGACAGGTGAATATCACTTATACTCACCCCCTCCTGGAGCGTCTCTGCAGCCCCTGCTCTTCTCCCACGGTCTACAGCAGCTATGCCTAACTTCAGCGGTCACGTTGTACTGCTCATTAAAGTCATGAATATGTGCGCATATTCATGACTTTAATGATCGGTACCACAAGACCGCTGAACACAGACGCCGGCGACCGTTGGAGAAGAACAGAGGCTGCAGAGACCGCGCCAGGAGGGGGTGAGTATATAGGACAGCTGCGCTCCCCCGCCGACACCCTGGTATATGACTTGAGTATAAGCCGAGAGGGGCACTTTCAGCCCGAAAAAATGGGCTGAAAATCTCGACTTATACTCGAGTATATACGGTAATATATATGCACTAGGTACTGATACCTTTCTGGCAATGGATTTCATTTGTCATATCAGAACTTATTAATATTCCTGGCTGTTCTTACTTTGATAGGAGGTTTTATTTCGACCCCTAATACACTTTTATGGCCTATTATTTATTTATATGCATACCTTATATGTTATCCATCTGCCAACTTTATACTACATAGGCGCTTTTATGTAACCTACTCTGCACTTTACCACCAAGGTGCGGCTTTTCATTTGCTTATGGTGTCCACGCTTATTTTATGTATACCCTTTCTTGTTGAAAAATACAGATTTTTTTTATTCAATTCCAATAAATTATCATATAATTTTAGACATAGCTTCCTTTTGTTCTTTTTTGATGATCTTGAATATTTGAAGCTGTCTTCCCTAGGCATTTAATTTTGAATTTATGTATTTTGTAGTGCAAAAGTCATAAAGCATAAATAAAACTATATGTATTGGATTTTGCCTTAATCATACTGACACACAGAATAAAGTTAACACTTTATTTAGGCAGCACATCAATAGCTGGAAACTTAAAACCTAAAAAAAACGACAGTTATATTTACCCCAAAGTGCTGCCACTGATAAACATAACTAATTCTAAAAAAAAAAAACAAGCCCTCATAAGGCTAGATCGCTGAAAAAATCAAATAACTATGAAATGTGACCTTAAGGGTATGTTTACCACGTTCAGTATTTGCTGCGGATTGGACACTGCATACAGCCGCAGCAGCCAGATGTTACAGGATAGTGGAGGGGATTTTATGAAATCCCATCTCCACTATCCGTGCAAACACGCAGGTGGCACACCCAAAATTACGCACATGCGGCGCGTCTTTCTAGACCGCAGCATGTCTATTTATCTTGCGGAGACGCTCAGTCTCCGCAAGATAAATAACACAGTTCTATGTATAGGATGCGGTGATTCCGTATGTGTTCTATGAACACATGCGGTGTCACCGTGTGTACAAAAGCCGGCAGCGCTTTGGACGCAGCGGGGATCCGCTGCGTCCAAAGCGCTGCCATTACGCCACATGGAAACATACCCTAAAAAGGCAGGATAAAAATACTGTGCCCTTTAAAGTGGTTGTCTGGTCAAAAATGAAAAGTCTAGTCACTGTGATTGTTAGACTAATGAATCCCCCAGCTTACGCACTGTATGCTGGAGGGATTTCCTGGTGTCAAATCCGGGTCCGGTGGTGATGTATGCGATATGTCTACTCCCGGGCAGAAGTGTGACTAGTGGGCGCAGACTCGCTCCGAATAATTATTTGGAGCAAGGGTGCGGCCATCCACTAGACTGGCTCTGGCCGGGAGTAGCCATATTATTATTATTTATTTATATAGCGCCATTAATTCCATGGTGCTGTACATGAGAAGGGGTTACATACAAAGTTATAGATATCGTTTACAGTAAACAAATTTACAATGACAGACTGGTACAGAGGGGAGAGGACCCTGTCCTTGCGGACTTACATTCTACGGGATAATGGGGAAGAAACAGAAGGTCGGGGTGCAGCAGCTCTGGTGGTGGCGGCGATTTGGCAGCTCTGGTGGTGGCGGTGAGGCGGCAGTTCGGGTGGTGGCGGCGAGGCGGAATGGTTATTGCAGGCTGTAGGCTTTCCTAAAGAGATGGGTTTTCAGGTTCCGTCTGAAGGATCCAAGGGTGGTGGATAATCGTACATGTTGAGGCGTGGAATTCCAGAGGATGGGTTGATATTCGGGAGAAATCTTGGAGGCGGTTGTGTGAGGAACGAATAAGTGTGGAGGATAGTAGGAGGTCTTGGGAGGATCGAAGATTACGTGAAGGAAGATATTGGAAGATTAGTTCAGAGATATAGGGAGGGGACAGGTTGTGGACGGCTTTGTAGGTCAGTGTTAGTAGTTTGAACTGGATTCGTTGGGGAATTGGGAGCCAGTGGAGGGATTTGCAGAGGGGAGAAGCAGGGGAGTAGCGAGGGGAGAGGTGGATTAGTCAAGCAGCAGAATTGAGGACAGATTTGAGTGGTGCAAGAGAATTGACGGGGAGGCCACAGAGGAGGTTGTTGCAGTAATCAAGGCGGGAGATGATGAGGGCATGCACAAGAGTTTTAGTAGATTGAGGGCTGAGGAAAGGACGGATTCTGGAAATGTTTATAAGTTGGAGGCGACAGTAGGTGGCAAGAGTTTGGATGTGTGGTTTGAAGGACAGGGCAGAGTCGAGAGTTACTCCGAGGCAGCGGATTTCAGGTGCGGGAGAGATCGTGATGCCATTTACCATAATAGATAGATCGGGTAGGGAAGATGCATGAGATGGAGGAAAGATGATGAGTTCGGTTTTGTCTACATTGAGTTTTAAGAAACGAGAGGTGAAGAAGGAGGATATGGCTGATAGACACTCCGGGATTCTGGACAGCAGAGAGGTGACATCTGGGCCAGAGAGGTAGATCTGAGTATCGTCCGCATAGAGGTGGTACTGAAAGCCATGGGACTTTGAGTTGTCCTAGGCCAAGTGTATAGATGGAAAAAAGTAGGGACCCCAGGACAGAGCCTTGAGGGACTCCAACAGAGAGAGGGCGGGATGAGGAGGTAGTGTGGGAGTGGGAGACGCTAAATGTGCGGTCGGAAAGGTAAGTGGCGATCCAGGACAGGGCAAGGTCTTTGATGCCATGGGAAGAAAGAATCTGTAGCAGTAGGCAGTGGTCGACTGTGTCAAAGGCAGAGGACAGGTCAAGGAGGAGGAGGATGGAGAACTGTCTGTTAGCTTTGGCTGTGAGTAAGTCATTAGTAATTTTGGTCAGGGCAGTTTCAGTGGAGTGGTGGGGGCGGAAGCCAGATTGGATGTTGTCGAGGAGAGAGTTAGATGAGAGGTGGGAGGAAAGTTGAGCGTGGACATATGCTGCTCAAGGAGTTTGGAAGCAAACGGGAGCAATGATATTGGGCGATAGCTGGGCATAGCAGTTGGGTCAAGGTTTGTTTTTTTGAGGATGGGTGTGATGGTGGCATGTTTGAAGGCAGAGGGAAAGGTACCAGAACATAGCGATAGGTTGAAGAGATGGGTTTGGGCTGGGATGAGCATGTTAGGCCTCTTTCACACATCCGGTGTGCGCCTGACGGCGCCCCCGGCATTTAGCCGCAGCGCCGCATCAGAAAACCGGATGCTCCGCTTGCGGTTTTTTTGCCGGATGGTTTCTGATGCCCGGAGACATCAGACGACTCCGGCAAAAAAAAAAAAACGTTACATGCTGCGTTTTGTCCGGCCGCCGGAATGTACATTTCCGCCGGATCCGGACAAAACCGCATACAACGCACTGACATGCGGCGCCATCCGGCGCTAATGCAAGTCAATGCAAAAAAAAAACGCATCCGGCATTACATTTCGCCAGATGCGGTTGGACAAAAAAATGCCGGAGTGCGCCGTCAGGCGCACAACGGATGTGTGAAAGAGGCCTTAGTGAGGTTGGGGAGCAGGTGGGAAGGGATGGGGTCAAGTGCACAGGTGGTGAGGTGTGATTTTAAAAGCACATGAGTAAGCTCTCCTTCAGTGATGTTGAGAGGGAGGCTAGTAGGGAAGGGCAGAGGTCTGGTATATGGAGTGGTTGGGGTGGTAGAACAGTAAAGGTTTGCCTTGTTTGGTCAATCTTATTTTTGAAGTAGGTGGCAAAGTCCTCGGCAGAGATGAGGGGAGTTGGAGGTGGCAGTGGTGGGCGGAGGAGAGAGTTAAGTGTGCTGAACAGTTGTTTTGAGTTGTAGGATAATGAAGATACAAGGTTTGCAAAATAGGTCTGTTTAGCAGAGGTGAGGGCTATTTTGAAGGCAAGTGTAGCTTGTTTGAAAGCAGTGAAGTCATCTGGCAGGCGTGTTTTCTTCCAATGCCGCTCCGCGACCCTGGATGATTGTCGAAGTTTTTTGGTGAGATTGTTGTGCCAGGGTTGCCTATTGATTCGTCGCACTTTGCCGTGCGTGAGAGGGGCGACTGAGTCTATGGCAGATGTGAGGGTGGTGTTATAGAAAGCAGTGGCGCTGTCTGTGTCATGGAGTGAAGATATGGAGGACAGAGGTAGAAGAGAATCTGAGAGTCTGTGAATGTCTAGGTGTGCGAGGTTTCTGCGAGGATGTGTCAGTGGCTGAACATAGGGGGCAGGTGAAGAGGACAGAGATGAGAAGGTGAGTAGGTGGTGGTCAGATAGGGGGAGGGGAGAGGTTGTGAAATTAGATAGGGAGCAGAGGCGGGTGAAGATGAGGTCTAATGTATGTCCGTCTGTGTGGGTGGCTGTGGAGGACCACTGAGTAAGTCCAAAGGATGAAGTAAGTGACAGGAGTTTGGAGGCTGCTGGCTGGCAGGTGTCAGTAGGGATATTAAAGTCACCCATGATGATGGTGGGGATGTCAGAGCAGAGAAAGTGAAGAAGCCAGCTGGAGAATTGGTCAATGAAGGCAGTGGCTGAGCCCGGTGGTCGGTATATGACAGCCATTTGGAGATTAGAGGGAGAGTAGATAAGGACCGAGTGCATACATCACCACCGGTGCCGGCTCAGACACCAAGAAATCTCCCCAGCATGCAGTATGTAAGCTGGGGGGATTCATAAGTCTAACAATCACAGTGACTGCAGACTTTTCATTTTAGACCAGACAACCCCTTTAAAGCCAAAATGGGCATGTCCTTAACCCCTTTACCCCCAAGGGTGGTTTGCACGTTAATGACCGGGCCAATTTTTACAATTCTGACCACTGTCTCTTTATGAGGTTATAACTCTGGAACGCTTCAACGGATCTTCGCGATTCTGAGATTGTTTTCTCGTGACATATTGTACTTCATGTTAGTGGTAAAATTTATTCGATATACCTTGCGTTTATTTTTGAAAAAAACGCAAATATGGCGAAAATTTTGAAAATTTTGCAATTTTCAAACTTTGAATTTTTTTTCCCTTAAAACAGAGAAATATGTCACACAAAATAGTTAAGAAATAACATTTCCCACATGTCTACTTTACATCAGCACAATTTTGGAACCAAAATTTTTCTTTGTTAGGAAATTATAAGGGTTAAAAGTTGACCAGTGATTTCTCATTTTTACAACAAAATTTACAAAGCCATTTTTTTAGGGACCACCTCACATTTGAAGTCACTTTGACGGGTCTATATAGCAGAAAATACCCAAAAGTGACACCATTCTACAAACTGCACCCCTCAAGCTACTCAAAACTACATTCAAGAAGTTTAATAACCCTTCAGGTGCTTCACAGGAGCTGAAGCAACGTGGAAGGAAAAAATGAATATTTAACTTTTTAGCCACAAAAATGATCTTTTACAAACTTTTTTTTTATTTTCACAAGGGTAAAAGGAGAAAATGGTTAGATAAAGTTGTTGTGCAATTTCTTCTGAGTACGCCAATACCCCATATGTGGGGGAAAACCACTGTTTGGGCACACGGCAGATCTCGTAAGGGAAGGAGCGCCGTTTGACTTTTTCAAACTAAAATTGGCTGGAGTTGAGATTGGACGCCATGTCGTGTTTGGAGAGCCCCTGATACGCCTAAACAGTGGAAACCCCCCACAAGTGACACCATTTTGGAAACTAGACCCCCTAAGGAACTTATCTAGATCTGTTGTGAGCACTTTGAACCCCCAAGTGTTTCACAAAAGTTTATAATGCCTGGGTGTGAAAAAAAAAAAAAAAAAAACAATTTTCCACAAAAATTATTTTTTAGTCCCAAATTTTTGATTTTTCCCAAGGAAATTGGAGCCCAAAACTTGTTGTCCAATTTGTACTGAGTACGCTGATACCCCATATGTGGGGGGGGGGAACTGTTTGGGCGCACGGCAGGGCTTGGAAAGGAAGCAGTAACGTTTTGGAATGCAAACATTGATGGGGGTCATGTTCCGTTTGTAGTGCCCCAGATGAGCCTAAACAGTGGAAACCCCCCACAAGTGACCCCATTTTGGAAACTAGACCCCCTAAGGAACTTATCTAGATTATTGGTGAGCACTTTGAACCCCCAAGTGCTTCACACAAGTTTATAATGCCCGGGCATGAAAATAAAAAATCCTATTTTTTTCCCACAAAAATTATCTCTTAGTCACTAATTTTTTATTTTACCATAGGTAACAGGAGAAATTGGACCACAAAATTTGTTGTCCAATTTGTCCTGAGTACGCTGATACCCATATGTGAGGGGGAACCACTGTTTGGGCACATGGCAGAGCTCGGAATGGAAGGAGCACCATTTGACTTTTTCCAACCAAAATTGGCTGGAATTGAGATTGGAAGCTATGTTGCATTTGGAGAGTCCCTGATGTGCCTAAACAGTGGAAACCCCCCACAAGTGACACTATTTGGGAAACTAGACCCCCTAAGGAATTTTTCTAGATCTTTGGTGAGCAATTTGAACCCCCAAGTGCTTCACACAAGTTTATAACGTAGAGCCGTAAAATTAAAAAATCATATTTTTTCCACAAAATTGATCTTTTCATCCCAATTTTTATTTTCCCAAGGGAAACAAGACTCCAAAAGTTATTGTGCAATTTGTCCTGAGTGCGCTGATACCCCATATGTGGGGGTAAACCACTGTTTGGGTGCATGGCAGAGTTTGGAAGGGAAGGAGCGCCGTTTGACTTTTTCAACGCAGAATTGCCTGGATGCCATGTCGTGTTTGGAGAGCTCCTGATCTGCCTAAACAGTGGAAACCCCCACAAATGACACCATTTTGGAAACTAGACCCCTCAAGGAACTTATCTAGATGTGTGGTGAGCACTTTGAACCCCAAAGTGCTTCACAGAAGTTTATAACGTACAGCCGTAAAATAAAAAATCTTTTTTTTTTTTTTTTT
>JARQOD010000002.1:435650515-435739328 GCA_033576555.1 Oophaga sylvatica
TTATTGTGTCATCACATTGATGAGTCCATGCTGGACATGTCATACATGCTGTACAAAGTAACGATTTTATTAACTTAAATAATTGAAATGTCTGTGACTGTCACATCTAAATTGCAATGATGATGATGATGAGTGACTATTACAAAATCCATTGTCTTCACTATGATATGGTTTAACATAGCGTTCCTTAAGCATTATTCATAAATACAAAAATGGACTTTTATTCTTAAATTTACAACACTATATTTTGTAACCAATTTTTTGGGTGGTGTGTTGTTCCATTTCTTGTTGGCATGTGCATATATGCGTTTATATTTGCAGTGTCTTTATTTTTATTCTCGAAGTTAGGAAACATGTGTATCTTCGTACCGTGTTAGCCAGTAGATAGAAAAATATTTAGACTTGAGAGTCCGCAGTGGTTGATACCTTTGAATGGATAACTGAAAAGATGGTAACAAATTGCAAGCTTCCGAGGCTACTCACGTCTCTTCATCAGGCAAAGACTAAAACAAAAAATGAAGCATTACATATTTCTATACACAACAGGACACAGGAATAGTGCAATAGGTAAGACAAGTAAGTGACGTGTAGCAGAACTGTCATTATCACAGAGGGATGAACATAAATATTGGAACAGTTCCTAGATAAGGATAGAAAGTTTTATTGCCCTCTGATTGGGGTCTGGTTTTGTGTTTTCATGCCCCTGGAAGGGCAGAGACGCAGATTCCTTAATTGATATAGAATGACATAAATCCGTGTGATCTATTCATTCCATCACTAACAGTGTCAAAGGTCATGATGATCTTATATTCTGAAACCTTTGTATCTTTCTCATATTTGAAGTTATATTTTAATAACAGTAATTCCATATCCATCATGCTATGACCGGGCATACAAAAGTGTTTTGCCACAGGTAAATCCATTATTTTTTCTCTTATTGTGTGGCGCTGATAATTCATCCTTGTTCTCATTTTTTGGCCAGTCTCCCCTCACTTGTCCCTCCCTCACTTGTCTTACCTATTCCTGTGTCCTGTTGTGTGTAGAAATATGTGATTCTTCATTTTTTGTTTTAGTCTTAGCCTGATGAAGAGACCTGAGTATTCTCGAAAGCTTGGAATTTGTTACCATATTTTCAGTTAGCCATTAAACGGTATCAACCACAGAGGACTCTCAAGTATAAATATTTTTCTATTCTTGGAATTGAAATTCATCATTTTATTGTCCTAGTAAAACTTAATTTATTCTTGTTAGAAGTACATACATTTGCAATGGCCACGTAACAAGGCAATAACTCAATATTTTATGCCTACACCCTCCTTAACCCTGGGCTTCAACACCGCCAGTTGCTGCTCAGAAGTGTTAGATGCACAGATGAAAACAATCGCTGATGTGTTTGTGGGGTTCAGTAACGCCTGCTGTTCCCCTGCTGTGTGTCTGGCAAAAATTACTGCTGCTAACTACAACTTCAACTTCAAACATCTCATACTAGGCCTCTGCCTACACCCTCCTTGACCCTGGGCTTCAACACCGCCAGTTGCTGCTCAGAAGTGTTAGATGCACAGATGAAAACAATCGCTGATGTGTTTGTGGGGTTCAGTAACGCCTGCTGTTCCCCTGCTGTGTGTCCGGCAAAAATTACTGCTAGCTACCTAATCATGGTGAAAAAAAACATGACATGTCAAAGTGTCTAGTGCTACACATAGATATGAGGCTACACCCTGATTTCTAAGCTGTAAACATTTGAAACGTCAACTTTAAAACCATAAAATGATTAGTCTTTGTCACAAATCTGTAACAAAATAATTGTGATATATTATTACAGATATGCACATGTCGAAAACAAATGCAAACACAAAAGCCTACTTATGCTATAGGATACTGATGGTCAACCTTGTCACTCCATAGCTTTGACAAATCCAACTCACATCATCATGACTCAAATGCTGCAATGTTGGAAGTGCATAATGTGGGTTGAACTTTGACAACTGCTGCAGTGCGAAGGTTATACTTCAGTGTTCTTGCCTTTTAAATAAAAGCATACAAGTAAATATAATAATCCAATGTTGATTAAGGGACGTGATGTACACCTGTAATATTGTGCAAACAATGCATGTAGGAATAGTCCTCTTCAACATTACTTATATTTGTGTCATTTTAAAAAATACAAATTTAATTAGAAAGTTAACAGCCCATATCATAAAGGTCCTTCATGTAAACATGATAATCGCTAACAAAAATCATGCATTACCTTGGTAAAGTCAATAGTGCATAGTCACAATAGCAAAATATATACCTGTAAGTGGTGCTGAAAGAACGACAACTGATAGAATAGGTGAATGATATCTATTTATCAGACTGAATAGCGACACCTGTACAATGTCGATATAATACTGTACCTTAACAAAACAGCTGTGTCACACCTCACACTCGTTTTTCTTGTAGCTTGTTATGTAATAGGGCACATGCGTGTATGTTTCATCATAGGTGCATGTTTACTGAGTAAAGCAGTCATGACAACGCCTTTGTGTTGTCGGTACGCTTGCGATGATGAACGATGCGCACCGTGAATGTTAGTCTGCGTCATAAGACGTACAGACGCTCCAATACCCAACGCGTCACAGCAGGAAGCCAGTCTGTGTGTTCAAACAAAGGCGCAACCATACATGCACGTAACCTTTTATAAAGCTATATAAAAAAAAGGATGTAGTAGTAACGCACACTTTATTGAGGTACAGTATTACATCGCCATTCACCATCTGTGGCTATGCAGTCTCATCTATATATACCTTATCTATCCGTTGTCATGCTTGCAAGTCCACAGTCAGGCATAATATCTGTTTTCACTCTGCACTATGCACTTTTTAAATTTTTTGTTTGTTAATATAAATGATTGGCACATATTATCAGTATTACATGATGGAAATTTTAGATATTTTTTAAAAAATTTTAGTGATATTATTCACCAAATGTAAAGTTTTATGAATGTCAAAGATAACTTGTAATGCTGATTATGTTTTTAAGTCAGCCATTCATTGTCTACACAATAAAAATGGTGTACATACTGTTACTTAGCCATCATTAATGGATTCTGATATGTACTTGTATGCTTTTATTTTAAACCGTATAGCAGATTATTTAACCTATTTTAATTGTGGTTTGCATTGCTTTTCAACATGTTAATGTATGCGTTTATGTTTGTAAATTATTAATTTACATATATTTTTTTAAGTAAAATCATCATCTTATGGTACTAAAGGTTATATTTCTCTTGTTTGGAGTACAGACATTTTTAATTGACACGTAACAAGGAAAATACTTGATATAGTATTTAAACATCCTCCTTGACCCTGGGCTCCAACACCGCCAGTTGTTGCTCAGAAGTGCTGTTAGCACAGTCAACTTGCTCCTGTGTTACTGGGGTTCAGTAATGTCAGCTGTTCCCCTGCTGTGTGAACGGCAAAAAGTCCTGCTGCCTCCACCATGCTCTCTTCTCATTCCTGGGCTACAACACCGCCAGTTGTTGCTCGGAAGTGCTGTTAGCACAGTCAACACTTGCTCCTGTGTTACTGGGGTTCAGTAATGTCAGCTGTTCCCCTGCTGTGTGAACGGCAAAAAGTCCTGCTGCCTCCACCATGTTCTCTTCTCATCCCTGGGCTACAACACCGCCAGTTGTTGCTCGGAAGTGCTGTTAGCACAGTCAACACTTGCTCCTGTGTTACTGGGGTTCAGTAATGTCAGCTGTTCCCCTGCTGTGTGTACGGCAAAAAGTCCTGCTGCCTCCACCATGTTCTCTTCTCATCCCTGGGCTACAACACCGCCAGTTGTTGCTCGGAAGTGCTGTTAGCACAGTAAACACTTGCTCCTGTGTTACTGGGGTTCAGTAATGTCAGCTGTTCCCCTGCTGTGTGAATGGCAAAAAGTCATGCTGCCTCCACCCTGTTGTCTTCTCATCCCTGGGCTTCAACACCGCCAGTTGTTGCTCGGAAGTGTCATTGGCACGGGTACTCACTCCTGCCCAGACTGGTTACAGCACGCCATCTGTTTCCTGTCAGTGTAAACGTCACTTAGCCTCCAATAAGTTGTCCTGTCGTGTTGCGGTCGGGTTAGCCGACTCTATGGTGCTTGGAGTTTAGGTGCTTCCTATGTGTGCTGCGGGATATGCAAATAAAGGCTGTTTCCGTTGTGACAATAGGACAATCACCCACTGTAGTACTGTGGGATTCGGTAACTGCGGCCGGCTCGCGGCCTGTCAACTTAAATTTCCATGGGTACCTTCTGCTACCTGTCCGGGTTCCAGTACCGTCAGCTGGTTCTCCGCAGTGCCTTTGGCCTAGGTGCCTCCATCTCGGTATCCGAGTTCCAGCAACGTCTGCTGGTCCTTGGTAGTGCTTTGGAGCACAGGTACCTCCTGCTTAGTAACCGTGTCCCAGTAACGTCAGCTGGTCCTCGGTTGTGCCATTGGCTCTTTTCCTTCTGCTGCCCCTC
Source organism: Oophaga sylvatica (assembly GCA_033576555.1). Taxonomy (NCBI): domain Eukaryota; kingdom Metazoa; phylum Chordata; class Amphibia; order Anura; family Dendrobatidae; genus Oophaga; species Oophaga sylvatica. The sequence continues at coordinate 435,655,001 of JARQOD010000002.1, forward strand.
GGGTTCCAGCACAGTCAGCTGGTCCTCGTTACTTGCATTGGCTCTTGTACCTTCTGCTACCCGTCCGGGTTCCAGTACCGTCAGCTGGTTCTCCGCAGTGCCTTTGGCCTAGGTGCCTCCATCTCGGTATCCGAGTTCCAGCAACGTCTGCTGGTCCTTGGTAGTGCTTTGGAGCACAGGTACCTCCTGCTTAGTAACCGTGTCCCAGTAACGTCAGCTGGTCCTCGGTTGTGCCATTGGCTCTTTTCCTTCTGCTGCCCCTCCGGGTTCCAGCACAGTCAGCTGGTCCTCGTTACTTGCATTGACTCTTGTACCTTCTGCTACCCGTCCGGGTTCCAGTACCGTCAGCTGGTTCTCCGCAGTGCCTTTGGCCTAGGTGCCTCCATCTCGGTATCCGAGTTCCAGCAACGTCTGCTGGTCCTTGGTAGTGCTTTGGAGCACAGGTACCTCCTGCTTAGTAACCGTGTCCCAGTAACGTCAGCTGGTCCTCGTTGTGCCATTGGCTCTTTTCCTTCTGCTGCCCCTCCGGGTTCCAGCACAGTCAGCTGGTCCTCGTTACTTGCATTGGCTCTTGTACCTTCTGCTACCCGTCCGGGTTCCAGTACCGTCAGCTGGTTCTCCGCAGTGCCTTTGGCCTAGGTGCCTCCATCTCGGTATCCGAGTTCCAGCAACGTCTGCTGGTCCTTGGTAGTGCTTTGGAGCACAGGTACCTCCTGCTTAGTAACCGTGTCCCAGTAACGTCAGCTGGTCCTCGGTTGTGCCATTGGCTCTTTTCCTTCTGCTGCCCCTCCGGGTTCCAGCACAGTCAGCTGGTCCTCGTTACTTGCATTGGCTCTTGTACCTTCTGCTACCCGTCCTGGTTCCAGTACCGTCAGCTGGTTCTCCGCAGTGCCTTTGGCCTAGGTGCCTCCATCTCGGTATCCGAGTTCCAGCAACGTCTGCTGGTCCTTGGTAGTGCTTTGGAGCACAGGTACCTCCTGCTTAGTAACCGTGTCCCAGTAACGTCAGCTGGTCCTCGGTTGTGCCATTGGCTCTTTTCCTTCTGCTGCCCCTCCGGGTTCCAGCACAGTCAGCTGGTCCTCGTTACTTGCATTGGCTCTTGTACCTTCTGCTACCCGTCCGGGTTCCAGTACCGTCAGCTGGTTCTCCGCAGTGCCTTTGGCCTAGGTGCCTCCATCTCGGTATCCGAGTTCCAGCAACGTCTGCTGGTCCTTGGTAGTGCTTTGGAGCACAGGTACCTCCTGCTTAGTAACCGTGTCCCAGTAACGTCAGCTGGTCCTCGGTTGTGCCATTGGCTCTTTTCCTTCTGCTGCCCCTCCGGGTTCCAGCACAGTCAGCTGGTCCTCGTTACTTGCATTGGCTCTTGTACCTTCTGCTACCCGTCCGGGTTCCAGTACCGTCAGCTGGTTCTCCGCAGTGCCTTTGGCCTAGGTGCCTCCATCTCGGTATCCGAGTTCCAGCAACGTCTGCTGGTCCTTGGTAGTGCTTTGGAGCACAGGTACCTCCTGCTTAGTAACCGTGTCCCAGTAACGTCAGCTGGTCCTCGGTTGTGCCATTGGCTCTTTTCCTTCTGCTGCCCCTCCGGGTTCCAGCACAGTCAGCTGGTCCTCGTTACTTGCATTGGCTCTTGTACCTTCTGCTACATTTACAAATTGAAGATTTTTTCAATGTTTTTTTGGGTAATCACTCTGGATCTCCAACAATGAAGACGACGACCCTGATGACCACCCCGAAGAAGATGACGACCACAAGGACGACGAGCATCAAGCCAACCAGCCTAAACACCATCACAAAGAAGAAATAAAAGATTACCAAACAGGACTAAGAAGGTTAAGACAAACTACAAGATACAGAACAAGAGACTTAAGAACAATAAGCAGAAGATCAAAAAGCAGAATGACATGAAGTATAAGACCAAAATGAAGAGCAAAATATATGCTCTAAATTATAAGCAGAAGAAGACTAAGCAGTGTATGGGGGTGAGTCCGTTCCTCCTCGTGGTGCCCCTGGAAAATGCCTGCTGCTGCAGGCTAAACTGAACACGGACAAATACTGTTGTAATTTAAATCTTTTGTGACAGCAAGAACGGAAGGATGAAAAATTCATACTTTGACAGATTACAAGTACAGTATTCTCTGTCACAAATAAGAATATGATGAAGAAGATGAAGTACAATATGAATAAGAATAATAGTTTAATAAGAAGAATATGAGTAATGTTAACAAAAAGATGAATAGCAAGAAGTTTAAGAAGAAGATAAAGAAGGTGAAGATGAAGAATAATTTGATGAAAAAGATGATGCTGCTGAAGATTATGAAGGAGAAAGTGTGTCAAAAGTTAAAAAGGTGAAGAGCATGGAAGTTGTGAAATATACATATTTGCCAAAATAGAAAAAACGTTAACAACATTGTCAATTTCTTCGTCAATCCGAACATCTTTAAAAAAAAAAATATTTATGCTATTCCATTTGATTGGGTTAAACATCTATGCCTTTAATGTCTCCTCAACCTTCCCCAATACATTCTACATTACTCTTTGTTGTTTTCCTTCATGTACAATTAACCAACAAGGCAAGAATGGGGTTTTTTTAATTCCGATATTTTGTTCCCATAGACTTACATTGGATTTCCGGTATCGGGTATCGCCGATATTTTTTGGGTATCGGCGATACCATTCCGATTCCGATACTTTTGGATATCGGAAAGTATCGCTCAACTCTAGTGGTGGCGCTACCGACCCATTTGGAGCTACGGGTGGAAAGTTATTGGCCATCCTCGGTTCTGGCTGGAAAATCATACTCCGATATGGGAGGAGGTAGGCGGCCCAGCCCAGGCGTGGGCTCAGAGTGTGGGAGAGAGCAGCCTAGGAGATGAGGCAGCTCCTCATTTTGAGCTCAGTTTTTCTACTGGCAGGAGGACCGTTACCTGATGCGGCCAAGGAAATCCCATAACTAAGATTTGGACCTGTGATCCTTCAGCGCCTCCTTGTGGTCACATGCTACATAACACGGTAATTGTAACCTATATGTACCCTACCCTTGTACCACACCCCTGACTGTATATATTTGCTCTTTTGTTTATATATCTGTATTTTCTAGTGCGCCTTTTCAGCAATTTAAATATAAAATTTTATCTTGGGCTGCTCTTTTATTTCGATACACGAATCCCCACGTCTGCACGCTCCGTTGGTTAAGTTACACTACCCAGGTTGGTTTCTGACAGGATATAAGCCTGCTGTCGGACTGGGCTTATGTCGAATGAGGAACTGGTGGCAGCATACTGTACTGTGTTAGTGAGGAACTCTGGCAGCGACCGCTGGGAGGTTTATATATGTATATCCCCAGCCTGGATTGGTGATATATATCCCCCCTCACTGGGAGCACCTCAATAACTTGCATCTATAAGGGAAGCCTTTCCGGCGACTATTTGCCCTCGGTGCAGTTCCCTGACCTGGGGCAAGTGCTGGTGCCAGAGAGCCGATCCCTGCTGGGTCCTTTTCTTTCCTAACCAGAGATGAGTGAAGGTGACACACCCTTCCCCTGTGCAATCCGTCGCAGATTAGTGGCAGAGCGGTGGGATCGAGATAATAGTGTACGTGGGATCTCTACTCCCAGACACTAAGGACTAACAGCAGTAGCTTTTGCTGCTGGGGTCTTAAGGTAGCTCAGCACTAGACAGTCCGAGTGCAAATACTGTAAAGGTTGTGGGTGTTCGGTTTGCCGCTGTGTCTGTGACCGAGGGCTGAAAAGACTGACTGCAAGCACATGAAGCTGGACAAGAATGATGCCTGTGGAGCTAGCCTGTAATGTGAAGAATGACTGTACTGGTTCCGATGAAGGGGTGAACCAGGGGGGGTCCCACCCGAGCTCCCCAAGTGTCTCATCGGCAGTGCACTACCCTGCTGCAGGAGAACGCCCTTCTACTGGACTGCTCAAGTCGGAGGCCCTCTTTCAAGCTGCCCTGGCGAGTCTCAAGGCGGGGTGCAAGAATGCCTCTGCAGCCCTCCTGAAAGCGGCAGAACGCTGTGTGGCTGCAGAGCGAGAGGCGGTGGAAAGCCGTGAAGCTGCAGAGCGACAGCATCAGTTGGAATTGGCTCAGTAGGGTCTCCTACTGAGAAAAAAAGGAATTGTGTAAGAAATTATAACCATTTTCTCCTATTATCCCCTGGGAAAATTACAAATTTGGGGCTAAAAAAGATCTTTAAAAACTTCTGTGCAGCACCTTATGGGGTAGAAATGCTCAATACACCCCTAGATGAATTCCTTGAACGGTCAAGATTCCAAATTTGGGTCAATTGTCTGGGGTTTCTGCTGTTTTGGTATGTCAAGGACTCTACAAATTCGACTTTGTGTCCACTATCTGTTCCATCCAAATTTGTTACAAAGATCAAATAGTGTTCTCTCCATTCTGAACCCTAGCACGAGCATATAAACCAAACAAGAGTGCAAAATACGTCTCATAAAATTAAACATTTTATTAATATATAATTAAAAATATGAAATACACACATACAAAAAACTCAATGTTCCTACAAATGGTACCAATACACAGTGTAAAATTTTGAAGACAAAGGAAGGTTGAGAACTTACAATGAACACCCCTCGTCAGAAAGCATTGTGCTATGACTATTCCTAGACAGTTTAGTAAGGCTAGTTTCACACTAGCGTTCGGCAGGGCTTCGTACTTCCTCTGTCAAGCCCCGCCCACTGCCGCACCTCTTCCATTCAGCTCCACCCATATCTTCATTGCGTACTGCGTACCTATCTTTAACATTGGGTACGCAGGCCATGCGGATGTGTCCACATGTGTCGTTTTGACGCTGCACAGGACTGCGTTGAACGCAACATGTTGCATTTTGTTGCGGTCGGCGCAGCGTCAAAACGACGCATGCGATTGCATCCGTATGGCCTGCGTACCCAATGTTAAAGATAGGTTCCAGGACGCATGCAGACGTAAGCGGGCTGAACGGAAGCGATGCGGCAGTGGGTGGGGCTTGATGGAGGAAGTACGCAGTCCTGCCGTTCGCTAGTGTGAAACTAGCCTAAGATAATAAAGTTAAATAAAACTTACACCTTGTCCAAAACTGGGGGTAAATGTGCACTGGTCCACTGGCCCCTACGTATGTTTTACCCGTAGTTTCATTTTTTTTTTCATTGCTGCTCATGTTTTTGTTGGTATTCTTGAGCTCAAACAGCAATTTTTAGAATAATTTGAAGGGTGTTTTTAAAATGGTATAACTTCTTGGAAAAGGCATGAACTGATGAGGAAATTCCAGCTTTACAGAGCTGCAAGGTCAATACCTGGTGAAAAACTGCCTGGAAAGCACTTGCAGTCCATGCATAGTGCGCGCTAACCCTGAATTAGGGTGCACTGGAACCTGCCCTATAAGCCTTGCTAATGTCTGATCTAATCCAGAGAGCAAAGATCACCCTAGAGGAGGTCAGACCTCTGCCAGAGCATAGCGGGATAACCCAAAAGCAGCCAGAGAGAGCTTTGAGAGACAGGCAGAGCTGCACAGCTTCTGGCTACATCCATCTATGTGAGAATCTCTCAGGGAGACAAGAGGCAAAGTACATAAGAAGAGGGAAAAATCATCTTATTAAAGTGAAAAGGCGGGGAGTTCTGCTATGGTGAAAGAAGGGAGCCCAACGCTTCAACGCCCTGTCCCTTGAACTAGAGAGATCTCTCTGATCATCGAAAAAGGCGCAGTTTGACAAACCCGATCCAAGTCTGTTTGGACAGTCTGCCCTGGGGGGTGTTGGTGCTGTCCCGCTGGTGGATGTGACACTGGGCCATAGTACAAAGGGTGATGAAACGACACCGCATCAGTCTGGTTACTGATGCTGGAGTGAATCATTCTTAATTATGCCAGACGTATTGTTCCTTTGTTCAGTAGGTCAAGTGACATGAGCCATTTTCATGTCTTGTCTGTTTGTTAATTTTTGGAATGCCTGCTGGTTACATATTGCATCATCCCCCTGCGGTGAGGACTACTTGGAAGGACAAATATGAAGTCTAATTGGGATAATCGAATAATGAGGGATTACCTCCCTCCACCTTCCCTCCAATCCTGTGTAAGAATGCCCTGAGTGAGAGCTGTGGGATACAAAAGGGGCTTGCCTCTGTCTCCAGAAATACTCAACAGGACATCAGCTCACAAACCACGGCTCCAGCTAGTGGAATACTGCCCATCACTGAACCCACAAAGTCGTTTGGAGAACCCAGGTTGGGACAATCAGGTCACCCGGCCACATACCTCAATGTGTTCGGTCAGCTTAGAGCTTGTTGCTACCTCCTCTCTATGGAAGAACACCGTGCACCGGATGTGGATAGGGGAGGAAACAACCCAGACTGGTGAAGCAATGAAATGAAAGTATACTATATGTAATAAAAATTAGCAAAACATGCAATAAAAATATATTTATTCTTTATTCAGCAATTGTGCACAAACATAATATAAAATACAATATTAAAACACCAAGGACGTCTGATAACTGACCCAGATACACAAGGGCTCTAATTAATAAACCAGGAGATAAATACAATATATAAAATAACTGCTAATCCCAAATAATATGTGCAAATAAAACAAAAGATTACTGAGAAATTGCACAAAAATTGCCAAAAGTGCGAATAACTAAACAGTAAGAAGAAATGTGTATAGTGACCAATAAGCTTGCATACAATGCTGCAACATATAAGAGGTGCATATAAAAGTGCATATAAGTAGTGTATGAACACTATAAACACATAAGCTTGTGATAAAAAATCAGCATAATAATAAAACAAGGAAGAATGCAGGGAGAATATAAACAGACCAACTACCTGGGAGCCTCTGGGCGATACAGACAGCCTGGGAGAACGCGCCCCGACACGCGTTTCGGAAAGTATTTCCTTCGTATTTCCTGACAAAGGAAATACTTTCCGAAACGCGCGTCGGGGCGCGTTCTCCCAGGCTGTCTGTATCGCCCAGAGGCTCCCAGGTAGTTGGTCTGTTTATATTCTCCCTTCATACTCCCTTGTTTTATTATTATGCTGATTTTTTATCACAAGCTTATGTGTTTATAGTGTTCATACACTACTTATATGCACTAGTATATGCACCTCTTATATGTTGCATCATTGTATGCAAGCTTATTGGTCACTATACACATTTCTTCTTACTGTTTAGTTATTCGCACTTTTGGCAATTTTTGTAATTTTTGTGCAATTTCTCAGTAATCTTTTGTTTTATTTGCACATATTATTTGGGATTAGCCGTTATTTTATATATTGTATTTATCTCCTGGTTTATTAATTAGAGCCCTTGTGTATCTGGGTCAGTTATCAGACATCCTTGGTGTTTTAATATTGTATTTTATATTATGTTTGTGCACAATTGCTGAATAAAGAATAAATATTTTTGTATTGCATGTTTTGCTAATTTTTATTATTTTTATTACATATAGTATACTTTCATTTCATTGCTTCACCAGTCTGGTTGTTTACTCCCCTATCCACATCCGGTGCACGGTGTTCTTTGATATCTATCCGGGTGGTTTGCCATCCATCACTCGGGTTTTGTGGGATCATTTTATTCTTTATACATATCCTTTAATAATATTATGGGTATATAGTCATTTATGTGAATTCCAACAATTCCTATTTTACTACTCTCCTCTCTATGGGTGCCCACCAAAAGCAGGATGCTATGGCTTGGGGTAGTTGGCCCTGAATGCCGCAAAGTCGCAGAGGTTCTAATCCCTGGTGAGCCATCGGAAGGGTGAGACTGTCATTTGCACCATCTTGTGTACTTGCTGGAAATGTACTATATATTATTGACCGTTGGTGATCCAATAATGGATTACCACAGTGTAATACCCTCACCCTGTGTTATCTGAGTAGTATTCTGCCCATGGGAAAGGAGTACTGGAATTCAGTGGAATGAGCCCTGGTCCATGCGATATTTACAAAGACAGCCAGGCCAGCGGACGAGAGTACCCACTGACACTCAATCCTACACAGATGGTAACAACTGCCGTCTGGGTGTAGAGTACAGAAGAGCCGAAGGCAGAACACATGCCGGGGGAAAGGCACCTCCTCATACACAGGCCGCGGAGGTCCCCTGAGCACCAATCGGCAGGGAGGAAGAGGGTACAGGCTGCTTTCACACATCAGTTTTTTGATGTCAGGCGTGATCCGGCGTGTTTTTAAAAAAACAGATCTGGTACCGGATGCATTTTTTTTAGCATTGACTCTCATTAGCGCCGGATCGCGCCTGATGTGATTGCGTTGCATCCGTTTTTGGCCGGATCCGGCGGAAATGTACATTCCGGCGGCCGGACAAAACGGTCACTGCAAAGTTTTTTCTTTTTTCCGGACCCGCCTGATAGTGCCTGATTCGGCGCATCAGGCGGCCGGAAATAATAGAAGTCTATGGAACCGGACCAGTCTTTTGTGCAATCCGTCAAAAGACTGATCCGGATTCTGGAGATCAAGGACTACTACTATACTACTACTACTACTACTATTACTACTACTACTACATTTTCTACTCTCTCCGGACATGAGAACCTGCATTTTCTGCCTGCAAAACTTATTTTTCCGGGTTCAAAAGTTCAGGTCGGATCCAGCAAAAAAACTGATTTGTTGCATGAGTTTTTTTATTTCAGTGCCGGATCCGTCCTATCAGGTATTCGACGGATTATGCCTGACACAAAAAAACTGATGTGTGAAAGCAGCCTAAGGAAAGCCTGACATACTAGAGCGAATGGATAACCTGGAACAAAAAATCATCAGTGACTTCACTTTCAGGGGCTGTATAGTCCTTGCTCTTCTAGAGCACATGTCAATTCTGACACATTTTGTGTTTATCTTTGTTATCTTTGTCTTTGTTTAATATTTAAATATGTTTGGTGATCTGAAACATTTATGTGTGACAAACATGCAAAAGAATAGGAAATAAGGAAGGGGCAAACTATTTTTACACAATTGCATATATACTGTATATATATATATTGTGGTGTAGTGACCCCTGATGCAGCTAGGGGGCACTGTGTATGCTCCTCGAGATATGCATGGAAGCATGGTTTGTGTTGTGGTAAAGGACCTGTGATGAGGTCATGACCAGGTGACCTAACCATGTGATCCTGACCTCATCTGTGGGTGGGGTTACAGCTATGTAACTGAGTGTGCTTGGCACCTGTTAGAGAGAGTGTTGTGGGAGTCTGCCAGTGTGGACAGACTTCCATGTGTCCTGGCGGGACATGACAGAGAGGTCTCTGTGTCTGAGGAGTGAGGCTCCAGGCAGGAGCTGAAGTACTGAAGATTTGCATTGCCTGTGACTGTGAGGTTTATGATGTAATAAACCTGATGATTTTTGGATAAGAAAAGTGTCTCCTGATTACCTCTGAAGCAGCCGAGTGAGTTGAAACCTTACAATTGGTGGATGGAATGCTGGCAGCGGCCCAAGGAGCACATGTTCCAGGACTGGGAATGAGGAATCAGAGGAGGAACGGACGGTCTGTGAAAACCGTGAGTGTGACCAGTGGTCACGAATAAACTGTGCATTTATGTTGATGTGGTGCCTCTGATATGAAGTATCTGAAGAAGCTGTTAAACAGTGGTGACAGACAGGAGTCTGTGTTATGTTGACCGGGTCATTGAAAATGGAGAAAAAGCATGCTGATAGGATACCTCTGAGGAGGAGGTCTCCAGGAACCTGTGTGGCTGACGCCAACAGGTGACGGTCTTGACAACCGTGTTATGCTGGTCGGGATCAGTGAGAAGAATTGGTGAAAAACTGTTTTTTTTTCCTTTGTGGGATGCCTCTATGAGAGAGGTGTCCGGAAAATCTCTCTGGCTGAGAGTGTAACAGACAGGAGTCTGTGTTGTGCTGACGGGTCAGTGAGAAACAGTTTTTTTTTCTGGAACACGTGTGAGGTGTTTGCTGTGGCTCGGAGGAGTCATGAAGGTGACAAGCGGCTGGCTGTGACTCGTGGGGTCACGAAGGTGACAAGCGGCAAGACAGCGCAGCGTGCAGAGACTTGTGGTAGCAGGAGCTACAGTGACTGTTGCAGCAAGAAGTTCTGCAGCAGCCGGAGCTGCAGTAACAGCCACAGCAGCTTAGGAGTAGCATCTGGAGGTGCTGATTGTTGGTGGCTGCAACGGAAGCGGTGGCAGTACCAACAGGAGCTGGTGTGGTAAAAAGGACAGTGTGAACCGAAGCACACAAACTCTTAAAGGGCCAGTACACGCCCTAAGTAAAAGACACTAAGGGTACTGTGTGGACTGGGGCCTGTAAGAGCTGTGGTGTGTACCCCAGTGATGGGTGGTGTCCCTAAAAGGGGGAGGAGTCCCGAAAGGGGGGCGGCAACCCAAAACAGGGATGGTTACCCAAAAGGGGGCGGAGTCCCATAAGGGGGCGGTAACCCAAATTGGGATGGTGGCCCAAAAGGGGGTGGAGTCCCAAAAGGGGGCGGTAACCCAAATTGAGATGGTGTCCCAAAAGGAGGCGGTAACCCAAATTGGGATGGTGACCCAAAAGGGGGCTGAGTCTCAACGGGGAAGTTAATAAAGTGTGGTGTTGTTCAGAGGAGGGAGCCTCACAACAGCAGGTGGCTGTAGTGGTTCCTTGTCGTGTGATGTGTGAAAAGAAGGTAACACCTAATAGCGATAGTCCAGAGTTCCAGGTGACCGGGAGAAAGTGTGGGTCAGACCAACTCGGGGACTTGGACGTGACAAGACGTGTGACCGTGAGAAACGGTAGAGCTCCAGGAAAGGGGGCAGAGACCTGTCTAAGTGGGGACGTGTTGTTCCAGGATGACAGGGGGAGTGGGAGTGACTCCTATGCCGACTGTGACTCGACCGCAAGGGAAAGTGAGTGCAGTAAGCTGGAGCTCTCTGAAGCTACCGAGAGTCATGAGACAGTGGAAACTGCGGATGCAGGAACGGGCGGAACTCTGGAGAGGCAGAGTGTGTGTAGGCAAGAGTGCCCAGCCGAAAATGTAATTAAAGAGGTGATGGTGCGACATGTGCTGGCTAAAAGAGAGCAGGACCATGAGATAGAGCTGTTTAAAGAAACAGTGAAAGAGACAGTCGAGCGAGAAAGGGTCCTGAGACAAATGATTGAGCACAAAGTGGAGGAGCTGGAGAAGGAAGTCTCTAAGCTCAGAAATCATCTGTCAGCGTGTAAGAGTATGAACAAGGCTCTATGGAGAGAGATGGAGGTGCTCAAAGAGGCCCAAGAGAAACATCAGCAGGAGTGTCGCTGCTTGGCAGAAGAGCGAGATGGAGTTCTCCGAGAGCTCAAGATAGAGGAGGAGACTGGTGCCCAGCTCCAGAAATCTATGGGAGAAGAAATTCAGCAAGGGAAGTGCCATGCAGATGGGCACACAAGGGAGAGCGATGTCGTGGAAAACTGTACTAATGCTCAGGACGAGGAGGTCCAACAGGCTGTCCAAGAAGGTGACGGGTCAGGTTTCAAGTGTGTAATAGAGATACCTGAAGACCTGCGAGAAGTGTGTGCCAGTGAGGAGGTGCATGAGGCCTTTAGAAAGGCGGTAGAAGCATGTAGTGTGAACTGGGTGCCAGAGATGAAACAGTTAGTCATACTGTCGACTAAAGAAGTCACACTGAAGCGAGTGGCTGTCCTGAGAGACATGCATCTACAATGCCTCCGAACGAAACAGATGATCATGTTGAGAAATAAAGAAGCCGCTCGACGTCTGGAGCAAGCAAGAAAGGCTCAAAATCAGCTTGGCTTGATGGAAGACATCGTTCAAGTGCCCAGAGGTCTGGTGAAGAAAGTCATTGGAAGACTCGGGAAAGTGATGCAGGCGATGGTGAACAAGTCCGGTGTGACGAGAGTCAGGATCCCGGCTGATGACGAAGTCCAGGTCAGGGGTGAAGATGGGATGGTCCCATTCCTTGTTGTCAGATCCAGGGAGAGCCATGGTAATATCCGGATGCTCCTGGAGTATCGTGTGTCATACTTGAGAGAAGTAGAGCAGCTACGACTGGAGAGGGAGCAGGTCAACAGAGAGCTGCAGGAAATGGAAAGAAGATGGCCGCCACCTTCAATCCGTAGTGTTGAGAGGCGAAGAGCACCTGATGGAAGAGGTAGAAATAGTGATGCCTCAGTTAGCTCAGTGATGAGTGACCTAAGTAGGAGAATCTGTGGTGGACGAGCTGAAAAGGACTCAGACCAGACAGGACGTATGGGTGCAGGGGAATTGCGACGCCGTACTGACCGCTGGGGAGGCGGGTGGTCTGACAGAGGGCCCGACTTAGCCAGACTGTTTGACTGGCAGAGACGACCGAGAAGGATCTCTGGTCGGGTAACAAGTGTTCAACCCCACAAGTTTGAACAGAGGGGGGAGGTATGTGGTGTAGTGACCCCTGATGCAGCTAGGGGGCACTGTGTATGCTCCTCGAGATATGCATGGAAGCATGGTTTGTGTTGTGGTAAAGGACCTGTGATGAGGTCATGACCAGGTGACCTAACCATGTGATCCTGACCTCATCTGTGGGTGGGGTTACAGCTATGTAACTGAGTGTGCTTGGCACCTGTTAGAGAGAGTGTTGTGGGAGTCTGCCAGTGTGGACAGACTTCCATGTGTCCTGGCGGGACATGACAGAGAGGTCTCTGTGTCTGAGGAGTGAGGCTCCAGGCAGGAGCTGAAGTACTGAAGATTTTCATTGCCTGTGACTGTGAGGTTTATGATGTAATAAACCTGATGATTTTTGGATAAGAAAAGTGTCTCCTGATTACCTCTGAAGCAGCCGAGTGAGTTGAAACCTTACAATATATATATATATATCCCCCTATGTTTCTGTCAATGGAAGTATAGGGGGCTTTCAAGCTACTGGTAGCACAAAGGCTCTGGAAAAGGGCTGTCACTATACTCAAACCCAGAAGAAATCCAGTGAATTCTGCTCTCCCAAATCCAAATGCCCCACTTCCTTCTGAGCTCCAGTGTGTCTAATCCACATTTATGAAGATAAAGAGACTGGGAAACAAAAGAGAGCAAATAGGGTCTTTACTGATGATAATGTGGATTAAGAAAAATAAATCCACTCACCTGATGATGTTGCACTTAAGGTACTGCCACACTAAACAATCCCGCTAGCGATCACGATAACGACGCATACTAATGCGATCGCTAGCGGGATTGTTTCTATATCGCTAAATGCGGCCACATTTAGCGATATAGTTAACGACGCTATCGCCGTTAGCGATCTTCTTAACGACTTTAGCGGTACAAAAGTACCGCTAAATCGCTAAGAAAAGGTGCCACACAGCGATTAGATACTTACCCAGTGGGAGCGCCAGCGATGAAATAGGGTCCGGAACGATTCCAGCGACGAGCGAGATCACAGCAGGAAGCTCGTCGCTGGCAGCTGCCGCACTGAACAACATCGCTAACGGGATCGCTAAATAGTGACGTTTTTTTAGCGATCCCGTTAGCGATATTGTTTAGTGTGGCATACCCTTAAAGCAATGTTTGATACACATATATCAGCTGCTGCAGGACACCGGTCACAGAAGGACCAAGCTTGAAAGGGAAACTGGATGGAGGTGTCACTTAATGTGCTGCTTATGGAGGCTCCTAACAAAATATACTTAGAAGAATTTATTGTACAGGTTTTTAAGAGTTAACACGTTTTGAGGTCACGCAGGACCTCTTCATCAGGACAAAAATCTAGTAGTGACTGTCATAAATGGTTGTCTTTTATGTGGTCTTCTTTTAAAAAACCTGCCAAACCGGGCACATGACAATATAACACGAAAATAGCGTTAATGCGTTAATATCTTATATAACATAAAACACTTGAAAAAATAGTATATCTCCAGTATACATTAAAAGCTTCCAGGTTATTTAACCCCTTTCTGACATCCGAAGTACTATCCCGTCCATGTGACCTGGGCCCGTATGCCCATGGACAGGATAGTACGTCATACGCGATCAGCAGCACTCACAGCTGACACCCGGCACTAAGTGCCAGGAGCAGTCACGGACCGCTCCCAGCACTTTAACCCCCGGAACACTGTTTTTAGAATGGTGTCACTTTTGGGTATTTTCTATCATATAGACCCCTCAAAGTAACTTCAAATATGATGTGGTCCCTAAAAAAAATGGTGTTGTAAAAATGAGAAATCGCTGGTCAACTTTAAACCCTTAAAACTTCCTAACAAAAAAATTTTTGGTTCCAAAATTGTGCTGATGTAAAGTAAACATGTGGGAAATGTTACTTATTAAGTATTTTGTGTGACATATCTCTGTGATTTAAGGGCATGGAAATTCAATGTTGGAAAATTGCGAAATTTTCAACATTTTCACCAAATTTCTGTTTTTTTTTTCACAAATAAAAGAAAGTCGTATCAAAGAAATTTTACCACTATCATGAAGTACAATATGTCACGAGAAAACAATGTCAGAATCACCAGGATCCATGGAAGTTTTCCAGAGTTATTACCTCATAAGGGGACAGTGGTCAGAATTGTAAAAATTGGCCTGGTCTTTAACATGCAAGCCGCCCTTGGGGGATTAAGGAGTTAAGAAATAAGAAAAAATAAAAAAAGATAAAACCGAATATACGTCGGACCATGAAAAATATTTTTCATTAAAGTGAATGGCATCAGTTGAAATCTGAACTGGTAGTCGAAAAATCTTTCACGTTATAAGATCCAGGGAATAAGGCTGTGAGCCACTGCAGAGATTCCTGGATGGAATGCTTGTGAAAAAGAAGAGGAAACGAGAATGTATGCACGGGGTGAATCTGATTCTGGTATAAGCAAAATGTGTGAGATGTATCTGAAATAGAGGTATTTATTAAAATGTATTTATTTCAAATTAAAATCAATTTAAAATTAGACAAAGAACTAAAAAAAAACATGGGGACAAAAAAGAAATGGCAAAAAATGAAAAAAGAAGAAACTTTAAAATGTTATTGAGTAAAAATCACTTACATAAAGTAGTGGACTTATCACAGAGTCATTAGTGCGGTGATCCTGGTGTAGGAATAGTAAAGGCTGACACCACTGAGATTCCAAGTGTGAATTGGCAAGTATGGTAGGAAGTAACCAGTGTCCGATGCAAGTAGCATGAACAAGTACATGATGAAAGGCGAGTGAAGTGACTGGGGATGAAGAAATTATCCTGAGGGAAGTGGCCCAACGGAATGACGATCGTTAGAAAGAATATGAACAAACAACTGGAGCCAGGTTCAACCTACGTAGGTGTGTGTTTTTATAGATGATAGAATTCTATTTCAAAAGGTGCAATGGAAAAAAATTTCATTTGTAATGGTGCCGAGGTGGATGGAAAATTTATTTTCTATTGAACAGGAAAAATGGAAGAAATCCTAATGGGAGTGATTTAGTAATGCAAAAATTGAGATGTAATTGAGATATAATTACTCTGCTTGAAGGAACAATAATTGTTGCAGAAGAAAAACAAATTAAAAAAGGTATTTGTAATTTCGTTTAGGCCATTCGGAGTAAGCGTTCCCAGTTTGTAAATCCAATAGATCCCCTTACAGTTTAATTGTTCTATGCAATTATGAGTTTGTGGTGGAATTTCCTCTATAGGGAATATTCTTAAAAGTTTATATTCTTTGTTGTGTATGCTGGCACAGTGCCGTGATAGGCCATGTTTGAGGAAACCTTTTTGGATGTTAGAGCGTTGTTAATTCAGCCGTTTGTGAGAGGGTTGGGTGGTCCTCCCAACATATCATTTTTGATAGGAACAAATAAATACATATTTACAGTACCTTTCGAAAGTATTCGGCCCCCTGGAACTTTTCAACCTTTTCCCACATATCATGCTTCAAACATAAATATACCAAATGTAAATTTTTGGTGAAGAATCACAAGTGTGACACAATTGTGAAGTTGAATTAAATTTTTTGGTTATTTTACATTTTTGTGGAAATACAAAAACTGAAAAGTGGGGGTGCAATATTATTCGGCCCCTTTAACTTAATACTTTGTTGCGCCACCTTTTGCTGCGATTACAGCTGCAAGTCGCTTGGGGTATTTCTCTATCAGTTTTGTACATTGAGAGACTGAAATTCTTGCCCATTCTTCTTTGGCAAACAGCTCGAGCTCAGTGTGGTTGGATGGAGATCGTTTGTGAACAGCAGTTTTCAGCTCTTTCCACAGATTCTCGATTAGTTTCAGGTCTGGACTTTGACTTGGCCATTCCAACACCAGGATACGTTTATTTGTGAACCATTCTATTGTAGAATTTGCTTTATGTTTGGGATCATTGTCTTGTTGGAAGACAAATCTCCATCCCAGTCTCAGGTCTTTTGCAGACTCCAACAGGTATTCTTCAAGAATGGTCCTGTATTTGGCTCCATCCATCTTCCCATCAATTTTCACCATCTTCCCTGTCCCTGCTGAAGAAAAGCAGGCCCAAGCCATGATGCTGCCACCACCATGTTTGACAATGGGGATAGTGTGTTCAGGGTGATGAGCTGTGTTGCCTTTACGCCAAACATATCGTTTGGCATTGTTGCCAAAAAGTTCGATTTTGGTTTCATCTGACCAAAGCACCTTCTTCCACATGCTTGGTGTGTCTCCAAGGTGGCTTTTTGCAAACTTTAAATGACACTTTTTATGGATATCTTTGAGAAATGGCTTTCTTCTTGCCACTCTTCCATAAAGGCCTGATTTGTGCAATGTACGACTGATTGTTGTCCTATGGACAGACAGTCCCACCTCAGCTGTAGATCTCTGCAGTTCATCCAGAGTGATCATGGGCCTCTTGGCTGCATCTCTGATCAGTCTTCTCCTTGTTTGAGATGAAAGTTTAGAGGGACGGCCGGGTCTTGGTAGATTTGCAGTGGTATGATACTCCTTCCATTTCAATATGATTGTTTGCACAGTGCACCTTGGGATGTTTAAAGTTTTGGAAATAATTTTGTATCCAAATCCGGCTTTAAATTTCCCCACAACAGTATCATGGACCGGCCTGTTGTGTTCCTTGGTCTTCATGATGCTCTCTGTGCTTCAAACAGAACCCTGAGACTATCACAGAGCAGGTGCATGTATACGGAGACTTAATTACACACAGGTGGATTATATTTATCATCAGTAGTCATTTAGGACAACATTGGATCATTCAGAGATCCACAATGAACTTCTGGAGTGAATTTGCATGCCCTGAGGCTATGTGCACACATTGAGGATTTTTAGCGTTTTTGCAGCGGTTTTCCGCTGCAAAAACACTGAAAAAATGCATGCATTAAGCCAGGGCTGTGAAGTCGGTAAGCCACAGTTGCGACTCCGACTCCTGGATTTTATCAGGTTCCGACTCCTTCATAAATGGCCAATTCGTAACAATAAATTTACTGTTGTAAAATATTAACATCGAGCTTATTCAGTTTCTCACCATCATATTATAAGTAATCAGACCACTTAGAGCAAAAACTATATTTATTAGAGTACAATTAGAATATAGCAAATAACTTTTCTAAACTTTTCTAAACTCTTGTAAGTAAATATGCAATAAACACTGTTATGCAGTTAATAAGAAGAAATCTATAAATTTGTCCTCAGAAAAAGTATTGCCTCTGTCAGATCCTCCTTCATGGATGCCCTCAAATCTGATCTAATTATTTTGAGAGCAGAGAACAACCTCTCTACACTAACTTGGGTTGGTGGCAAAGCAGTAACCACTCGGGCAACATCTCTGACAATGTCAGGATACAGAGGAATCGCTTGTTGCACTGTTATTTTTGATGAACGGTCAAATTTCTCAATTTCTTTTAGTGCACATGAAAAATTCTGCTGAAATGTACTGGCTGTGTTCTTTGATAGGGATGACTCTTCTATGCGGGAACGCTTTGCACGGTCCTTGTGATCCAAATATTTTTCGAAATTAAATTCTTCATCAGTTGATGAGGGTGAGATGTGGCAGGACGACCAAATTCTTGTTCCTCCTGACTGTTCTGCAACCCTTTCATCCTTACTGCTATTTCAAACAGAGCTTCTTTTCCTTCAGTTAGCTGTTGATCATCTAGAAGAATCCGATGCATTGGGTCTACATAAACAGCTGCCAAAAGAATGTTATTTTGTAATAGTAGCTCCTCAATCCGTTTCATTGATGTAGCAATGCCACTTGCAATTAACCCTCCTCTTTGGGACAGGCGAAACATCAGGTTCTTCCACTCCTTTAAGAAAATACCTGGGTTTAGTCCTCTGCTTGTAATTTTTTAGTCACTGTAAATGGGTGCTCTAGCAATTTTTCCAGCTCAGTCACCTGATTCCACTGACTTTCATTTAGCGCCAGTTGAGGGTTAGCCATGTCTACAAGAAAGGTTTTCAGTTCAACCAAGCGCTGAATCATTAAGTAAGTTCTGCCCCATCGTGTGGCTTGATCAATAATTGCCCCTTTTCCAGCACGTCTCTTAAAAATTGAGTCAACTTTAGGGGTTCTGGCAACAGTAGCCAATTTTCTCACCTTGCCAATCAGTGCAGCTGCATGTCCTTCTTGCAGACTGTCTCTTATAGCCAGCTGTAGCGTATGCACATCACAGCGCATGTGATGAATGAAAGAACGTATTGACACAGTTTCAACAAGATCATCTAAACCAGTGGTTCTCAACCTTTCTAATGCCGTGACCTCGCAATACAGTTCCTCATGTTGCGGTGACCCCCAAACCAAAAAATAATTACAGTCCTCCATACAATATTATGGGCACCACATAGTCCTCCATACAGTATTATGGGCCAAATACAATGCTCCATAAAGAATACTGGTCCCCATATAATGCTCCATACAAAATATGGAGCTCTCCTCTGC
Source organism: Oophaga sylvatica (assembly GCA_033576555.1). Lineage (NCBI taxonomy): Eukaryota > Metazoa > Chordata > Amphibia > Anura > Dendrobatidae > Oophaga > Oophaga sylvatica. The sequence goes on from JARQOD010000002.1 coordinate 435,673,791, forward strand.
ACTGTGCTGCGTTCTGCACTGTTACGGCTCAGGAAAGGGCGCTGTGGAAAGACTCCCCATTATCATCATCATTGCCTCCCCATCAATCATCCTCCCATCTATGCCTCCCCATATATTTCATTGCCTCCCCATCATCATCATCATCATTGCCTGCCCATCATCATTGGCTCCCCATCATCATGATCATTGCCTGCTCATCATCATCGGCTCCCCATCATCATCGCCTCCCCATCATCATCATCATCATCATCATTGCCTGCCCATCATCATCGCCTCCCCATCATCATCATCTTTGCCTGCCCATCATCATTGGCTCCCCATCATCATCGTTGCCTCCTCACCACCATCACTGCCTCCCCCATCACCATCACACATACAGCACCACACACAGACAGCACCGCAGCACTCTCTCACATACACACACGCAGGCAGACACACACACTGATACACACAGACACATACACCTCACATCTCACCTGTCCGGCGCCCGCGCTCTCTGCCACAGCCGGCCGCTGAATGATGACGTCATCCAGCGGCGCTGCTGTGACAGGAAGCGCGGGCGCCCTGCAGGCGCCCACTGGAGCCCGGAGCTACAGAGGCACGGGGAGAGGTAAGTATTGCGCCGCCTGCTCAGGCCAGGTCCCCCCTCTCCCCGCACAGTGGACTCACCGACCCGCCGCTCAGCTCCGGAGGGTCCCGGGCCGCTGCACTGTGACTCCGTGGGAGGAGGAATTGGTGCTGCTGCCACGCCGCCCCACACACGTGCTGCCTGGGGCAGACCGCCCCACACACATGCTGCCTGGGGCGGACCGCCCGGCCACGCTACGCCCGCGCCCTACGCCCGCCCACGCTACGCCCCTGCTACGCCACTGGGCTAAAGCCATCGGAAATATGTATTTTCCGATGGCTTTAAGCCAGTGGTCCCCAACCTTTTTTGCACCAGGGACCGGCTTCAAGAAAGACCATTCTTCCAGGGCCCGGCAGGGCGGGGATGGAGGTGTGGCAGGGGTGGGGCTTTGGTCATAAGGGGGCGGGGCTATGGACGGGGTTGTAGTTTAGTAGTAGTGCATACTCATCATTTAATTATAACATTTATAATGTGAATGTGACTCCCTTGTATACAAGGCTCCGCTCCCACCCTTGTATGCATGGTTCCGCTCCCACCCTTGTTTATATGGCTCCGCTCCCACCCTCCCATCCTGTATACATGGCTCCGCTCCCCCTCCCATCCTGTATACATGGCTTCGCTCCCCCTCCCATCCTGTATATATGGCTCCGCTCCCATCCTCCCATCCTGTATATATGGCTCCGCTCCCCCTCCCATCCTGTATACATGGCTCCGCTCCCATCCTCCCATCCTGTATATATGGCTCCGCTCCCCCTCCCATCCTGTATACATGACTCCGCTCCCCCTCCCATCCTGTATATATGGCTCCGCTCCCATCCTCCCATCCTGTATATATGGCTCCGCTCCCCCTCCCATCCTGTATACATGGCGCCGCTCCCATCCTCCCGTCCTGTATATATGGCTCCGCTCCCCCTCCCATCCTGTATACATGGCTCCGCTCCCCCTCCCATCCTGTATACATGGCTCCGCTCCCATCCTCCCATCCTGTATATATGGCTCCGCTCCCCCTCCCATCCTGTATACATGGCTCCGCTCCCCCTCCCATCCTGTATGCATGGCTCCGCTCCCATCCTCCCATCCTGTATATATGGCTCCGCTCCCCCTCCCATCCTGTATACATGGCTCCGCTCCCCCTCCCATCCTGTATATATGGCTCCGCTCCCATCCTCCCATCCTGTATATATGGCTCCGCTCCCCCTCCCATCCTGTATACATGGCTCCGCTCCCATCCTCCCATCCTGTATATATGGCTCCGCTCCCCCTCCCATCCTGTATACATGGCTCCGCTCCCCCTCCCATCCTGTATAATGGCTCCGCTCCCATCCTCCCATCCTGTATATATGGCTCCGCTCCCCCTCCCATCCTGTAATATGGCTCCGCTCCCCCTCCCATCCTGTATATATGGCTCGCTCCCCCTCCCATCCTGTATATATGGCTCCGCTCCCCCTCCCATCCTGTATACATGGCTCCGCTCCCACCTCCCATCCTGTATAATGGCTCCGCTCCCTCCATCCTGTATACATGGCTCCGCTCCCCCTCCCATCCTGTATACATGGCTCGCTCGCCATCCTCCCATCCTGTATACATGGCTCCGCTCCCCCTCCCATCCTGTATACATGGCTCCGCTCCCCCTCCCATCCTGTATACATGGCTCCGCTCCCACCTCCCATCCTGTATATATGGCTCCGCTCCCCCTCCCATCCTGTATATATGGCTCCGCTCCCCCTCCCATCCTGTATAATGGCTCGCTCCCCGTCCCTCCTCCCCCATCATATTACCTCCTCGCTCCGTCCTCGTCCTCATCCCTGTCGGCCGCATCACTGCTCCGTGGAAATTATGGCTCCCGCTCCCCCTCCACTCTGCTAACCGCCCCACCATCGTGCTCCTGGCGTCCGCCCCCCCATCCTGTAACCTATGGCCCGCTCCCCTCACCTCCGGTTACGCTCCGCCCCCTCCCCCTGTATGCATGGCTAGCCATCGCATATCTATTCCATGCCTGTATAAATGGTCCCACCTTTTGCACCAGGTACTGGCTTCCGCCTCTCCCCCAGCTGTAATACTTTGGCTCGCTCCATCTCCATCTGTATAGTATAGTGCTCTCATCATTTACATATCCCCTCCACTGTATATATGCTGTCCCTCCCATTGTATATATGGCTCCGCTCCCATGCCTCCATCCTGTATATAATGGCTCCGCTCCCACCTCCCATCCTGTATACATGGCTCCGCTCCCCTCCCATCCTGTATATATGGCTCCGCTCCCCCTCCCATCCTGTATACATGGCTCCGCTCCCCCTCCCATCCTGTATATATGGCTCCGCTCCCCCTCCCATCCTGTATATATGGCTCCGCTCCCATCCTCCCATCCTGTATATATGGCTCCGCTCCCCCTCCCATCCTGTATACATGGCTCCGCTCCCATCCTCATCCTGTATATATGGCTCCGCTCCCATCCTCCCATCCTGTATATTGGCTCCGCTCCCCCTCCCATCCTGTATATATGGCTCCGCTCCCCCTCCCATCCTGTATATATGGCTCCGCTCCCCCTCCCATCCTGTATACATGGCTCCGCTCCCCCTCCCATCCTGTATACATGGCTCCGCTCCCCCTCCCATCCTGTATACATGGCTCCGCTCCCATCCTGTATACATGGCTCCGCTCCCCTCCCATCCTGTATACATGGCTCCGCTCCCATCCTGTATACATGGCTCCGCTCCCATCCTGTATACATGGCTCCGCTCCCCCTCCCATCCTGTATACATGGCTCCGCTCCCATCCTGTCTATATATGGCTCCGCTCCCCACTCCCATCCTGTATATATGGCTCCGCTCCCCCTCCCATCCTGTATACATGGCTCCGCTCCCCCGTCCCCTCCCCCCCATCATACTTACCCTCCTCGCTCCGTCGCTGCAGGTCCCTTGCATCCCTGTCGGCCGCATCAGCTGACTCCGTGGGAGGAGGAATTGCTGCTGCTGCCACGCCGCCCCACACACGTGCTGCCTGGGGCAGACCGCCCCACACACGTGCTGCCTGGGGCGGACCGCCCGCCCACGCTACGCCCACGCCCTATGCCCGCCCACGCTACGCCCGCGCCCTACGCCCGCCCACGCTACGCCCCTGCTACGCCACTGGGCTAAAGCCATCGGAAATATGTATTTTCCGATGGCTTTAAGCCAGTGGTCCCCAACCTTTTTTGCACCAGGGACCGGCTTCAAGAAAGACCATTCTTCCAGGGCCCGGCAGGGCGGGGATGGAGGTGTGGCAGGGGTGGGGCTTTGGTCATAAGGGGGCGGGGCTATGGACGGGGTTGTAGTTTTAGTAGTAGTGCATATCATCATTAATTAAACATTTATAATGTGAATGTGACTCCCTTGTATACAAGGCTCCGCTCCCACCCTTGTATGCATGGTTCCGCTCCCACCCTTGTTTATATGGCTCCGCTCCCACCCTCCCATCCTGTATACATGGCTCCGCTCCCCCTCCCATCCTGTATACATGGCTCCGCTCCCCCTCCCATCCTGTATATATGGCTCCGCTCCCATCCTCCCATCCTGTATATATGGCTCCGCTCCCCCTCCCATCCTGTATACATGGCTCCGCTCCCATCCTCCCATCCTGTATATATGGCTCCGCTCCCCCTCCCATCCTGTATACATGGCTCCGCTCCCCCTCCCATCCTGTATATATGGCTCCGCTCCCATCCTCCCATCCTGTATATATATATGGCTCCGCTCCCCTCCCATCCTGTATACATGGGTTTCGCTCCCATCCTCCCGTCCTGTATATATGGCTCCGCTCCCATCCTCCCATCCTGTATATATGGCTCCGCTCCCCCTCCCATCCTGTATACATGGCTCCGCTCCCCCTCCCATCCTGTATGCATGGCTCCGCTCCCATCCTCCCATCCTGTATATATGGCTCCTCCCCCTCCCATCTTGTATACATGCTCCGCTCCCCCTCCCATCCTGTATACATGGCTCCGCTCCCATCCTCCCATCCTGTATATATATGGCTCCGCTCCCCCTCCCATCCTGTATACATGACTCCGCTCCCCCTCCCATCCTGTATACATGGCTCCGCTCCCCCGTCCCCTCCCCCCCATCATACTTACCCTCCTCGCTCCGTCGCTGCAGGTCCCTTGCATCCCTGTCGGCCGCATCAGCTGACTCCGTGGGAGGAGGAATTGCTGCTGCTGCCACGCCGCCCCACACACGTGCTGCCTGGGGCAGACCGCCCCACACACGTGCTGCCTGGGGCGGACCGCCCGCCCACGCTACGCCCACGCCCTATGCCCGCCCACGCTACGCCCGCGCCCTACGCCCGCCCACGCTACGCCCCTGCTACGCCACTGGGCTAAAGCCATCGGAAATATGTATTTTCCGATGGCTTTAAGCCAGTGGTCCCCAACCTTTTTTGCACCAGGGACCGGCTTCAAGAAAGACCATTCTTCCAGGGCCCGGCAGGGCGGGGATGGAGGTGTGGCAGGGGTGGGGCTTTGGTCATAAGGGGGCGGGGCTATGGACGGGGTTGTAGTTTAGTAGTAGTGCATACTCATCATTTAATTATAACATTTATAATGTGAATGTGACTCCCTTGTATAAAAGGGCTCCGCTCCCACCTTGTATGCATGGTTCCGCTCCCACCCTTGTTATATGGCTCGCTCCACCCTCCCATCCTGTATAGGGCTCCGCTCCCCCTCCATCCTGTTACATGGCTCCGCTCCCCCTCCCATCCTGTATATATGGCTCCGCTCCCATCCTCCCATCCTGTATATATGGCTCCGCTCCCCCTCCCATCCTGTATACATGGCTCCGCTCCCATCCTCCCATCCTGTATATATGGCTCCGCTCCCCCTCCCATCCTGTATACATGGCTCCGCTCCCCCTCCCATCCTGTATATATGGCTCCGCTCCCATCCTCCCATCCTGTATATATATGGCTCCGCTCCCCCTCCCATCCTGTATACATGGTTTCGCTCCCATCCTCCCGTCCTGTATATATGGCTCCGCTCCCATCCTCCCATCCTGTATATATGGCTCCGCTCCCCCTCCATCCTGTATACATGGCTCCGCTCCCCCTCCCATCCTGTATGCATGGCTCCGCTCCCTCCTCCCATCCTGTATATATGGCTCCGCTCCCCCTCCCATCCTGTATACATGGCTCCGCTCCCCCTCCCATCCTGTATACATGGCTCCGCTCCCATCCTCCCATCCTGTATATATGGCTCCGCTCCCCCTCCCATCCTGTATACATGACTCCGCTCCCCCTCCCATCCTGTATATATGGCTCCGCTCCCCCTCCCATCCTGTATACATGGCTCCGCTCCCATCCTCCCATCCTGTATATATGGCTCCGCTCCCCCTCCCATCCTGTATACATGGCTCCGCTCCCCCTCCCATCCTGTATATATGGCTCCGCTCCCCCTCCCACCCTGTATATATGGCTCTGCTCCCACCTCCCATCCTGTATATATGGCTCCGCTCCCCCTCCCATCCTGTATACATGGCTCCGCTCCCATCCTCGCATCCTGTATATATGGCTCCGCTCCCATCCTCCCATCCTGTATATTTGGCTCCGCTCCCCTCCCATCCTGTATATATGGCTCCGCTCCCCCTCCCATCCTGTATATATGGCTCCGCTCCCATCCTCCCATCCTGTAAACATGGCTCCACTCCCCCTCCCATCCTGTATATATGGCTCCGCTCCCATCCTCCCATCCTGTAAACATGGCTCCACTCCCCCTCCCCTAATGCTCCGCTCCACTCCCATCGGTCTGCTCCGCTCCCCCCATCCTGTATACATGGCTCCGCTCCTCCGTTACTGCTCCGCCCCTCCATCCTGTATACATGGCTCCGCTCCCATCCTGTATACATGGCTCCGCTCCCATCCTGTATACATGGCTCCGCTCCCCCTCCCATCCTGTATACATGGCTCCGCTTCCATCCTGTATATATGGCTCCGCTCCCCACTCCCATCCTGTATATATGGCTCCGCTCCCCCGTCCCCTCCCCCCCATCATACTTACCCTCCTCGCTCCGTCGCTGCAGGTCCCTTGCATCCCTGTCGGCCGCATCAGCTTCCTCCTGTGCACAGCGGTGACGTAATACCGCTCATTAAGGGCATGAATATGAACGCCACGCCTATGGGAGTGGCGTCACGTCCATATTCATTACCTTAATGAGCGGTATTACGTCACCGCACTGCCAGGAGGAAGCTGCCGCGGCCGACAGGGACGCAGCGACGGAAGGTAAGTATGGATGTCTTCTTGAAGCCGGCGGCTGCAGCTGTCACTACAGTGCTGCAGCCACCGGCTCCTTTAACCCCTTAGTGACAGAGCCATTTTGCAGCTTAATGACCGGGCCAATTTTTACAATTCTGACCACTGTCACTTTATGAGGTTATAACTCTGGAACGCTTTAACGAATCCCGCTGATTCTGAGATTATTTTTTCGTGACATATTGTACTTCACTTTAGTGGTAAAATTTCTTTGATATGACTTGTGTTTATTTATGAAAAAACTGAAATATGGCGAAAATTTTGAAAATTAAGCAATTTTCAAATTTTAAATTTTTATGCCCTTAAATCAGAGAGATATGTCACACAAATTTCTTAATAAATAACATTTCCCACATGTCTACTTTACATCAGCACAATTTTGGGAACAAAATTTTCTTTTGTTACGAAGTTATAAGGGTTAAAAGTTGACCAGCGATTTCTCATTTTTACAACACCATTTTTTTTTAGGGACCACATCACATTTGAAGTCACTTTGAGGGGTCTATATGATAGAAAATACCCAAAAGTGACACCATTCTAAAAACTGCACCCCTCAAGGTGCTCAAAACCACATTCAAGAAGTTTATTAACCCTTTACGTGCTTCACAGGAACTGAAGCAACATGGAAGGAAAAAATTAACATTTAACTTTTTTTGCAAAAACTTTACTTCGGAACCAATTTTTTTTATTTTCACAAGTGTTAAAAGAGAAAATGAACCACAAAATTTGTTGTGCAATTTCTTCTGAATACGCCGATACCCCATATGTGGGGGTAAACCACTTTTTGGGCGCATGGCAGAGGTCGCAAGGGAAGGAGCGCCGTTTGACTTTTTCAACGCAGAATTGGCTGAATGCCATGTCGCGTTTAGATAGCCCCTGATGTGCCTAAACAGTGGAAACACCCCACAAGTGACCCCATTTTGGAAACAAGACCCCTTAAGGAACTTATCTAGATCTGTGGTGAGCACTTTGAACCTCCAAGTGCTTCACACAAATTTATAATGTAGAGCCGTGAAAAAAAAAAATCATTTTTTTTCCACAAAAATGATCTTTTCACCCCAAATTTTAATTTCCCAAGGGTAACAAGACTGCAAAAGTTTTTGTGCAATTTGTCCTGAGTACGCTGATACCCCATATGTGGGGGTAAACCACTTTTTGGGCGCATGGCAGAGGTCGCAAGGGAAGGAGCGCTGTTTGACTTTTTCAACGCAGAATTGGCTGGATGCCATGTCGCGTTTAGAGAGCCCCTGATGTGCCTAAACAGTGGAAACCCCCAACAAGCGACCCCATTTTGGAAACTAGACCCCTTAAGGAACTTATCTAGATGTGTGGTGAGCACTTTGAACCTCCAAGTGATTCACACAAGTTTATAACGTAGAGCCGTGAAAATAAAAAATCATATTTTTTCCACAAAAATGATCTTTTCACCTCAATTTTTATTTTCCCAAGGGTAACAAGACCCCAAAAGTTTTTGTGCAATTTGTCCTGAGCATGCCGATACCCCATATGTTGGGGTAAACCACTTTTTGGGTACACGGCAGATGTTGCAAGGGAAGGAGCTCCGTTTGACTTTTTCAACGCGGAATTGGCTGGACGCCATGTGGCATTTGTAGAGACCCTGATGTGTCTAAACAGTGGAAACCCCCACAAGTGACCCCATTTTGGAAACTAGACCCCCTAAGGAACTTATCTAGATGTGTGGTGAGCACTTTGAACCCCCAAGTGCTTCACAGAAGTTTATAACGCCCGGGCGTGAAAATAAAAAATCATATTTTTTTCCACAAACCTGATCGTTTAGTCCCCAATTTCTTATTTTCCCAATGGTAACAGGAGAAATTAGACCACAAAAGTTGTTGTCCAATTTGTCCTGAGTATGCTGATACCCCATATATGGGGGGGACCACTGTTTGGGCGCACGGCAGGGCTTGGAATGGAAGCAGCGCTGTTTGACTTTTTCAAACCAAAATTGGCTGGAATTGAGATTGGACACCATGTCGCGTTTGGTGAGCCCCTGATGCGCCTAAACAGTGGAAACCCCCCACAAGTAACACCATTTTGGAAACTAGACCCCCTATGGAACTTATCTAGATCTGTTGTGAGCACTTTGAACCCCCAAGTGTTTCACAAAAGTTTATAATGCCTGGGTGTGAAAAAAAAAAAAAAATTTCCACAAAAATTATTTTTTAGTCCCAATTTTTTTATTTTTCACAAGGAAATTGGACCCTAAAAGTTGTTGTCCAATTTGTCCTGAGTACGCTGATACCAAATATGGGGGGGGAAACTGTTTGGACGCACGGCAGGGCTTGGAAAGGAAGTAATAAAGTTTTGGAATACAGACGTTGATGGGGTCATGTTCCGTTTGCAGTGCCCCAGATGTGCCTAAACAGTGGAAAACCCCCACAAGTGACCCCATTTTGGAAACTAGACCCCCTAAGGAACTTATCTAGATCTGTGGTGAGCACTTTGAACCCCCAAGTGTTTCACAAAGGTTTATAATGCCTGGGTGTGAAAAAAAAACAAAAAACAATTTTCCACAAAAATGATTTTTTAGTCCCAAATTTTTGATTTTTCACAAGGAAATTGGACCTCAAAAGTTGTCCAATTTGTGCTGAGTACGCGGATACCAAATATGTGGGGGGGGAACTGTTTGGGCGCACAGCAGGGCTTGGAAAGGAAGTAATAACGTTTTGGAATGCAGACGTTGATGGGTGTCATGTTCCGTTTGCAGTGCCCCAGATGTACCTAAACAGTGGAAAACCCCCACAAGTGACCCCATTTTGGAAACTAGACCCCCTAAGGAACTTATCTAGATGTGTGGTGAGCACTTTGAACCCCAAAGTGCTTCACAGAAATTTATAAACGCAGAGCCGTGAAAATCAAAAATTTTTTTTTCCTCAAAAATTATTTTTTTAGCCAGCTATTTTTTATTTTCCCAAGGGTAACAAGAGAAATTAGAACCCCAAAATTGGTGGGCAATTTGTCCTGAGTGCGCTGAAACCCCATATGTTGGGGTAAACCACTGTTTGGGCGCACGGCAGGGCTCGGAAGGGAGGGAGCGCAATCTGACTTTTTGAACGCCACGTCATGTTTGGAGACCCCCTGATGTGCCTAAATAGTGGAAACCCCTCAATTCTAGCTGCAACCCTAACCCCAACACACCCCTAATCCCAACCCTAACCCTAATCCTAACCCTAATCCCATCCCTAATTCCAACCCTAATTGTAACCCTAACCCTAATTGTAACCCTAACCCTAATTGTAGCCCTAACCCTAATTGTAACCCTAAACCTAATTGTAACCCTAACCCTAATTATAACCCTAACCCTAAGGCTGGGTTCATTTTGCATTTTACCAGCCCGTTCAACACATAGCATTGACGGGCTGGTAACGGTATAGCATAACGCGATCGCGTTATGCTATACCCGCTAGCGCAGAGGAATCAGCAGATGATTCATCTGCGCTAGCGGTGACGGAGCCCAGACGCTGCAGCCCGCGTCCGAGGCTCCGTCACTGAATGATGGCACGTCGCGAACGCATACTGCTTTACGGCATTCGTCGCGATGCGCCCTCAAATGGGGGTGAATGGCAGCGTTAACGGACTGCGTTACACCGCGTTATACCGCGGTGTAACGCAGTCCATCTAACGGACTGCCATAACGCAGTATGAACCCAGCCTAACCCTAACCCTAATTATAACCCTAACCCTAATTATAACCCTAACCCTAGCCTTAACCCTAACCCTAACAGAAAAATGAAAAAAAATATAATTTCTATATTTTATTATATGTCCCTAAGTAAGGGGGTGATAAAGGGGGGGTTATGTACTGTTTTTTTTATTTTGATCACTGTGATAGTTTATCACAGTGATCAAAATGTACTTTTGTGAGAATGAATGAAACTTTTTTTGAATCTGCCGCCAAGCAGATCGGCGGGCGCACTGCGCATGCGCTCGCCATTTTTTTTTTCCAGGAAGAAGACGCCGGGATCCTGGGGCCTGCGGGAGGACCGAGGACACCAGTAAGTATAGGGGGGGCGATCGTGGGACCTGGGGACCCTCATTATGTCCCCTCTGATGTGCGATCACATCAGAGGGAGAGAAATCATTTTTTTTTTTGCGGCCGCCATTATACTTAGTACTACCCTCGACAGTCGAGACCCCAGAGAAAATTGCCCACCCCCCCCGGCAGAACGCGGCGGGCGCACTGAGCATGCGCCCGCCATTCAAGATGGCGGCGCCCACCGGTGGAAGCAGGTGGGCCCGCGGGCCACAAGGGGCACATTGGGGGACACAAGGGGGGTCCCGGGGACCCTTTTTCTCTGTCCTCTGATGTCCGATGACATCAGAGGACAGAGAAATGAAACGGCACATCAGATTTTTTTTTGTTGTTGTTGCGGTCGCCGTTATAGGGTTAATAACGGCGATCGCAACATCGGGTCGGTAAAACCCGACCCGATTCATGTTCTCTGGGGTCTCGGCTACCCTCGGTAGCCGAGACCCCGGAGAAAATGCGCCTCTGGTGGGCGCTATTCACTTTTTCCACAGCGCCGTTAATTAACGGCGCTGTGGTTTAAGTACCCTTAATGACCCCCGTTAAAAGGCGTATCGGCGGTCGTTAAGGGGTTAAGCGACCCCTGTGTTTTGGTCGTTCGACCCCCGCCGGGGTTGCGACTCACAGGTTGAGAACCGCTGATCTAAACTATCATGTTGCTGTTCATCTGAAGCAACTTCAGTTTGCTCCTCAGTTACAATACTGTGTTCCTCTATTTCAAACATTTCTGTGTCTGTGGACCCAGAATGTTCTTCTAGCTGCTGGTCACCATCATTACTTTCATTCATTAGCTTAATAGTACTTATCATATTTGAAGCATTGTCAGTTACGACAGAAAGAACTTGCTCTTTTTTAAGTTCATAGTCTTGCAGAACCTTTTCACCAAGACCTGGAGAAACTCACTGGTGTGATGAGCTTTGGTGTCTTTTACTGCCAATGTCTTGGTAACTATTTCATTTTTGTCACAAACAAATCGGACATTGATGGCAAAATAGTTCACTCTGTGACGTGTGCAGGCATCCATTTTAAGAAACAGAAAGCGTCCCTTGAGAGTTTTTTTAAGTTCTTCCTTTTGTTTAAAAGCTTCTTCGATTACTAATTATCTAATACTCTCTCTCTCCAGAGAAACACCAAGCTTGCGGGCCATTTCCCCATTCAGACACATAAAAGCTGGTTGTGAAAATAATGAAATAGGCACACTATCCTTTACAACAAGCTCTATGATCTGTTTTTTAAATGTATCTACTGTCATTGTCACAGTAACTTTGTCACTGACAAAATATCTTGAAACTGATGGCTGCAAAGTTCTCTGCTCCTTTGTTTGGCTGGAAGAGCTGGGCACTGGTTCATTGGTTTGGATGCAGTCTTTCTCATCCACTGCTTTCAGTACTTCTGGATGAAAGCGCTGTAAATGTCTCTTTAGATTAGAAGCTCTGGTAGGAGCATTTTTATCTTTGCCTGAATATGCACTGATCTTGGCTTCACATCATTTGTTTTCGTCTGGATCATTTGTCATACACTGACAGACATAATGTTTTCTATCTTGAGTGATGGTGAAATGTTAAAATACAGCTGATTTAATGTGACGCTTCTTTGATATTCTCAGGTTTTTAATTCTGCATTCACAATCCAAATGACAATTGTTTTTCCTAAAAACAATTGTACAAAATTATTGCCAGGTCGTACAACTGATATAGTGGTCAGTAATACTGTTATTCCTCATGTACTCACAGTCAACTGATGCAAAGTTTGTTGAAAGGATAATACTTCTTACAGTCTTCCTCTTCTGAGTAGCAGCTGTGAGATGCTTGGAAGACGCACACCTAGTAAACGTCTAGTCTAGAGGAGGAGCTTTACTACTAAGAATTTGCAATACATTTTCACTTTCAGTTTCATACATTGTAAGTAGGGGGGTTGGGGCAGCATGAGGTTAACCAAGTATAAGATTAGATAAGGGCAGTGGAGAACAGTGACACAAGAAGTAAGAAATGTCTCTATCTCCAGCAGAACTGCTTAATCACTGTTGTTCATAGTTTGATAGAACATATATATTTGAGTAACATTTATAAAATTCATATGAAAGTTCAATTATGAAATATTAATACATTTTTTTTTAAAGCTGGAGTCGGAGTCGGTACATTTCTACCGACTCCGACTCCGACTCCAACCAAAACTAACTCCGACTCCACGACTCCGACTCCACAGCCCTGCATTAAGCATCCTATTAGTAGAATGAATTCCGCAATTTTTGTGCACATGCTGCATTTTTTTCGCGAAAAAAAACGCATTGCGGAAAAAAAACGCAGCATGTTCATTCTTTTTGCGGAATCGCGGCAATTCCGCCGCCATAGGAATGCATTGAACCGCTTACTTTCCGCATGTGACTATGCCCACCATGCGCAAAATAAGCTGTTCATGTGCGGGTCTGGAGGAGAGGAGGCTCTGGGTACCATATCCTTGTTAAAAAAAAATTAAAATAAAAAATAGAGATATTCTCACCTTACGGCGGCCCCCACAGCTTTCCTGCCTCTCAGCGACGCTCCCGGCCAATCCCGTTTCCAGTGATGCTTTGCGGCAATGACCCGAGATGACGTAGCTGTCTCGCGTGATGCTACGTCATCTGGGGTCATTGTCGCTAAGCACGCCTGGGAACGGAAATTGCCGGGAGCATCGCTGAGGACCAGGAAGGCTGCGGGGGGCTGCCGGAAGGTGAGAATATCACGATTTTTTGTTTTTTATTATTTTTAACATTAGATCTTTTTACTATTAATGCGGCATAGGCAGCATCAATAGTAAAAAGTTGGTCACACGAGTCAAACACTATGTTTGACTCGTGTGACCAACCTGTCAGTCAGTTTTCCAAGCGATGCTACAGATCGCTTGTAAAACGCTAGTTTCCTGCGGGAATACGCATACCTATAAAATGCGTATTTCCCGTGGCAGGGAGGTGTGGGATTGCCGCGGAAATTTCCGCGGCAATTCCCGAACGTGTGCACATAGCCTGAAAGTAAAGGGGCCGAATAATATTGCACGCCCTACTTTTCAGTTTTTGTATTTCCACAAAAATTTAAAATAACCAATAAATTCAACTTCACCATTGTGTCCCACTTGTTGTTGATTCTTCACCAAAAATTTACATTTGGTATCTTTATGTTTGAAGCATGATATGTGGGAAAACGTTGAAAAGTTCCAGGGGGCGAATACTTTTTGCAAGTCACTGTAGCAAAACTGGAACAAAAGGACATAGTTCCGGTTTCCTTCCGTTTGCTTCTTCCAGGGACATTTAAGATCTATAACGTGTTCCACAAATCCTTATTGAAGAGGTTTGTCGAACCAGTGGTTCCTATGGCTGCACCTCCCGACCCTGTTTTGGTTGAGGGCAATTTGGAGTATGTGGTTGAGAAGATATTGGATTCTCGTTTTGCTAGACAGAAACTCCAGTATTTGGTTAAGTGGAGAGGTTATGGTCAGGAGGACAATTCTTGGGTGTTTTGCTTCGGACATTCATGCTGGGAGACTTATCCGTGCCTATCATCGAGCCCATCCTGATCGGCCTGGTTGCGCAGGTGAGGGTTCGGTGACCCCTCCTCAAGGGGGGGCACTGTTGTGAATATGCTGGAGGCGGCTTCTCAGCTGGGGCTCCCTCGGTGGTTGCTGAGGGTAATGAACTGATTAATGAATGGCCTTCAGCTGGCGCTGAATGGTAGGATATAAGTGGCCTGATTTCCCAGCAGCCTTGCTGGTTATCAATTGTTCTTCTGGTCTTGCTTGAAGCACTGCTAGTTTCCTGCTCTCCTTCAGATAAGTGTTTGCTGTTTTTTTTTCTCTGTTTGATTTTCTCTGCTGGTTTGCTGTCTGCAGTGGACTGCAGCCTGTCTTCTTTTGGGGGTCTGGCGCTGCAATTGTGCTCTGTTTGTGTCTACACTTTTGCTTTGCTCTTTTGTTACTTTTATTTGCTGAATAGCGTTTTGCTGCACCAGAGATCTGATTTAGGTGGAAGAGGTCGTGTGATCTCAGGTTTTTTGGCAATCAGAAGTGTTGGTATTTTTGTTAGGATTGCAGTCAGAATTCTTTCCTGTACTTTTCTGTCTAGACAGATTGGGCCCCAGCGTTTGCTTATTCTATTTTCTGTCTGTGTCCGTGCTTTCTTCTTGTCTAACCGCCATTACATGTTTGGGGGCTTCCTATTTTCTTTGGGGATCTGCTCCGGGGCAGATTCAGTTAGGTCCATAAATATTTGGACAGAGACAACATTTATCTAATTTTGGTTCTAGACATTACCACAATGAATTTGAAACAAAACAAATCAGATGCAGTTGAAGTTCAGACTTTCAGCTTTCATTTGAGGGTATCCACATTAAAATTGGATGAAGGGTTTAGGAGTTTCAGCTCCTTAACATGTGCCACCCTGTTTTTAAAGGGACCAAAAGTAATTGGACAAATGACTCCAAGGCTATTTCATGGACAGGTGTGGGCAATCCCTTTGTTATGTCATTCTCAATTAAGCAGATGAAAGGGCCGGAGTTGATTTGAGGTGTGGTGTTTGCATTTGGAAGGTTTTGCTGTGAAGGAAACATGCGGTCACAGGAGCTCTCCATGCAGGTGAAACAAGCCATCCTTAAGCTGCAAGAACAGAAAAAAAACCA
This sequence comes from Oophaga sylvatica, assembly GCA_033576555.1. Taxonomy (NCBI): domain Eukaryota; kingdom Metazoa; phylum Chordata; class Amphibia; order Anura; family Dendrobatidae; genus Oophaga; species Oophaga sylvatica. The sequence continues at coordinate 435,689,390 of JARQOD010000002.1, forward strand.
TCCAAGAAATTGCTACAACATTAGAAGTGCCAAAATCTACAATTTGGTACATCCTGAGAAAGAATCAATCCAAAAAGACCTGGGAGCCCACGGGAGACAACAGTGGTGGATGATCGCCGCATACTTTCTTTGGTGAAGAAGAACCCGTTCACAACATCAACTGAAGTCCAGAACACTCTCAGTGAAGTAGGTGTATCTGTCTCTAAGTCAACAGTAAAGAGAAGACTCCATGAAAGTAAATACAAAGGGTTCACATCTAGATGCAAACCATTCATCAATTCCAAAAATAGACAGGCCAGAGTTAAATTTGCTGAAAAACACCTCCAGAAGCCAGCTCAGTTCTGGAAAAGTATTCTATGGACAGATGAGACAAAGATCAACCTGTACCAGAATGATGGGAAGCCAAAAGTTTGGAGAAGAAAGGGAACGGCACATGATCCAAGGCACACCACATCCTCTGTAAAACATGGTGGAGGCAACGTGATGGCATGGGCATGCATGGCTTTCAATGGCACTGGGTCACTTGTGTTTATTGATGACATAACAGCAGACAAGAGTAGCCGGATGAATTCTGAAGTGTACCGGGATATACTTTCAGCCCAGATTCAGCCAAATGCTGCAAACTTGATTGGACGGCGCTTCATAGTACAGATGGATAATGACCCCAAGCATACAGCCAAAGCTACACAGGAGTTCATGAGTGCAAAAAAGTGGAACATTCTTCAATGGCCAAGTCAATCACCAGATCTTAACCCAATTGAGCATGCATTTCACTTGCTCAAATCCAGACTTAAGAGGGAAAGACCCACAAACAAGCAAGACCTGAAGGCTGCGGCTGTAAAGGCCTGGCAAAGCATTAAGAAGGAGGAAACCCAGCGTTTGGTGATGTCCATGGGTTCCAGACTTAAGGCAGTGATTGCCTCCAAAGGATTCGCCACAAAATATTGAAAATAAAAATATTTTGTTTGGGTTATGTTTATTTGTCCAATTACTTTTGACCTCCTAAAATGTGGAGTGTTTGTAAAGAAATGTGTACAATTCCTACATTTTCTAACACATATTTTTGTTCAACCCTTCAAATTAAACGTTACAATCTGCACTTGAATTCTGTTGTAGAGGTTTCATTTCAAATCCAATGTGGTGGCATGCAGAGCCCAACTCGCGAAAATTGTGTCACTGTCCAAATATTTCTGGCCCTGACTGTAGCTTTCATCTTTCTGCCTTTAGGTGTAGTTATCTCTCAGGCTGTGACGAGGCGTCTAGGATCAACGTAGGAACGCTCCACGGCTACCTCTAGTTGTGTGGTTAGTTCAGGTTACTGCAATTCAATAGGTTCCAGCCTCTCTGGTGTATTACCGCTTTTGCTATTTTTTGCCATTTCTCCTCAGTTACCGAAACATAACAGAGGTGCCAGCGTGCGTCCAGCAGCGACGCGGTATCCACCGTTAGGCCTGTTTCACACTTCCTATTTGTGTCATCAGTCAAAATCCGTCGTTAGCAGAAAAAAACGGATCCGACGGATTTGCCTGGCGGATCTGTTTTTTTCCCCATAGACTTGTATTAGCCACAGATTATGACGGATGGCCTTCCGTTTCGTCCGCCATGCGACTGATCCGTCATAAAATGACTGTCCGTCTGGCTGAAAAAACGTCCATAGGAACAATTTTTTTCTGCGTCAAAAAGACGGACGGTGACGGATCCGCTTGTGTCCGTCATCAGCTAGAATGGATGCCTATGGGTGACGTCACCGTCCGTCACATGACGGAATCCATTAACGGATTCCGTTTTTGTACACTGAGCATGCCTAGAAGAATTTCCCTTCCATTTGACCCCAGAAACCGTTCTGGCATAGAAATCTCTCTCTCTCTCGTTCTATTCCTTTAAATTTCATATACTGGCGACTGAGTTTTTTTAACAGTTTGACGGATTTTGACTGATAACACAAAATGGAAGTGTGAAACAGGCCTTAGTCAGCTGTGAGTCGGTTTGTGGGAGCGCTGTATGAGGCAGGAAGGTAGCGTGACTAATCACTAACTTGGACCAATGAGCAGCCGGTGGAAGTGGGGTGAGAGGCCATGCGTTCCAGTTGCGTTCCAGTGACCACCTTGGAGCACAGTGTGTTGTGAAGAGGTGCTTCCAAAGCGAGGCATGAGAGGCAATGTGTTTCATATGCGTTCCAGTAGCCATATTGGGAGCGCAGAATAAATATGTAAATGCAATCCAGGAGTCCGGGAGTGAACATAGAGAAAGTTGTAGCTAGTGGATACTGTAAGTAGCGTGATATTGGAAGTAAGAAACCAGGGATAGGGAATAAACAATCCGTACAGGCGGCCCTGCAAAATGATATGAAACAATTAGTTCAATGCACACAATATATCCATAACATTGATTGAAATGGAAAGAAATAAATTATAATTATATATTATGATTAATGACATAAAATGATGAAATCATTGTGGCAGAATACATGAGAGAAATGCTAATAAATCATAGTCGCGATTAAGTCCTCTAAGAGCTAAGGTACCAAGGGTATGAATCCAATATGCTTTTCGCATTTTAAAAATTTTAATACGGTCACCGCCCCTTCTCGGTGGTGCTACTGTAAGGAGATCAAGGGTATTAACCCTTGAAATGGTTGCATTCTTTTATGCGTGTGTTAATGTAGGCATTCTATGTTCTGTATGATGTCATCTTTCAGTGTTATGTCTGACTAGTGGTGTGTATAGATCTAGATAGACAGTGCATCCTTGGGACATTAGAGGAGGGCACTAGTAGTGTAGAATGTATATATATATATATATATATATATATATAGGGTAGATATAGCTTTGTGAGGGATCACTAATTGGGGGCATGTTAGAGATCCAGTTAGGCAGTTCTAAAAATAAATCAATGCAGTACCTGGGTAGGACTCTAGATGGGGGCATTGAGCACATCCAGTCCAGTAGGGACAAATGGTTAGGGACTTTTTGTCAGGGAAAGATTTCCTCGTAGCGGAAGTCTGTCGGGAAGATTTCCTCATAGCGGAAGTCACTCAGGGGTGGACCTTGCTAGAGAAAGGATGTCCACGTTCCTGGGCCCTGAAGCAGGGACAAGGAGAGTGGAAGGTATCAGCAACCTGAGTGCAGCTGGTGAAGGACTCACCGTGGGAACGTGAGCCCAAAGTCTGTTGGCTGACGTAGCAGAGGCCAGTGGAAGATCCACTGTGGGAACGCTCAGCAGAAGTGTGCATGCATGATCGTAGTAGCGAGTGGGCCACCAGCGAGTATCCAGGCAGGATAACCAGAAGGGGGTGGACGACCTAGTAGATGTGTATTTCTATACTGGATTGAAGTGTCTCCAGGGAAAGAGATCGAAGTGCCGTTTTCACCGGGCTCCTCGTCCCGTCAATACTTTGTGGTCCATTCTGGTGTAGCAGAAGAGAAGAAGGGGAGTTGTGTAAAATGTATTGCTGGTACCGTATAAGACGTGCTAATGGTGTCTTGGATGTGCTGTGTCCGGAGGAAAATAAAGCAGAACTGTTTGACGTGATACTGGACTCTGATACTCTGTCACGGGGGAAGAGCACTCCAGGAAAATAGAGATAACCGGAGTGAAGAATGCAGCTGCCTCCGGTAAGTTCACCCTCGGCCAACCCTTTACACTACCTGCTCAATCACCTGGAACTGGAGTTGAGAAATGTTATGGTTCTGTGTGATAAAATGATGGGGAATGGGTAGCAATAAATTCTTACACCTGTGAGTGGATTTGTGTTTCGATATTCTATCCTTTACTGGTTGTGTAGTTTCACCTATGTATGCCATACCATACAGACATTTAATGAGATAAGCGACGTAGGATGTATCACACATCGAGAAATCTCTAATTTTGAATGTTTTCCCCAAATGTGGGTGGTGAATTGTATCGCCCTTAATAACATTATTGCATTGATTGCAATGAAGGCACGGGTAGGTGACATAACTAGGTTATTGCTTATTATATTGCTTCCTTTTACTAGGTATAAGCATAATATAGGCACTATGTCCAGCGCCATGTGCACAGCTACTTCCATTTAAACTGGTAGGCACCATCTCATTACTCGTTCTGTTTCTCACCATGCCAATATCCTTTTCACTATGCCAATATATTTATATATTTAACCTTAGTTTCATTAACTTCTTTGCTCTAGACTACAGTAAAGATGTATATCTTTGTACCGTGTTAGCCAAAAAATATTTAGAGTTGAGAGTCCTCAGTGGTTGATACCTTTTAATGGCTAACTGAAAAGATGGTAACAAATTGCAAGCTTTCGAGACTACTCAGGTCTCTTCATCAGGCATAGACTGATACAACATCTGAAGAATCACATATTTATACACAAAATAGCACAGAAAAAATGCAATAGGTAAGACAAGTGACGTGAAGCAGAATAGTCATTATGGCAGAGGGATGAGCATAAATATTGAAACAGTTCATAGATAAGGAGTGTGAAAGTTTTATTACCCTCTGATTGGGGTCTGGTAATGTTTTGTGATGTTTTCACAGGGTATTTGGAGTAAATTCCTTAATTGATGTAATAGGCCATAAATCCATGTGATAGGTTCATTCCAGCATTAAGAGTGTCAAAGGTCACCATCAATTTGTATTCGCAAATTCTTCTTTTTCTCAGAGATGTGAAATTGCCTCTCAGTACAAGTATTTTCATATTTAACATGCTATGATCAGGGGAGCAAAAATGTTTTGCCACAGGTAGATCCATTCTTTTTTCTCTTATTGTGTGGCGATGAGAATTCATCCTTGTTCTCAGTTTTTGCCCGGTCTCCCCCACATACAGACCCCCAGTTGGACATTTAGTACATATAATTAGGTACACCACATTAGATGTGATGCAGCTGAAAGTACCTGGTATCTTGTAGTCCCGATGGGAGTTGGGGATCTTTATCTTGTCCGTGGTCATTATAAATGGACAAATTTTGCATTTCTTCTTGTTGCAAGGAGAGGTTCCTGCAGCTGTTGGGGAGGACAGGGAACTTCTGACAATGATGCTTCTTAGATTTGGGGGCTGCCTAAAACACAGTAGAGGGGGATCTGGAAATATGGATTGTAATCGGGCATCTTTTTGTAGTAAAGGTTGTAGTTTCCGTGCAGCTCCCCTTAGCACCTCCAGATTTGGATTGTAGGTGACCACTAGAGGCACCCGGTTATTTTCTTCTTTAGCTTTGTAATGTAGCAGGTGATTCCTTGATATTCTGGTGGCTCTTGTAATTTGGTTTTCAATTGTTCTTGGATGGTAGCCCTGATTTAAAAAGGTCTTTCTAAGGCGACCAAGGTGTTCATCTCTATCCATGGGGTTGGAACATATACGGTTGTATCTGATGGCTTGGCTGTAGACAATAGAGTTTTTTATGTGTTTTGGATGGAAACTGTCCCATTTAAGGTATGTTGGACGGTCGATTGGCTTCTGATACAGGGATGTCTCTATTTCATTGTTCTTTAGCTTAATGATGGTGTCCAAAAAGTTAATTTCAGTGCTGGAGTAGTTGAGTGTTAAGTTGATGGTGGGATGAAATTGATTGAACTGTTCAGGGAACGTCTTTAGCTGTTGCTCAGACTCCGTCCAGATGATTAAGATATCATCAATGTAGCGGTAGTAGGCCCGAGGCCTGATGGGACATGAGGACAGAAAGTCGCTTTCAAGCTTGGCCATGAAAAGATTTGCATACTGAGGAGCCATTTTACTTCCCATAGCTGTGCCAGTCTCCTGTAAATAGATCTTGTTGTCAAATTCAAAGTAATTGTGGGTGAGGATGAATTTTGTGAGTTTCACCACAGAATCAGCATCATTCGCGGTGTTTTTCATGAAGTCTTTGCAGGCATTTAATCCATCCTGGTGTGGGATATTAGAGTACAAGGATTCCACATCCATGGTGGCCAGGATGGTTCCTTCTGGTAGAGGACCTATTGCTGCTAGTTTATTCAGTAGGTCAGTTCTGTCCTGAATGTAGCTAGGTGTATCCTTTACCAGGGGTTTAAGAATGCCCTCTACCCATCCAGATACCTGCTCAGTTATGGTGTCCACACATGAAATAATCGGCCTCCCTGGATTTCCGGCTTTGTGGATTTTGGGAAGCATATAGAACGTCCCTGTTCTTGGACTCTCTGGTATCAGGTCATCGGCTCTTATGGATTTGTCAGACAGACAAGATACCAACTTGCTTAGTTCCTTGTAATAGTCCTGTGTAGGGTCCGACTCCAGTTTTCTGTAGTAGCGTGTGTCCGTAAGTTGTCTGTTTGCTTCCTTCATATAGTCTGATGTGTTCATCATGACTATTGCACCTCCCTTGTCAGCAGGTTTAATGATGATTTCTTTGTTGGTTTTCAGAGACTGTATAGCCTTTCTCTCCTGGGCACTGATGTTGGATGCTTGTCTCCTGTTGGTGTCTATGATGGTGGATTTTATCAAATATCTGAATGAGTCTATATATTTATCCAAATGAGGGTTGCGTCCAGGAGGAGGTGTCCAGTCTGACCTCTTCTTGGTTGTTGGGATACCTTTTCCTTCAGTCCGAGTGTTTTCTGAATCTTCTGTATCATTGAAGTATTCCCTCAGGCGCAGTCTGAATTTAATTCCCAAAGGACTCTGGATTACAAACCCAATTCTTCACACCTACAATACCCATTATGCAAAAAACCTTTGTCACAGGACATCTGAGAGACTTAGGAACCATCTTTTGCATGTCTGCTACAGCATAAGGAGTAAAGTCGAAGGGCAATTTGAAAGCCTAAGGAAAACACTTACAGAAACCACAGAACAAAAATTACAACAATACTACAACAAACTACGGACCTTTCTGATTCATAACAAAGAAAAGAAACTACACAGATTGCGTCTCAATTCCGGACTCTATACAAACAGATCCAAAACAAAGCCAAAACCTGACAACTCTGACAACCACTCCATTCCAGACACAAAAGCATCTAACTGTGTCATCAATCTCTCGGATTACAAACCCAACAAGGTGGAACTGGCCGTGCTTTCTAGAGGACTCTCATTTTGTCCTACTAAGGCCCTGGATAAAACTGAACTCTGCAGTGATATGGAACATTTTTTCAGTAGACTGCGTGTTATGATTTGGTAGCTGAGGAGTGCAGGTAAAAAAGGAAATACACCAGAGCAGTTGGAATCTATGAGATTGCAGTACCCTGACTAACCACCACAACTAGAGGCAGCCGTGGAGCGTTCCTATGTTGGTCCTAGACGCCTCGTCACAGCCTGAGAAACTAACTATACCTAAAGATAGAAAGAGGAAAGCTATCTGCCCCGGAGCAGATCCCCAAAGAACATAGAAAGCCCCCAAACATGTAATGGCGGTTAGACAAGAAGAAATACTGACACAGACAGAAAATAGTATGAGCAAACGTTGGGGCCCAAACTATCTAAATAGAAAAGGATAGGAAGGGCACTTACTGCAATCCCAAAAAACCCTGAAAAGCACCAACTCTACTAATTTCAAAAACACCTGAGATCACACGACCTCTACCACCTAAATTAGTTCTCTGGTGTAACATAATCAAAACAGCAGCCACTGAAAAAACTGGAAAAAGCAAATGTACAAAACATCAGTGGCTGAACTAAACTGAGAGGGCAAAAGCCCCCGGAGGGGACCCTGAAGGCCCCCACAGAAGTGCAGGAGAAAATGCAAAAATCAAGCACAAAAACAAAAAGAAGAAAATGTCTTATCTGTTAGCAGGAGATGCAGACACGACACAGCAGGCTACAAAGGAAACAGGAATCAAGGATTGAGACCAGAACAATTGATCACCGGCAACCCTGATGGAAAGGCGACTCCCTTATATAAGACCAGTCAGTAACACCTGATTCCCAATCCTCACAATCTTCACTGGACAGTCCAGTACCGCTTGTAACCACCAGAGGGAGCCTCTGCTCAGAACTCATCTCAAGTCCATTCACAACAACTGCGCCTGAGGGAATACTTCAATGATACAGAAGATTCAGAAAACACTCGGACTGAAGGAAAAGGTATCCCAACAACCAAGAAGAGGTCAGACTGGACACCTCCTCCTGGACGCAACCCTCATTTGGATAAATATATAGACTCATTCAGATATTTGATAAAATCCACCATCATAGACACCTACAGGAGACAAGCATCCAACATCAGTGCCCAGGAGAGAAAGGCTATACAGTCTCTGAAAACCAACAAAGAAATCATCATTAAACCTGCTGACAAGGGAGGTGCAATAGTCATGATGAACACATCAGACTATATGAAGGAAGCAAACAGACAACTTACGGACACACGCTACTACAGAAAACTGGAGTCGGACCCTACACAGGACTATTACAAGGAACTAAGCAAGTTGGTATCTTGTCTGTCTGACAAATCCATAAGAGCCGATGACCTGATACCAGAGAGTCCAAGAACAGGGACGTTCTATATGCTTCCCAAAATCCACAAAGCCGGAAATCCAGGGAGGCCGATTATTTCATGTGTGGACACCATAACTGAGCAGGTATCTGGATGGGTAGAGGGCATTCTTAAACCCCTGGTAAAGGATACACCAGCTACATTCAGGACAGAACTGACCTACTGAATAAACTAGCAGCAATAGGTCCTCTACCAGAAGGAACCATCCTGGCCACCATGGATGTGGAATCCTTGTACTCTAATATCCCACACCAGGATGGATTAAATGCCTGCAAAGACTTCATGAAAAACACCGCGAATGATGCTGATTCTGTGGTGAAACTCACAAAATTCATCCTCACCCACAATTACTTTGAATTTGACAACAAGATCTATTTACAGGAGACTGGCACAGCTATGGGAAGTAAAATGGCTCCTCAGTATGCAAATCTTTTCATGGCCAAGCTTGAAAGCGACTTTCTGTCCTCATGTCCCATCAGGCCTCGGGCCTACTACCGCTACATTGATGATATCTTAATCATCTGGACGGAGTCTGAGCAACAGCTAAAGACGTTCCATGAACAGTTCAATCAATTTCATCCCACCATCAACTTAACACTCAACTACTCCAGCACTGAAATTAACTTTTTGGACACCATCATTAAGCTAAAGAACAATGAAATAGAGACATCCCTGTATCAGAAGCCAATCGACCGTCCAACATACCTTAAATGGGACAGTTTCCATCCAAAACACATAAAAAACTCTATTGTCTACAGCCAAGCCATCAGATACAACCGTATATGTTCCAACCCCATGGATAGAGATGAACACCTTGGTCGCCTTAGAAAGACCTTTTTAAATCAGGGCTACCATCCAAGAACAATTGAAAACCAAATTACAAGAGCCACCAGAATATCAAGGAATCACCTGCTACATTACAAAGCTAAAGAAGAAAATAACCGGGTGCCTCTAGTGGTCACCTACAATCCAAATCTGGAGGTGCTAAGGGGAGCTGCACGGAAACTACAACCTTTACTACAAAAAGATGCCCGATTACAATCCATATTTCCAGATCCCCCTCTACTGTGTTTTAGGCAGCCCCCAAATCTAAGAAGCATCATTGTCAGAAGTTCCCTGTCCTCCCCAACAGCTGCAGGAACCTCTCCTTGCAACAAGAAGAAATGCAAAACTTGTCCATTTATAATGACCACGGACAAGATAAAGATCCCCAACTCCCATCGGGACTACAAGATACCAGGTACTTTCAGCTGCATCACATCTAATGTGGTGTACCTAATTATATGTACTAAATGTCCAACTGGGGGTCTGTATGTGGGGGAGACCGGGCAAAAACTGAGAACAAGGATGAATTCTCATCGCCACACAATAAGAGAAAAAAGAATGGATCTACCTGTGGCAAAACATTTTTGCTCCCCTGATCATAGCATGTTAAATATGAAAATACTTGTACTGAGAGGCAATTTCACATCTCTGAGAAAAAGAAGAATTTGCGAATACAAATTGATGGTGACCTTTGACACTCTTAATGCTGGAATGAACCTATCACATGGATTTATGGCCTATTACATCAATTAAGGAATTTACTCCAAATACCCTGTGAAAACATCACAAAACATTACCAGACCCCAATCAGAGGGTAATAAAACTTTCACACTCCTTATCTATGAACTGTTCCAATATTTATGCTCATCCCTCTGCCATAATGACTATTCTGCTTCACGTCACTTGTCTTACCTATTGCATTTTTTCTGTGCTATTTTGTGTATAAATATGTGATTCTTCAGATGTTGTATCAGTCTATGCCTGATGAAGAGACCTGAGTAGTCTCGAAAGCTTGCAATTTGTTACCATCTTTTCAGTTAGCCATTAAAAGGTATCAACCACTGAGGACTCTCAACTCTAAATATTTTGCTCTAGACTAAGCATTTACGTCACATCATCATTCTGAACGTGATCACCACTTTGCTTGCAGTCTGGTAGGTCTCTTTTTCACTGCTTACAGCCAGTAATTTTAAACTCTATGTCCTGTGCAATATATATGTGGAGTTCCTTACTGAATATTCTCTTCCCGTATTTGTCAGCTTTACATGACCGTATCTCTGGATACTTTCTAGATTGTCCTCATGGTATATACTTCATTTAATTTTGATTTTTGATTTTTTTGCCTTATTATAATTCGATTGCAAAATCTTATGTATATACTTCTTATGTTGATAGCTACTGATGAAGGCTGACTGTGGCGGAAATGTTTGACACTTTGGCTGCACGAAAACTACCAGAAAATTTTCTAGAAGTTGAGTGCCGAGTTTTTTTCTTATTATCAACGGTGTGGGGACCTACTTGTGCACCTACCTTAGTTGTCGGTGTTTTTTTCCTCTTTAGCCTACTTATTGACACAATTTTACTGGTCAAAAAAAATACAGGCTAGATATTTGAAAGTGTGGTATCTCCGCCATAAGCCTCATCTCTCTGTGGGCTACAAATTGTGGCATTTGAGGCCTTCATTCAACTGTTTTTGCTGTTTGCTACCCTATTTAGTGACACTATTTTGATGTAAAAAAAATACAGGCCACATATTTTAGAGTGTGGTATCTCCGTCACACGACTCAGCTTCCTGTAATCTAAAAATTATGGCATTTCAGGCCTCCATTCAACTCTTTTTGATGTGTGTTACCCTAGTTCTTGACACTATTTTCCTGTAAAAAAATAAAAATATAGGCCACATATTTTACAGTGTGCTATTTCCGTCACACGACTCATCTACCTGTGAGCTAAAAATTGTGGCATTTCAGGCCTTCATTCCACTGTTTTTGCTATGTGTTACCTTAGTTCATGACACTATTTTACTGTAAAAAGATAAAAATACAGGCCACATATTTTACAGTGTGGTATCTCTGTCACATGCCTCATCTATCTGTGGACTAAAAATGATGGCATTTCAGGCCTACATTGAACTGGTTTTGCTTTGTGTTACCCTAGTTCTTGACTATTTTCCTGTTAAAAAATAAAAATACAGGCCAGATATTTTACAGTGTGGTATCTCCGTCACAAGACTCATCTATCTGTGGGCTAAAAATTGGGGCATATCAGGCCGACATTCAACTGTTTTTGCTGTGTTTTAGCCTACTTATTGACACAATTTTACTGGCCAAAAAAAAAAATACAGGCTAGATGTTTGAAAGTGTGGTATCTCCGTCACACGGTCACATGCCTCATGTATCTGTGGGCTACAAATTGTGGCATTTGGTGCTTCCATTCAACTGTTTTTGCTGTGTGTTATCCTAGTTCTTGACACTATTTTCCTGTAAAAAAAAAAAAAATTACAGGCCACATACTTTATAATGTGGTATCTCCATCACACGCCTCATCTGTCTGTGGGCTAAAAATTGTGGCATTTCTGGCCTACATTGAACTGTTTTTGCTGTGTGCTACCCTAGTTAGTGACAATATTTTGCTGTAAAAAAAAATACAAGTCACATATTTTACAGTGTGGTATCTCCATCCAGGGCTGCCACTTCGAATTTCGGGGCCCCATACTGGCAAAATTTTTGGGGCCCCCTTGAGACTCCGCCCAGGCTCCACCCTAGCCCTGCCCTCCACCCCTCGAACTGTCCACAGCCCCACCGCTCTCTCTTGGAAAAACTCCACTTCTCACCAATCACACATTAACAGTTCCCATCTCCAAATTACACATATAGCCAGCAGCTCTTGTTTTGGCCAAAAGATTTTTGAAATCTGCCACCATGACAAGGTAGACTCTTTTGGCCAGGCACTACTCTACTGTAACCTATTAAACATTTGTTAAAATATCCAATACAATTTAGGTATATTTTATTTTTTATTTTTCAATATTTAAAATGACCAATAATATCACATCCAAAGGGACAAATACCACAGCACCATGACCAGATCAGATATTACCACCACATGGTGACCAATAGTACCACATACAAGGTCCAAATATCACCAGACCATGTCCAGACCACGTATTACCACCACATAGTGACCTATAATACCACATACAAGGAACAAATACAGCCACACCATGACCAGACCACATATTACCACCACAGTGACAGAATAATAGCACATACAAGGGACAAATACCTCCGCACCATGCCCAGACCACATATTACCACCACATGGTGACTGAATACTACAATACTGATCATTAATAAAAAAAACATAATACTATCACCATAAGTTGTTGTGAACGTGTTGGAGACGACTTCAGAGCTGGGGCTCCCTCTGGTGGTTGCTGAGGGTATTGAACCTATGTTGAACAGCAAAAGTCCACCACCTGCAATTGATGAATGGTTATCAGGTGGGACGGACTGGCCTGATATAAGTGAGCTGACCTCCCATGATCCTCGCCGATGATCAATTGTTCTTCCTGGTCTTTGTTGGAATTCAGCTTGCTTTTCTGCTGTCCACTGCTATCATTCAGATAAGTTACTTTCTGGTTTTTTTTCTGTGGTTTGATTTTCCTTGTTTTTTGCTGCCTTGCTTTTGAGTTCAGCCGAGTCCCCTTTGGGGGCCTGTGCTGGTCTCTGTTCTCTTTTTGTATTTGTTCATTTGCTCTGTTCCTCTGATTTTTTACTGCTGGGTAGCTGTGTGTTCACACCAGAGATCTGATATAGGTGGTCGAGAACATGTGGTCTCAGCATTTTTGGAATCAGAAGTGTTGGAGTTTTTCCTAGGGTTTTGTTGGGTTGCAGACAGTATTCTCTCCTGTACTGTCCTATCTAGACAGTTTGGGCCCCAGCTTTTGCTCAATCTAATTTCTGTCTGTGTTCGTGTTTTCATCTCGTCTAACCGCCATTATATGTTTGGGGGCTTCCTATTTCTTTGGGGCTCTACTCCGGGGCAGTTAGCTTTCCTCTTCCCATCTTCAGGGGTAGCTAATCTCTCCGGCTGTGACGAGGTGTCTAGGGCACCGTAGGAACGTCCCACGGCTGCTTCAGTTGTGCGGTTAGTTAAGGGGTCTGCAACCTATTAGATCCCAACCTCTCTAGTGTTTGGCTGCCTTTGCGGGTTTTTGCTCCTGTCCTCCTCAGCTACCATAACATAACAATAAGTGCCATTATACACTGGAGATCTGTACCTAGTATGCAGTGTCTGTGTACAGGTAATACAGTGATCACCACGGACATTATACACAGGAGCTCTGTATATAGTGTCTGTGTAGAGGTAATACAGTGATCACCAGTGACATTATACACAGTGTACAGGTAATAGTGATCACCGGTGACATTATGCACAGGACCTCTATATATATATAGTGCCAGTGTACAGGTAATACAGTGATCACTGGTGACATTGTACACAGTAACTCTGTATATAGTGTATAGTGTCAGTGTACAGGTAACACACTGACTCACCAGTGACTTCTCTAGGTGAAGTCCTTCATCTTCGCTTTTCATCTTTCATCCAGCACAGACTGCCATCACATCTTTCAGCCAGAGCTCATGTCTGCAGGAAATAACAGTTATCTAGAGCTCCACACACATTACTTAATTTTTCCCCAACTTCTACAATACACCAGATGAAGAAGAAAAGGCGACATATTGTCACTCTGCACAATAACAGGACCTCCCCCCATTTAAAACAGTATTCTCAAAAAAATAAAATAAATACATCCCTGCTAGTGTTGAGCATTCCGATACCGCAAGTATCGGGTATCGGCCGATATTCGCTGTATCGGAATTCCGATACTGAGTTCCGATACTTTTGCTATATCGTATACCGGAATCGGAAGTTCCCATAATTCTTTGAGAAGCAGTGTGATTTTATTCAGCCAATGAGGAATCCTAATAAGTGTGGGCACATCCTGTAATGCTGCGGTCATGTTAAGTAATGGCATGGCTGTGATTGGCTGCTGAAATGTTGTCAGAATGCACTATAAAAGGCGCCGCCGCCATTTTCGCTTCACTGTGCTGTGAATTCAGTTAGGGACAGAACGCTGCTCTTCTGACTCTGAGGGACAGTTAGTGATTGTGTTTTTGTGAATTGTTCTGTAGGCAGGCTATTTGAGAAACCGCTGTGTAAATCTTCCTTTTTCCTTGCAGTGCAGGTGACGCTGCAGTTTGGTCTGCATCCACCGCAGTTTGTAGTCATCTGCACTTGTCACTCACTGCCTCATTTTTTTTCTTTTGTGGAATTGGTGCTGCTCCATTCAATTGAAATTAACAGTCATCTATTAGTGTTACGCACTTCCATCCGTATCCAATACATTGGTTGCAAACACTAATAGAAGTACAGAGCGGAGCCTTTCAGAGCTAGTGAACAGTTGTGTGCAGTGTTCACGGCTGTCTGGGAGGTCTCTTTTTGTGAGTGCAGATCACGCTCAAGTTAGTTATTCAACCACTGCTGGTTGTAGTCTGCTAAGCGTGTGTCACTGCCTCATCCTTTTAATTTTTGGCTAATTGGTGCTGCTCCATTCTATTTAAAAAAACTCAAATCTATTAGTGTGACGCGCTTCCATCCGTATCCAATACATTGGTTGCAAACACAATAGAAGCACATAAAGGAGACTTACAGAGCTAGTGAACAGTTGTCTGCAGTGTTCACGGCAGTCTGTGAGGTCTCTTTTTTTGAGTGCAGATCACGCTCAAGTTAGTTCTTCTACCACTGCTGGTTGTAGTCTGCTAAGCGTGTGTCACTGCCTCATCCTTTTAATTTTTGGCTAATTGGTGCTGCTCCATTCTATTTCTAAAAACTCAAATCTATTAGTGTGACGAGCTTCCATCCGTATCCAATACATTGGTTGCAAACACAATAGAAGTACATAAAGGAGACTTTCAGAGCTAGTGAACAGTTGTCTGCAGTGTTCACGGCAGTCTGTGAGGAATAAGCACACTTAGGCCTTATAACTTTTCTGCCTATCTTAATCAATCTACCAAGATGAAGAAGGCAGGGAGTAAGGCACGTGGTCGTGGGCGTGGAGTTTCAGCAGGGAGAGGATGTGGGGATTCTGTGGCTGCTGCCGCCCCCAGTGACACAGCATCCACCAGTTTTCCCCGTGAGCGTTCCTTTATGCGCAGTTTTGTAGGAGCTCGGCGTACCCCCCTGCTGCGGGAAGAACAAATTGGAGCCGTTGTCGGTTGGATGGCAGCCAACGCATCGACTTCAATTGCTTCCACCTCCTCTCAGGACCAGAGCACTGTTGAGCAACCATCTGTCTCTTCACCGCCTGCTAAATTGCCCAGGCAGTCAGAGAGCTCTGTACAGGAGCCAGCTGAGTCTCTACTTCTGTTCTCAGAATCTGTTGGCTTGGAAAGAGGGGGCCAGCCAAGCAGCATTCTAGAATGTGAAGAAGAGGGAGTATGCAGTGATGCGCAACAGCTTTGTCTCTCTGAATCTGAAGAGGCGGGTGAGCCAGTGCCGATGGTCAGCACACCGCAGAACGCATCTGATGATGATGAGACTCAGGTGCCAGTTTCTGTTGCGCATGGTGCTGGCCAGACCACCCAACAGCAGCAGGTGTTGGAAGAGGGTAGTGGAGATGATGAGGTCCTTGACCCAACATGGCGTGAGGAACAGGAAGGTGGTGGGAGCAGCTCTGAAGAAGAGATTCCCCCAACGGTCCAAACAGGATGGAGAGGTAGGCTGCAGACTCGGTTGCCTGTAGCCTCCACTTTGGCACCCGTTCGGAGCAGTTCTCTTCCAAAAGCAAAAACGGGTGCTCCCAGGACTTGCACTGCGTGGTCCTTTTTTGACACACTTGCAGATGATATTTGCTATGTCAAATGCAAGCTGTGTAGTCAAAAAGTCAAAAGAGGTAAAAGTGCCAGTAACCTCAATACCACTAATATGTGGAAACATGTGCGGACCAAGCACGTGGTGGAGTTACAAAGACACACTGGAGACGTAGGCCAACCTACAGCACCACCTACATCTTCAGCTCGTGTTGGAGCCTCTTCCATCAGCTCACACACAGCTGTTTCGGCTTCCTCACAGGATCGCCATGGAAGAACCTCTGTCACTGTTGTACAGAGACCCAGTGTAATTCCACCCACAGCAGCAAGTTCCCTATCCTCACACTCCCAGGCCACTGTACAGCCATCGGTAGCACAGGCATGGGAGAAAAGACGGCCATACTCGGCAAACCATCCCCGAGCACAGGCTCTGAATGCTGGCATTGCAAAACTCCTGTCCCTTGAAATGCTGTCATTCAGGCTGGTGGAGACTGACAGTTTCCATAACTTAATGGCATTGGCAGTCCCACAATACAATGTGCCCAGCCGCTTTTATTTCAGCAGGCAAGCCGTCCCTGGTCTGCAAAAGCATGTTGAGGGAAAAATTAACATGCGCTACTAAACGCCGTCAGTAGCAAGGTCCACCTGACCACCGATGCGTGGACCAGTACCCATGGCCAGGGATGATACCTTTCCCTCACTGCCCATTGGGCCAATGTTGTGGAGCCGGGTACAGATCTTGCGAGTGGCGCTGTACGTGTTCTGCCAACTCCAAGGATTGCAGGAATCCAGTCTGTACACATTGACTCCTCCTCCTACTCCAGTTCCTCAGAATTATTGCTGCAGGAGCCGTCACGGTCTACCTCCACATGGACCCGTGAACGCTTACCTGTTACGACCGATATGAGCACAGCCGTGGCAAAACGTCAACAGGCCGTCCTGAAATTAATTTCAATGGGGAATCGAAGCCACACAGCTCAGGAGCTCTGGAATGCCATCAAGCAGTAGAGCGACGTGTGGTTTGTGCCAGCGAATCTCCAGCTAGGCTTGGTAGTGTGTGACAATGGCCGAAATCTGGTGGCAGCTCTGGGCCTAGGCAACCTCACTCACATACCATGTCTGGCACATGTGCTCAACTTGGTCGTGCAGAGTTTTTTGAGGGACTATCCGGATCTTGATGCACTGCTGCACAAGGTCCGCCTAGAGTGCGCTCACTTGCGTCGTTCCAGCATGGCCAGATCGCGCATTGCAGCTCTGCAACGCAGATTTCGCCTTCCGGAACATCGCATCATATGTGACGTACCCACCAGGTGGAACTCCACGTTACATATGTTGGAGCGGTTGTGTGAGCAGCAGCCAGCAGTAATGGAGTATCAGCTGCATCAGGCGCAATCAACTCGCAATTTGCGCCGTTCACACTTCACCACTACTGAGTGGGCCTCTATGAAGGACATCTGCCACGTTTTGCGTGCGTTTGATGACTCAATGCGGATGGCGAGTGCAGATGATGCACTAGTCAGCCTGACTGTCCCCCTTATCTGCCTGCTTCAAAAAACACTGCAAGCACTAAGGGATGAGGTTTTGGAAGAGGTGGAGGATGAGGAGTCACAAATTCCATCACCTTCTGGACAGTCAGCGCAACGTGGTTCCTCACAAAGGCCTAGGCAGGGGTCACTTTGTGAGGAGGATGAGGAGGAGTCAATGGAGGAGGAAGACATCGCTCCAGAGGGAGGTACACAATGCTCTAGTCAGTATGTAGAGCGAGGATGGGGTGATGCAGAGCAGGCAGAGATGACGCCTTGCAGGGGACAGTGTTTCTTGGCCAGTTGGGAGTCTGCAGCACATGGTTGATTTCATGCTGCAGTGCCTGAGAAACGACCGCCGCATCGCCCACATTCTCACCACGTCTGATTATTGGGTGTACACCCTCCTAGACCCTCGCTACCGGGACAACTTACAAAGCCTCATTACACCGTTGAATCGGGAGCGTAAAATGCGGGAGTACCAAGACACACTGGTGCAATCCATCATGTTCTCCATTCCAGCTGAGAGCACTGCTGCTGCTACTGCTTTACAAAGCAACTCTGTGCGTCGAGGCAGTGGAGACAGCTCTGCACCAAGAGGGAGCAGAAGCAGCGCCTCTGCACAGGGCAAGACCAGTATGGCCCAAATGTGGTGAAGTTTTGTGTCAGCGCCACAAATGTCTACACCATCCCAGACGGCTCCAGTCAGCAGTAGGCAACGTTTCCGTAAGATGATGACAGACTACATGTCTTGCCCTCTCAGTGTACTCCCAGATGGCTCTTCCCCATTCAAGTTTTGGGTCTCTAAGCTGGATACATGGCCAGAGCTTAGCCAGTATGCATTGGAGGTGCTGGCTTGCCCTGCTGCCAGTGTATTATCGGAACGCGTCTTTAGTGCCGCAGGTGGTGTACTAACAGACCGTCGCATGCGACTATCTTCCGATAATGTAGACCGGCTTACTTTTCTGAAAATGAACAAGGCATGGATCTCGCCTGAATTTGCCTGTCCGGTTTCCGATTAAATAACTGGTTGGCAATGGTATCCATGTCTCCTGTTATGTTCATCTTTCTACCACCTGAACTCTACTCCCTGGGCTACAACAGTGCCAGTTGCTGCTCAGAAGTGCCGTGTCCACAGACCAATACACAAGCTCCTGTGTTAGTGGGGTTCAGTAACGCCAGCTGTTCCCCTGCTGTGTGTCCGGCAAGAAGTCTCCTGCTCCCTCCACATGCACACAACAACAGATGTCTAACTTGCTCCACATAGGGAAGAGCCGACACCCTGATTGTTATGCTCAAAACAGGAAAAAATACAGTTTTCAAACCATAAAATGATTAATTTTAATAAGAAATATGGACAAATATTAATTTGTCATCAAAGCGCATATATGCACATGGCGAGTACAATTGGTAACAAAAAACCCAACATAGGGTTTACGGTTTGAAATGAATGCATAAAAGTACATTTCATCATAATCCATTAATGCTGCTTAAGGAACGGTATCTCGACCTGTAAGATACTGCAGACAATGGATGTACGACTCATAATCATCATCATCATCATCATGAGTTCTATTTGTGACAGACATATTAAAATACACAGATTGAGGTCAACTGTAAGTTCACACACCATATATGAAATGGCCAGCATCTAAACCTGATAATAAGGCGCAATAATCATG
This sequence comes from Oophaga sylvatica, assembly GCA_033576555.1. Classification (NCBI taxonomy): domain Eukaryota; kingdom Metazoa; phylum Chordata; class Amphibia; order Anura; family Dendrobatidae; genus Oophaga; species Oophaga sylvatica. The sequence continues at coordinate 435,708,724 of JARQOD010000002.1, forward strand.
CATTACATCTAAAAAGTGCATCATGCATACTGACAATGGGTAGTTATACCTGCAAGTGCTGGTGAAACAACCACAACTGATATAAAATGATAATGGTATCTAGGTATCACAGTGCATAGGTACTCATGGACAATGGCTATCTAATACTGTACCTCAATAAAGGCAGCGTCACCCCTCATGCTTGTTTGTCTTGTAGCTTGTTCAAGAGGGAACGTGCTTGTTTCATTGTTCATAGGTGGATGTTTAGACAGTAAATCATTACTGATGTCGTCTTTGTTGCGGCCCTAGGGCAGAAGAACGCTGCTAACATCACTGCAAGTGAGCGTCATATGATAGCCAGACGCTACCCTACCCGACACGTGACAGTAGGAAGGTAGTGCGGGCGGATAAAGCTTGCGCAACCATACATGCAGTTCCCCTCTTCAACAGTGTACAAGCAAAAAGTGCATGAGTGCTGCCGCAGCCTTTATTGACGTACAGTATGACATCGCCATTCGCCATCACAGGCTATGCACTGTCTGATACAGACATAGTATATACCTTGCTATCCGTTGCCTTTGTTTCACCTGCACTTGCAGGCACCCACAGCAATTTGGACTATGCATGATACTTTTTTTATCAGTTATGCTCATCTTCGATTATTGCGCCATTAAATTGATGAGTCCATGCTGGACATGTAATATATGGTGTCTGAAGTAACAATTTTCATAAATGAAAGTATTTTTAACTGTGTGACTGTCACATATAAATTGGAATGATGATGATGACTATTACTAAATCCATTGTCTGCACTATATTACGGTTGTACATAGCGTTCCTTAGGCAGCATTCATTAATTCAAAAATGGACTTGTATGCATTCATTTCAACCCCTATAGTTTTTTTTACAATTTTTTGGTGGTGTGGTGTTACATTTCTTGTTGCCATGTGCTTATATGCGTTTCTATTTAGCGGTGTTTATTTCTATTTTTGGATTGAAATGCATCATTTTATTGTCCTAGTAAAGCTTACGTTTTCTTGTTTGGAGTATATACATTTCCAAGTGCCACGTAACAAGGCAACAACTCTATATTGTATTTCAAGACCCTCCTTGACCCTGGGCTTAACACCGCAAGTTGCTGCTCAGAAGTGCTGGATGCACAGATCAAAACATCGCTGATGTGTTTGTGGGGTTCAGTAACGCCAGCTGCTCCCCTGCTGTGTGTCCGGCAATAATTCATGCTACCTCAAAATAAACGTTACACCAGCTCATACTAGGCCTCAGCCTACACCCTCCTTGACCCTGGGCTTCAACACCGCCAGTTGCTGCTCAGAAGTGCTGGATGCACAGATCAAAACACTCGCTGATGTGTTTGAGGGGTTCAGTAACGCCAGCTGCTCCCCTGCTGTGTGTCCGGCAATAATTCATGCTACCTCAAAATAAACATTACACCAGCTCATACTAGGCCTCAGCCTACACCCTTCTTGACCCTGGGCTTCAACACCGCCAGTTGCTGCTCAGAAGTACTGGATGCACAGATCAAAACAATCGCTGATATGTTTGTGGGGTTCAGTAACGCCAGCTGTTCCCCTGCTGTGTGTCCGGCAATAATTCATGCTACCTACACATGCTGAAAACAACATGACATGTCTAACTAGCTCCACATAGGTATGAGGCTACACCCTGTTTTCTATGCTGTAAACGAGTGAAACGGCAGCTTTAAAACCAGAAAATGATTCATCTTTGGCACAAATATGTTACTAAATAATTTGTACATATTAGTGCATATATACACATGTCGAACACAAATGCAAACCCAAAAGCCTACATATGGTATAGGGTAGTGATGGCGAACCTTGGCACTCCACTACTTGGAGAACTACAACTCACATCATGCCTCAAATGCTGCAAGGTTGGAAGTGCATAATGGGAGTTGTACTTTGACAACAGCTGCAGTGCGAAAGTTAGCCTTCAGTGGTCTCGGGTTGGAAATTAAGGCATACAAGTACATTTAATAATCCATTGTTGCTTAAGGAACGTGATCTACACCTCTAATATAGTGCAAACAATGGATATAGGACTACTCCTCATCATCATTACTTATATTTGTGTCATTCAAAAATATACACATTTAGTCACAAATTTCACACCCCATATCAGAAAGGTCCATCATGTAATCCTCATAATAAGGCCCACAAATCATGCATTACCTCGAAAAAGTTAATTGTGCATACTGACAATAGCAAAATATATACCTGCAAGTGCAGCTGAAACAACGACAAGTGATAGAAAAGGTTAATGATATCTAGGTATCAGAGTGAATAGCGACACCTGTACAATGGCGATATTATACTGTACCTCAAAAAAGGCTGCGGCACACCTCCCGCGCGTTTTTCTTGTAGCTTCTTCTCTAAGAGGGGACGTGCGTGTATGTTTCATCATAGGTGCATGTTTACTGAGTAAAGCAGTCATGACAACGGCTTTGTGTTGTCGGTACGCTAGCGATGATGAACGATGCGCAACGTGAATGTTAGTCAGCGTCATATGACGCACAGACGCTCCACTACCCAACGCGTCACAGCAGGAAGACAGTCTGTGCGTCAAAACAAAGGCGCAAGCATACATGCACGTACCCTCTTTATCAAGCTATATGAAAAACGATCTGGAGTAGTGACGCACACTTTATTGAGGTACAGTATTATATCGCCATTCAGCATCTGTGGCTATGCAGTCTGATCGATATATACCTTATCTATCCGTTGTCATGCTTGCAAGTCCACTGTCAGGCATAAATAGCAATTTTCACAATGCACTATGCACTTTTTCAAGGTTATGTTTGATCATAAAATTGATTATTGGCCCTTATTATCAGGATTACATGATGGAGATTTTATATATTTGCAGAACCGGTTAAGTTACATTATTCAGCAAATGTAATATTTTTGGATGTCACATAGAACTTGTAATGCTGATGATGTTTCGAAGTCCAACATTCATTGTCTATAGTATATTACAGGTGTACATACTGTTTCTTAGCCAGCATTAATGGATTCTGAAATGTACTTTTATGCATTTATTTAAACCCGTATATCAGATTCCTTAATATTTTTTTTTTGGTTTGCATTGCTTTTCGACATGTGAATATATGCAGTTATGTTTGTAAATTCTTTATTTATATATATATATTTTAAATTCAATTCATCATCTTATGGTAGTAAAGCTTATGTTTCTCTTGTTTGGAGTATCTACATTTTTAAGTGCCACGTAACAAGGCAAATACTGTATATAGTATTTACAAACCCTCCTTGACCCTGGGCTACAACACCGCCAGTTGGTGCTCGGAAGTGCTGTGTTCACAGTCAACACTTGCTCCTGTGTTACTGGGGTTCAGTAATGTCAGCTGTTCCCCTGCTGTGTGTACGGCAAAAAGTCCTGCTGCCTCCACCATGTTCTCCTCTCATCCCTGGGCTCCAACACCGCCAGTTGGTGCTCGGAAGTGCTGTGTGCACAGTCAACACTTGCTCCTGTGTTACTGGGGTTCAGTAATGTCAGCTGTTCCCCTGCTGTGTGTCCTTGCAAAAAGTCCTGCTGCCTCCAATTTAAAGTTACAAAGTTGCTCATACTAGGCCTCAGCCTACACCCTGACTGACCCTGGGCTCCAACACCGCCAGTTGGTGCTCGGAAGTGCTGTGTGCACAGTCAACACTTGCTCCTGTGTTACTGGGGTTCAGTAATGTCAGCTGTTCCCCTGCTGTGTGTACGGCAAAAAGTCCTGCTGCCTCCACCATGTTCTCCTCTCATCCCTGGGCTCCAACACCGCCAGTTGGTGCTCGGAAGTGCTGTGTGCACAGTCAACACTTGCTCCTGTGTTACTGGGGTTCAGTAATGTCAGCTGTTCCCCTGCTGTGTGTACGGCAAAAAGTCCTGCTGCCTCCACCATGTTCTCCTCTCATCCCTGGGCTCCAACACCGCCAGTTGGTGCTCGGAAGTGCTGTGTGCACAGTCAACACTTGCTCCTGTGTTACTGGGGTTCAGTAATGTCAGCTGTTCCCCTGCTGTGTGTCCTTGCAAAACGTCCTGCTGCCTCCAATTTAAAGTTACAAAGTTGCTCATATAGGCCTCAGCCTACACCCTGACTGACCCTGGGCTCCAACACCGCCAGTTGGTGCTCGGAAGTGCTGTGTGCACAGTCAACACTTGCTCCTGTGTTACTGGGGTTCAGTAATGTCAGCTGTTCCCCTGCTGTGTGTACGGCAAAAAGTCCTGCTGCCTCCACCATGTTCTCCTCTCATCCCTGGGCTCCAACACCGCCAGTTGGTGCTCGGAAGTGCTGTGTGCACAGTCAACACTTGCTCCTGTGTTACTGGGGTTCAGTAATGTCAGCTGTTCCCCTGTTGTGTGTACGGCAAAAAGTCCTGCTGCCTCCACCATGTTCTCCTCTCATCCCTGGGCTCCAACACCGCCAGTTGGTGCTCGGAAGTGCTGTGTGCACAGTCAACACTTGCTCCTGTGTTACTGGGGTTCAGTAATGTCAGCTGTTCCCCTGCTGTGTGTCCGGCAAAAAGTCCTGCTGCCTCCAATTTAAAGTTACAAAGTTGCTCATACTAGGCCTCAGCCTACACCCTGACTGACCCTGGGCTCCAACACAGCCAGTTGCTGCTCGGAAGTGCTGTGTGCACAGTCAACACTTGCTCCTGTGTTACTGGGGTTCAGTAATGTCAGCTGTTCCCCTGCTGTGTGTACGGCAAAAGTCCTGCTGCCTCCAATTTAAAGTTACAAAGTTGCTCATACTAGGCCTCAGCCTGCACCCTGACTGACCCTGGCTCCAACACTGCCAGTTGGTGCTCGGAAGTGCTGTGTGCACAGTCAACACTTGCTCCTGTGTTACTGGGGTTCAGTAATGTCAGCTGTTCCCCTGCTGTGTGTACGGCAAAAAGTCCTGCTGCCTCCACCATGTTCTCCTCTCATCCCTGGGCTCCAACACCGCCAGTTGCTGCTCGGAAGTGTCATTGGCACGGGTACTCACTCCTGCCCAGCCTGTTTACAGCACGCCAGCTGTTTCCTGGCAGTGTCAACGTCACTTTTCCTCCAATAAGTTGTCCTGTCGTGTTGCGTTCGGGTTAGCCGACTCTATGGTGCCTGCAGTTTAGGTGCTTCCTATGTGGGCTGCGGGATATGTAAATAAAGGCTGTTTCCATTGTGACAATAGGACAAGCACCCACTGTAGGACTGTGGGATTCGGTAACTGCGGCCGGCTCGCGGCCTTTCAACTTGAATTTTCATGGGTACCTTATGCTACCCGTCCGGGTTCCAGTACCGTCAGCTGGTTCTCGGCAGTGCCTTTGGCCTAGGTGCCTCCATCTCGGTATCCGAGTTCCAGCAACGTCTGCTGGTCCTTGGTAGTGCTTTGGAGCACAGGTACCTCCTGCTTAGTAACCGTGTCCCAGTAACATCAGCTGGTCCTCGGTTGTGCCATTGGCTCTGTTCCTTCTGCTGCCCCTCCGGGTTCCAGCACAGTCAGCTGGTCCTCGTTACTTCCATTGGCTCTTGTACCTTCTGCTACCCGTCCGGGTTCCAGTACCGTCAGCTGGCTCTCGGCAGTGCCTTTGGCCTAGGTGCCTCCATCTCGGTATCCGAGTTCCAGCAACGTCTGATGGTCCTTGGTAGTGCTTTGGAGCACAGGTACCTCCTGCTTAGTAACCGTGTCCCAGTACCGTCAGCTGGTCCTCGGTTGTGCCATTGGCTCTGTTCCTTCTGCTGCCCCTCCGGGTTCCAGCACAGTCAGCTGGTCCTCGTTACTTCCATTGTCTCTTGTACCATCTGCTACCCGTCCGGGTTCCAGTACCGTCAGCTGGTTCTCGGAAGTTACTCAGCTTTCTTGTACCTTCAGCTACATTTCCAAGTTGAAGATTTTTTAAATGATTTTTTGGGTAATCACTCTGGATCTCCAACACTGAAGACGACGACCCCGAAGACGAGGACCCTGAAGACGACGACAACGACCCTGAAGACCACCCGGAAGAAGACGACGACCCCAAGGACGACGACCATCAAGACGACGAGCCTGAACACCATCACAAAGAAGAAATAAAAGATTACCCAGAAGAAGATCTCCAACAGGACAAAGAAGATTAAGACAAACTACAAGATACAGAACAAGAGACAGAAAAACAAGAAGCAGAAGAACAAAAAGCAGAAGAACATTAAGTATAAGACCAAAATTCAGAGCAAAATATATGCTCTAAATTATAAGCAGAAGAAGACTAAGCAGTGTATGGGGGTGAGTCCGTTCCTCCTCGTGGTGCCCCTGGAAAATGCCTGCTGCTGCAGGCAAAACTGAACGCGGACAAATACTGTTGTAATTTAAATGTTTTGTGATAGCAAGAACGGAAGGATGAAATCTTCAAACTTTTACAGATTACAACTACAGGAATGTCTTTCACAAATAAGAATATGATGAAGAAGATGAATAGGAAGAAGATGAAGAAATAGAATATGAAGAAGAATAATAGTTGAATAAGAAGAATATGAGTAATGTTACCAAAAAGATGAATAGGAAGAAGTTTAAGAAGAAGATAAATAAGGTGAAGAATAATTTGATGAAAAAGATGCTGCTGCTAAGGATCATGAAGGAGAAAGTGTGGCAGAAGTAAAAAAGGTGAAGAGCATGGAAGTAGTGAAACATACATATGTGCCAAAATAGAAAAAAGGTTAACAACATAGTCAATTTCTTCGTAAATCCGAACGTCTTAAAAAAAAAATTATTCCTGCTATTCCATTTGATTGGGTTAAACATCTATGCCTTTAATGTCTCCTCCACCTCCCCCAATACATTCTACATTACTCTTTTTTGTTTTCCTTCATGTACAATTAACCTACAAGGAAAGAAAGGGTTTTTTTTTTATTCCGATATTTTAGTCCCATTGACTTGCATTGATTTCCGGTATCGGAATCGGCGATATCCGATACTTTTTCAGTATCGGGCCGATCCAATCCGATCCGATATTTTGCAATATCAGAAAGTATCGCTCAACCCTAATCACTGCAGTAATAATATCCCTTAATTAGCCCCTATGATAATAATATCCCCCATCCTGGCCCCTGTGTGTCTCATTCCTGGCTTCAGCCATATGTTCTCACATCCCGCCCTCATGAGTATCCATTCTGCCCCCATATGATCTCCCAAACCTGCCCCATCTGTCTACATCGTATCCATCCTGCCCCATGATCCTGCACCATGTGTCTCCCATCCTGCCCCGTGTCTCGCATCCTGCCCCTCCTGTGTCTCACTGTCACATTCTGCCCCTCCTGTGTCTCACATTCTTCCCCCTCCTGTGTCTCACATTCTGCCCCCTCCTGTGTCTTACTGTCACATTCTGCCCCGTGTCCATTCTGCCCTCTCCTGTGTCTCACTGTCACATTCTGCCCCTCCTGTGTCTTACTGTCACATTCTGCCCCCTCCTGTGTCTTACTGTCACATTCTGCCCCGTGTCCATTCTGACCCCTTCTGTGTCTCACTGTCACATTCTGCCCCCTCCTGTGTCTCACTTTCACATTCTGCCCCTCCTGTTTCTCACTGTCACATTCTGCCCCCATATCTCACATTTTGCCCCATATCTCACATTCTGCCCCCGTGTCTCTCATTCTGCCCCATGTCTTGCATTCTGCCCCCATGTCTTGCATTGTGCCCCATGTCCATTCTGTTAAGATGGCGGCAACACAGGTGCAAGAATACCGAAGAGACAGCCGCTCACAACCTACCAATCCATGGAGGGGGCGGCTGCTTGGTATATTGATGCACAATGAAGACTTGTATGCAGCGCTGTTCACATTATGGCAATGTACAGCATCCAGTTAAACAGCCTAGTATTTACACCCTTCTATTAGATCAGGCAGGCTGCCCAGCGCTATTAAAATGCATCCCATGTGAACAGACACCACAGTTTACAAGACCAAATGGGCCCACCTGCACCCTGTAAAATAAAGTGCAAAAAACACATAAAAAAATGTGAGGTATTGGTTGGTATTTTGGCCAAAGTACGTAAGCTTGTAATCCACTTCATGGATCCTCACGCTTAAAAGTAACTACACTAACCAGCAATTGCACAAAAAGTTAGTGCATTGGTTTGAAGGCCTGGGCAGGTGAGCATCTCTGCCTTTTTTCTGTATTTTTTCCCATGTCCATTCTGCCCCATGTCCATTCTGCCCCGTGTCTCGAATTCTGCCCCTATGTCTTGCATTCTGCCCCATGTCTTGCATTCTGCCCAATGTCCATTCTGCCCCGTATCTCGCATTCTGCCCCATATCTCGCATTCTGCCCCATGTCTTGCATTCTGCCTCATGTCCATTCCCATGTCCATTCTGCCCCCACGTCCATTCTGCCCCCGTGTCTCGCATTCTGCCGCATGTCTTGCATTCTGCCCCATGTCTTGCATTCTGGCCCCATGTCCATTCCCATGTCCATTCTGCCACTTAGTGTATGGGCATTACAAGTATAGGAGACCCACGCCTTTAAACTGGGAAGACATTTTTCGAAGGCCATCCTCCAGGACTCTTCCGACACCACCACTAGATCACCAGGGTGAATGTGTTCCGTGAGGCTGTAAGGGTCGGCCAGCACCGTAGTCATGGCCGAGGACACCTGGGCTTCTGTGTCCTGGCTTTCCCTCACATGAGCATATCCATTCTTAGTCAGCACACCTATACCTTCAGGTCCAGCTCCTTCTGGTTCTCCCCTATGCCATGGGAGACCCTCAACAAGCTGAGCAGCATAAACTGAGACACAGTCTGTTTCAACTTCAGCAAGAACTTCTTTACTAGGTTCGTTACACAGCACATCCAAAGTCTTCACATTCTTTACACAACAATGTTTCTTTCCTTTCCCTGTACTTCTCTTACGGTTACACAGCATGGACCCAGGTCGGACCATCCCTGACGTTTCCTCAGTATTCTCCCTGTTCAGCTCCACTACAGATATGCATCCCTCGGTCTGTTTCGCCCCAGACACGAGATCATTACACCATGTTCCAAATTATTATGCAAATGATATTTTTCTATGATTTTCCTAAATGGAAGGGGCAAATGACAGTCAGTCTAATAAAAGTCATCACCCGTTAGAGTATACATCAAATTTTATTGAAGAAACCTCCCAATGATAACAGTATAATCTCCAAAATTAATAAAAACTCAAATGTACTGTTCCAAATTATTAGGCACAGTAGAATTTCTAAACATTTGATATGTTTTAAAGAACTGAAAATACTCATTTGTGGAAATTGGAGCATTAGGAGGTCACATTCACTGAACAAAAAAGCTATTTGACTCCAAAACATCCTAGCAGGCCAAGTTACATGTTAACATAGGAACCCTTCTTTGACATCACCATCATAATTCTTGCATCCATTGAACTTGTGAGTTTTTTGAGAGTTTCTACTTGTATTTCTTTGCATGAAGTCAGAATAGCCTCCCAGAGCTGCTGTTTTGATGTGAACTGCCTCCCACACTCTCAGATCTTTTGCTTGACGATACTCCAAAGGTTCTCTATAGGGTTGAGGTCAGGGGAAGATGACCATGAGTTTATCTCCTTTTATGCCCATAGCCGAATGACTCAGAGGTATTTTTTGCAGCATGAGATGGTGCATTGTCATGCATGAAGATGATTTTGCTCCTGAAGGCACATTTCTGCTTTTTATACCATGGAAGAAAGTTGTCAGTCAGAAACTCTATATACTTTGCAGATGTCATTTTCACACCTTCAGGAACCTTAACGGGCCCTACCAGCTGATTCCCCATGATTTCGGCCCAAAACATGACTCCTCCACCTCCTTGCTGATGTCACAGCCTTGTTGGGACATGGTGGCCATCCACCAACCATCCACTACTCCATCCATCTGGACCACCCAGGGTTGCTCAACACTCATCAGTAAACAAGACTGTTTGAAAATTAGTCTTCATGTATGTCTGGGTCCACTACAACCGTTTCTGCTTGTGAGCACTGTTTAGGGGTGGCCGAATAGTGAATTTATGCACCACAGCAAGCCTTTGAAGGATCCTACACCTTGAGGTTCGAGGGACTCCAGAGGCACCAGCAGCTTCAAATATCTGTTTGCTGGTTTGTAATGGCTTTATAGCAGCTGATCTTTTAATCCGATGAACTTGTCTGGCAGAAACCTTCCTCATTCTGCCTTTATCAGCACGAACATGTCTGTGCTCAGAATCAGCCACAAATCTCTTAACAGTACGATGATCACGCTTAAGTTTTCGGGAAATATCTAATGTTTTCATCCCTTGACCAAGGCATTGCACTATTTGATGCTTTTCAGCAGCAGAGAGATCCTTTTTGTTTCCCATGTTACTTGAAAACTCTGGCCTACTAAATAGTGTGGAACATCCAGTTTTCCTTTTATTGGGCTCATATGGCAAACTAATTATCACAGGTATCTGAGATTGATTTCAGTGATCTAAAGAACCCTGAGATACAATACCATCAATGGGTTTCATTTACAAAAAAAATCAAAAAACGCTATGACACTTAAAACCAATTTACATAATAATTTGGAATATTGTGTAGTTCCTGAAGTCAATAGCCCCTGGGAGAGAATCCTGCCCTTCTGTACTGTCCCCATTGTGGGGACTGCTTCTTCACCATCTGCACTCTCTGCACCTGTGGGGTCCCTTGGCTGTTTCGCCCCTGTCCTAAGGGTATCTGCCCATGCGATGAGTTGCTACATACTGGAACCACTATTGGCTCCCTCAACTGCTTCAGCCCACTCCTGCGGTGTCCTGCTGTGATGAGTGGCTGGGCCTTACTTCCTCGATGTTGAGTAGCTGCTGCGCTGGGCCTATAACCCATGTGGACGCTTGGGAGTCCAGCCCTAACTAACTCTAGGCAGGAAATGTCTCTAGCTTACTACACAGCAGCCCCTCCTACTTAATTAACCCTATGCTAACTCTATCCACTAACTGTAAATTGTGTGTACTAGAATGCCCCCATCTAGTGGCCAATCCTACACACTACACTTACCCTATACTTATACAAAGTAAAACAATATACATTTAACAATAATGGTAATACACCAATTGATGTAGCAATACCAATTGGATAGACAGTGGTAATACTCTATAAGTGTAGAAGTACTATAATATAATAACATATACAGTATACATTATAGTAATATATTCAACATCAGAACCTGTTAAGGAGGAAAAGTAAAAGGGGACATCATTCTTCACCCCCTTACAATGCAACAGACACATTATTGTTTTGAAGGGTGTTTATGATGCCCGTAACAAAAAAGTTTACACTGTATGTTGATGTGTACCCCCAGGGGGAAATGTTTGTCAGCCCATACACTTAGAGAATGGGCATTACGAGTATAGGAGACCCGCTCCTTTAAACTGGGAAGACATTTTTCGGAGGCCATCCTCCACGTCTTTTCTGGCACCACCACTAAATCACCAGGGTGAACGTGTTCCGTGATGCAACAGCCACGTTAGTGTTTTGAAGGATGTTTATGATGGCCGTAACAAAAATGTTGACACAGTATGCTGATGTGTACCCCACAGGGGGAAATGTTTGCCAGCCCATACATTTTGTGTGTGGGCATTACAAGTATAGGAGACCCGCTCCTTTCTAATGGTAAAAAAAAATTTATGAGGCCCTCCTTTTTGTTTCTTCCAAGGGGGATAGGAGTATGTGCAAATTTGGGGCAGGCCTTGCATTCACTGCATAACCAAACAGTATGGGAGACACAGTTCCTAATAATGGGAACTGTAGGGGTTGTTCAGCTGCTTCAACAATGCAATTCTTCACTTTTGGGTCTTCATCCTCAACACTGCAATTCTCCACTTTATTTTCTTCAGCCACAACACTGAAATGCTCCACTGCCAGGTCTTCAGCCTCAACACTGCAATTCTCCACTGCAGTTTCTTCAGTCTCAACACTGAAATTCTACACTGCAGGTTTTCCAGACTCAACACCGACATTCTCCACTGTCAGGTCTACATCCTCAACACTGACATTCTCCAATGCAGGTTCTTTAGGCTTAACAATTCACTGCATAGCAAAACAGTATAGGAGTACCAAATTACTAGAAACAATGCTTTCAGGTATCCCTCCAGTACGTCGGTTCAAAGGGTTATTGGGGTGCGTTTAATTTTTGGGCATGGCAGGCATAGGCAAACAATATGGCAGTACCAAATAAAGAATAATGGGAACTTTGCTTTCATGTGTCCATCCAGTACGTTGGTTCAAAGGGTTATTGGAGTGCGTGTAACTTTGGGACAGGGCAGGCTTTGCATTCTCTTCATGGGCAAACTGTATGGGAGTAGAAAAATAAGCATAATGGGAACTTGGGTTTCATGTGGCCATCCATTACGTCGGTTCAAAGGGTTATTGGGGTTCATATAACTTTGTGGTAAGGCGGCCTTGCATTCCATTCATAGGCAAACAGTGTGGCAGTATCAAATAAACAATAATGGGAACTTTGGTTTCATGTGGCCATCCAGGACGACAGTTCAAAAGGTTATTGGGTTGCATGTAATTTTGGGGCAGGGCAAGCCTTGCATTCAGTGCATAGGCAAACAGTATGGCAGTGCCAAAAAAAAATATGGGAACTTTGCTTTCATGTGGCCATCCAGTACGTCTATTCCAAGTGTTATTAGGATGCGTGTAACTTTGGGGCAGGGCACGCCTTGCATTCTCTTCAAGGGCAAACTGTATGGGAGTAAAACAAATAAGCATAATGAGAACTTGGGTTTCCTGTGGCCATTCAAGACGTTGGTTTAAAGGGTTATTGGGGTGCGTGTAACTTTGGGGCAGGGCAGGCCTTGCATTCGCTGCATAGACAAACAGTATCGCAATACCAAATAAAGAATAATGGGAACTTTGCTTTCATGTGGCCATCCAGTACGTTGGTTCAAAGGGTTATCTGAGTGCGTGTAACTTTGGGGCAAGGCAGGCCTTGCAGTCAATGCATAGGCAAATACTATGGGAGACCCACTTTCTTATAATGGGAACATTTTTTAATGAGGCCGTCCTGTACGTCTCGTCAAAGGGGTATTGGGGTGCATCCTAATTTTTGGCAGCCCAGCCACTCACTGCATAGCCAATAATAATATAGGAGACCCGCTGTTTAATAATGGGAACAACAAAGCATAGCTGGCTGATGGCCCTTTAAGAATATTAATGCCGCCTGATGCCCCTATAAAAATAGGCTTTGTGACTTTAAGAGTCCCCCATTCATAAATGAAACAGGATGTGTCTGTTGTGTCACACATCACATGGCCAGCTAAGGTTGTTAAATCTTAAAATGACATTTCCCTGTGAATGCATTTGTATTGGTTGAAAGCAATGCTAAAGTTGAACAACGCATCTAAAACGCTACGTGTGAACATAGCCCAAGTGATGGAGGTACATATTTTGGGGGGTTATTCATTTTGCCTTACATACGAATCATTACCCTGGAAAGGATGCTCCTTAACATATTTCCAAGGAAAATCCATTTTGGTTTCGTTTTTGTATGTTTTAGTGTGCGCCTGTAAAAGTGGCATAACACTCTGACAACATTGTTCACATGTTCACAGCAGTTACCTAGGATTCAGAAATGCTTCCAGAGGTCTTACCAATGATGTTCCCATGTCATTTGAGCACTGTTCCCATAGATTTCTGAAGTTTTGATACCCTCTAAAAAGACCACCGGGGGGTAGGGTCGCGGCAAAAAAACTCGGGTTTCACATAGATTTACATTGGGCTCATTGATTGAATCGAGAACCCGAGCATTCCAATTTGCTCTACCCGAGGAACGAGCACCCGAGCATTTTAGTGCTCGCTCATCACTATTTATTACAGTAAGGAAAAAGTATTTAGTCAGCCACCAATTGTGCAAGTTCTCCCACTTAAAAAGATAAAAGAGGCCTATAATTGACATCATAGGTAGACCACAACTATGAGAGTCAAAATGAGAAAACAAATCCAGAAGACCTCCTTGTTTGATTTATTGCAAGATTTATTTTGCAAATTATGCTGGAAAATAAGTATTTGGTCATTAACAAAAGTTCATCTCAATATTTTGTTATATATCCTTTGTTGGCAATGACAGAGGTCAAAAGTTTTCTGTAAGTCTTCACAAGGTTGGCACACACTGTTGGTGGTATGTTAGCCTATTCCTACATGCAGATCTCCTCTAGAGCAGTGATGTTTTGGGCCTCTCGCTGGGCAACATGGACTTTCAAATCCCTTCAAAGGTTTTCTTTGGGGTTGAGATCTGGAGACTAGCTAGGCCACTCCAGGACCTTCAAATGCTTCTTACGAAGCCACTCCTTCATTGCCCTGACTGTGTGATTGGGATCATTATCATGCTGAAAGACCCATCCACATTTCATCTTCAATGCCCTTGCTGATGGAAGGAGCTTTGCACTCAAAATCTCACGATACATGGCCCCATTCATTCTTTCATGTGCATGATGTTGCCATCCCCATGCTTCACAGTAGCTATGGTGTTCTTTGGATGGAACTCAGCATTCTGTCTCCTCCAAACACAACGAGTTTTGTTTCTACCAAACAGTTCTACTTTGGTTTCATTAGACCATATGAAATTCTCACAATACTATTCTGGATAATCTACTCTAGCAAACTTCAGACCGGCCTGTACTGGCTTAAACAGGGGGACATGTCTAGCACTGCAGATTCTGAGTCCCTGGTAGCATAGTGTGTTACTGATGGTAGCCTTTGTTATGGTGGTCCCAGCTCTATGCAAGTCATTCACTAGGTCCCCCCTTGTGGTTCTGGGATTTTTGTTCACCATTCTTGTGATCATTTTGACCCCACGGGTGAGATTGCGTGGAGCCCCAGATCGATGGAGATTAAGAGTGGTCTTGTATGTGTTCCATTTTCTTATTATTGTTCCCACAGTTGATTTCATGACACCAAACTGCTTGCCTATTACAGATTCAGTCTTCCCATTCTGGTGCAGGGATACAATTTTGTTTCTGGTGTCCTTCGACAGCTCTTTGATCTTCACCATAGTGGACTTTGGAGTGTGACTGTTTGAGGTTGTGGACAGGTGTCTTTTATACTGATAACAAGTTCAAACAGATGCCTTTACTACAGGTAATAAGTGGAGGACAGAGGAGCCTCTTAAAGAAGAAGTTACAGGTCTGTGAGATCCAGAAATCTTGCATGTTTTTAGGTGACCAAATACTTATTTTCCACCATAATTTGCAAAATAAATCTTGCCAAATCAGACAAGGTGATTTTCTGGATTTGTTTTCTCATTTTGACTCTCATAGTTGTGGTCTACCTATAATGTCAATTACAGGCCTCTTTCATCTTTTTAAGTGGGAAAACTTGCACAATTGGTGGCTGACTAAATACATTTTTCCCCACTGTATATAATTTCTGTAAAGTTGTTGCAAAAAAATTATTTAATTTGACATTTTGGTCAACGGCCTTATTACGGAACTCCAAAAGAAATGCTGCTCAAGCAAAAAATAAGAGACCACTGCACAGTTTTATAAAAATCAGCTTCTCTACATGTCTGACAGCCATTCCATTCCAGGGTCAGTTGAATTCCAACCAGAGTACGCCTCATTATACTTAATGTGCTTCTGATTAGGTGATCACCTGAACCAAATCTTATTTAATAAAGGAAAGCATAAAAAACACTGCTGTGGTGTTCATAATCCTCTTGCCATAGGACAAGCTGGATGGCAAAACAAGTGCTAGTAATATCCCAAAAGTAATAGGAATGAAAAAATAACCTTTAACCATGCCAAAGGAGTTGAAAAGAAAAGTCTTGAGTGAGGAAAAGAAGGGCTCAATTCTGGCTTTACTAGCAGAGCGATACAGTGAGCATCATGTTGCCTCCATCCTTTAAATTTCTAAGATGGCAGTCCATTACAACAAGGTCAAGCAGCAGACATTGGGGACAACAAAGCTACAGACCGTCAGAGCGCAAAAATGACTTTCCACTGACCGGGATGACCTAGAAAAAAGCCTTTCATCAATGAGAAGCAAAGGCGAGCCATGCTAAGTTTGCCAAAGAACATAAGGATTGGACCATAGAGGACTGAAGTAAGGTAATCTTCTCTGATGAGTCTAATTTTCAGCTTTGCCCAACTCCTGGTCATCTAATGTTTAGACGGAGACCTGGAGAGGTGTACAAGCCACAGTGTCTTGCACCCACTGTGAAATTTGGTGGAGGGGATCAGTGATGATCTGCGGATGCTTCCGCAAGGTTGGAATTGGGCAGTTTAATCTTTGCGTAGGATGTATGAATCAAGCCGAATACAAGGTTATCCTGGAAAAACAGTTGATTCCTTCTGCTCAGGCAATGTTCCCCAACTCTGAGGACTGGTTTTTCCAGCAGGACAATGCACCATGCCGCACCGCTAGGTCAATCAATGTGTGGATGAAGGACGTCCACATCAAATCCCTGTCATGGCCAGCCCAATCTCCAGACCTGAATTCCATTGAAAACCTATGGAATGTAAATCAAGAGAAAGATGGATAGTCACAAGCCATCAAACAAAGAAGAACTGCTTAAATTTTTGTACCAGGAGTGGCATGAGGTCACCCAAAAGCAGTGTGACAGACTGGTGGAAAGCAGGTCAAGATGCATGAAAGATCATGGTTATCCCACAATATATACCGTATTTTGCGGACTATAAGACGCACTTTTTTCCCCAAAAATTTTGGAGGAAAATGAGGGTGCGTCTTATAGTCGCAACATACCTAAAAATCCGGTGGCAGCGATCCCAATTCATCCTCCCTGTGCGGTGGTGGTATCGGGGCAGCAAGCGGGCCTCTGTGCAGCGTGGGGGGCTCCGCCGGCGTTTAGTCCCTGCCGGAAAGCCCCCCGCAGCTGTGACGCGGTGGCCCCTCCGGTGGCGGTCCCAATTCATCTTCCCTGTGCGGTGGTGGTGTCGGGGCAGCAAGCGGGCCTCTGTGCAGCGTGGGGGGCTCCGCCGGCATTTAGCTCCTGCCGGAAAGCCCCCGCAGCTGCGACGCGGTGCCGTCCGGAAAGAAGTGCTCCGGAAAGATGGCCGCCGCTTGCTGAAGTTCAAATCTCGCCAACGAGATCTCTTCCCGAGATCTCGTATCCCGAGATCTCGTTGGCGAGATTTGAACTTCAGCAAGCGGCGGCCATCTTTCCAAGGCACTTCTTTCTGGACGGCACCGCATCGCAGCTGTGGGGGGCTTTCCGGCAGGAGCTAAACGCCGGCGGAGCCCCCCACGCTGCACAGAGGCCCGCTTGCTGCCCCAACACCACCACCGCACAGGGAGGATGAATTGGGACCGCTACCGGAGGGGCCACCGCGTCACAGCTGCGGGGGGCTTTCCGGCAGGGACTAAACGCCGGCGGAGCCCCCCACGCTGCACAGAGCCCCGCTGCTGCCCCGACACCACCACCGGCACCATAGGGAAGCTGCATTGGGAGCGCCGCCGCCACCGGATTTGTGAGTATATGGCCACCCTGGCCACCCCACAGTGCCCAACCACCCCACATAACACAGCCACCCCACATAACACAGCCACCCCATATAACACAGCCACCCCACATAACACAGCCACCCCACATAACACAGCCACCCCACAGAGCACCACTACCGCACCAAATGACCCCAGTGACCACTCCTCTAACTGTGCTGATCCGTTCGCTGGTAAGCTAAATTTGGACTGTAAGACGGACCCCCATTTGACACATTATTTTTTTTTTCCCAATTTTCCTTCTGAAAATTTGGTGTGCGTCTTATGGTCCGGTGCGTCTTATAGTCCGAAAAATAGGGTATTGATTTCTGAACTCTTCCTGAGTACATTAGTATTGTTGTGTCTAAATGATTATGAATTACGGTAATTTTCTTAGTATTATTTGAGGTCTGCAAGCACTGCATTTTTTTGTTATTTTGACCATTCCTCAGTTTCTGAAAATAAATACAAAATTTATTGCTTGGAAATTTCAGAGACATGTTGTCAGTAGTTTATAGAATGAAAGAGCAATTTACATTTTACTCAAAGATATACCTATAAAGAGAAAAATCAGACAAACTGAAAATTTTGCAGTTGTCTCTTAATTTTTGCCAGAGCTGTATATTACAATAAGTATACTGCAATACATAAATTAAATACAAAGGCAAAATAGTAGTAACAATTTAAAGCAACATGTATAAATAAAAATATATATATATATATATATTATTCATAATGTCATAATATAATGGGAAAAGGAAATAAGAGAAAACACTACGAAACAGTATGCACATCACTCACTTGTCCAGCTCATGCAAATATTGAATGGAGAAGATGAAATAGAATAGGAATCTTGTCCTTTATTAGTGCATCATAAAAACAAGCTGACGTGTTTCAGGCAATACCGCCCTTAGTCATAGCATAATACAAAACATGTTACAACACAATATATAAAGGCACATAATATATGGCTACAACCAATCACTATACATGTCAATTAACCATATACGAAACATTATATATAGGAAGGGAAAAATAAATAGTAAAGTAACACATAAGGTAAAAGGTTGATGGCATCCAAAGAGAAAAACATACATTCATATTGCCGTTACCAGGGAATTATGGTAAGTATAGACAGCTGGAAACAAGCTGTGAAAGAGAAATTGCATGTAATTAATCAGTTATAGGTATGAAGGCTGTCAGAGCAAGAGTGAAAACATTCATACAGTCACCTAAAAGATATTCGGACTTACCAGCAAAAAGCCATGAATAGGAATACTTAGATGTGCAGCGCTGGAGTACAGCATGTCTGTGCAGAGAGGAAAGCGCTGTAGAATGTGTTCCCCAGTGCCATTTTATAGGAGACACAGAGTGCATCAGCCTCTCATGTGTATTGCGCCTTCTAATATGACCACTTCTGGTTACCGCGGGTCACATTTTCGCGGGACCGGAAGTGAAGCGATCGACAGGATACGTCACTCAGGGGCGCCATCTTTTGGGATCCTAATGTCTCGGCATGCGGTCAGTAGTACTCACTCATCAGCCCACGCCTGTGATCGGTCACAGCTGTGTGCAGCTGTTGTCATCTGTCAGCATGAGAACCACAGTTCTCTGACTGGCAGTAATGTTCTTACCGCCAATCAGATCCGCCGGTGTTAGTCGTGCTGTCACAGAGATGACAGTGTGGAAAGCAGCTGATGTTCAAATCAGAACAATAACACGAACTTCCTTGAGAGGTCCGTATTCAGGTCCATGCACGAACACTAGGTGTTTGGTACGGACCCCGAACTTTACTGTTTGGGTTCGCCCATCTCTAGTAATCTGTCCACTGAGAGACAGACAGAGCAAAGTTGAACGTGCTGTCAAATTCGTGAAGGAAGAGGAAAGAAATTTGTGCAGAAAATTAGTAGGTTTTGTTCAGCATCTGGTTGTCCACCAGGTTAATGAGGGTTTCTGGAAAAGTGTATTGAAGGAAAAGTGTCACAGCTTGACCCTGGTTGGTGGGATGTACACTACTGAGGAAGAGCTAACTTTTTTTATTTGCATAGTGTCAGCCTCCTTGTGGCAGCAGCATACACCCATGGTTTCCTGTGTCCCCAATGAAGCGATAGAGAAAAATATTTTCAACCTGTAAGGTGCCATGATGCAACATTCCAGGCTGAAAACCACTGGTGAATGAGATGCTGCAAGTGCAGCATCAGTGTCTGGACGTGACATCATCAAGGTTACCGCCGGTCAGTGAGACGCATTCCCAGCCGGGTTGAACTGCAGTGACCTCAGCATTGTGGTAAAAAGTCACTTGAGTTCACCCCAGTTCAGCTCTGTGAGTTCACCACAAATCACTGTGATAATGGTGCCTTTTCCCACAGCGCTTAGGTCACCGCTTTTTCACCTCACCACAACTCCCCAGCTTGTTTTCACCTTCCTGACCATACCAATTTTTTTCAATTCTGATCAGTGTCACTTTATGTGGTATAGGAAAGATGTGTATCTTCGTACCGTGTGAGCCAGTAGATAGAAAAATATTTAGAATTGAGAGTCCTCAGTGGTTGATACCTTTAAATGACTAAGTGAATGGTTATCATCTTTTCAGTTAGCCATTAAAAGATATCAACCACTGAGGACTCTCAATTCTAAATATTTTTCTACTTTATGTGGTAATAACTTGAACACTTCAATGGATCCCAGTGAGATTTGTTGTTTTTTTTGTGACATGTTGAACTTCCTGTTAGTGATACATTTTTTTCAATTTATAATTTGTTTATGCAATTTTTAAACTTTTAATTTTTATTCCCTTAAGCTGGATAGTTAAGCCACACAAAATGTATAACAGCAACATTAGATAAGAGTGAGGTAGATGGTTGTATTAGTACATACTGGCAACAATAAATACCTATACAAATGGGGAAATAAGAATGTGCATTAGGTGGCTAATGTTAGTAATTGTCCCCAGATAAATTATGTGGTTGTTGATCCCTAGAAGCAGAAAACTAGCACATAGTCATCCAGAATTTAGCAACCTTATATATGAACAATATAATAAAAATGGTAAAAGATTCATACTGTGCGCAGGATCGAATCCTCATCATCCGTGGGAGGATAGGAGAATGTCAGTGTCTTCAATGCTACTGCATCCAGGCGGTGCAGTGTGACGCTGAAAGGTTTCCTTGAAAATTATAGAACCAGGGTGCTCCGGCGGGTAGCGTTCCTGGTTACAACGCTGCTGAAGGAGTCAGATGCGTGTGATGTCAGGTAGAGTATGGAGTCCTGCGGCGTCCAATGGCCAAAACCTACGCGTTTCGGGTAAATCACGGTCCCCCTTCATCAGAGTATGATGGCTAGGAGCTGCAGGATAGGTTTTTAAAGATGGTGACTCTGCCCCACTTAATTATCACGAGTCCAGGGAAAAAAAAGAGGAGGGTTGCTTATTCTGAGTGGTATTGGATAGTGGGGATATAATTATATATATAATATGTACAGTACAGACCAAAAGTTTGGACACACCTTCTCATTCAACGATTTTTCTGTATTTTCATGACTATGAAAATTATAGAATCACACTGAAGGCATCAAAACTATAAATTAACACATGTGGAATTATACATTACACTTTACAAAAAAGTGTGAAACAACTGAAAATATGTCTTATATTCTAGGTTCTTCAAAGTAGCCACCTTTTGCTTTAATTACTGCTTTGCGCGCAGAATAAGTGAACAGATGGACTCTACATGCCTGGTTCCCACCGTGAAGCATGGAGGAGGTGATGTGATGATGTGGGGGTGCTTTGCTGGTGACACTGTTGGGGATTTATTCAAAATTGAAGGCATACTGAACCAGCATGGCTACCACAGCATCTTGCAGCAGCATGCTATTCCATCCGGTTTGCATTTAGTCGGACCATCATTTATTTTTCAACAGAACATTGACCCCAAACACACCTCCAGCTGTGTAAGGGCTATTTGACCAAGAAGGAGTATTGGGGTGCTACGCCAGATGACCTGGCCTCCACAGTCACCAGACCTGAATCCAATCGAGATGGTTTGGGGTGAGCTGGACCGCTCACCGCTTCAATTTTGAATAAATCCCCAACAGTGTCACCAGCAAAGCACCCCCACACCATCACACCACCTCCTTCATGCTTCATGGTGGGAACCAGGCATGTAGAGTCCAGCCATTCACCTTTTCTGTGTGCAAAGCAGTAATCAAAGCAAAAGGTGGCTACTTTGAAGAATGTAGAATATAAGACATATTTTCAGTTGTTTCACACTTTTTTTGTAAAGTGTAATGTATAATTCCACATGTGTTAATTCATGGTTTTGATGCCTTCAGTGTGATTCTACAATTTTCATAGTCATGAAAATACAGGAAAATCTTTGAATGAGAAGGTGTGTCCAAACTTTTGGTCTGTACTGTATATATAAATATATATATATATATATATATATAATACATACCGTATATACTCGTGTGTAAGCCGAGATTTTCAGCACCTTTTTTTGTGCTGAAAATGCCCCCTCGGCTTATACACGAGTCATAGGGCAGAAATCAGTGGGGGAGGGGATGCGGCGGCAGGAGCCGGTGGCTGGGACATCATACTCACCCTCCCCGTGCCATCGCTTAACGTTCCTGCAATCCTGCGTTCTCCCCAGCTTCCTGCAGCTCTCCAGCGCGGAGCGGTGACGTAATACCCGCTCATTAAGGTCATGTAATATGGACGCGACGCCACTCCCATGGGCATGGCCTCCATATTCATGGCCTTAATGAGCGGTATTATGTCACCGCTCAGCGCTGGAGAGCTGCAGGAAGCCAGGGAGAACGCAGGATTGCCGGCCGGGACGTTCAGCGATGGCACGGGGAGGGTGAGTATGATGGAGGAGGATGGGGGGAGCATGGAGGAGGACAGGGAGCACGGAGCAGGACGGGGGGAGGACGGAGAGCACGGAGCAGAACGGGGGGAGGACGGAGAGCACGGAGCTGGACGGGGGGAGGACGGAGAGCACGGAGCAGAACGGGGGAGGACAGAGCACGGAGCAGAACGGGGGAGGACGGAGAGCACGGAGCAGAACGGGGGGAGGACGGAGAGCACGGAGCAGGACGGGGTGGGCACAGAGGAGAATGGGGGAGTGCAGAGCTGGATGGGGGAGCACGGAGCAGGACGGGGGAGGATGGAAAGCACGGAGCAGGACAGGATAATGGAGCAGGAGGAGGGGAGCACAGAGGAGAATGGGGGCGCACAGAGCTGGATGGGGAGCACAGAGCAGGACGGCAACTTATACACCCGGCTTATACACGAGTCAATAAGTTTTCCAAGTTTTTTGTGGCAAAATTAGGGGGGTCGACTTATACACGGGTCGGCTTATACATGAGTATATACGGTACATATATATTTGTATTGCATATGTGTGTGTAAGATTCTCGCAGCAACATGGGATGCAGTGACGAGCAGGAGACAGAACAAGAGTTTATGGGTATTTTATGCAGAAGATAAACTTTCTAACAATACTCCACGCAGGGAGATCACAGATTCACAACAGTGCAGATACAGGGGAATAAACAATGAAGATGCAATGTAAGTAATGATCAGTAAAAGAATAGATCAACTTATCAGTCTGTGGCTCCCGGATGGAGGTGGTTGGAAGATCCCACGACGTCGACGCAGGTGACACGAAGAGTCTCTGAAATGATCCCGGATAAGATTGAAGCAATGTCTCTGTAATGAAACGTAGGTTCCTGGAGTTTTCAGATGCAATTTCCTGGTCCTGGTACACGGGTTGCACAGGAGGAAGAAGATGGTAGAACAAATGTGGCACAATGTTCCAGAGAGGGGACTGCAGCGGGGCCTGCAGAGTCAGCGCATTGTGCGCGATCAGTAAGGTAACAATTGTCGGTTACTAAGCAGGGTGCTGAGCAGTCAGAGTTCTCAGGTATGGAAGCCTGTAAGGTGCTTGGCTCCTTTGGCATGCAGGCTGTGCGTGTAGGAGAGGATAGGCCGCAGAGTAGGCCTGCTGATTGGCATGGTACAGTGGACAAGGAGTCAACCTTCTCCTTAAGTGTTCTCTGTCTTCCCGCCAGAACTCCCCTGTTCGTGTGCACACGTCCTTTTATATCTCCCTCGCCCCCTGTAGTCAGGTGCTAAAGTCTGTTCTGGTCAGAATTTCCTGCCCCCGGCAGCACTAGTGACAGTCCTGTTGGTTCCAGCCCAGACAAACACGAAACTGCCCTAGCCCAGTCCATCTTCTTACATTCCCCCACTCCCTTCGCTTGCCATTCCACGTGCGAGAATTCACAAGAACTGCGTGGGCATTTCCTTCTCCCGCATTTTCAGTTGCCAAATAAATTGATCCTGTTCATAACGATTGGGGGGTTTGCCAGCTGTTGTAGGTTCGGAGCGCAGTAAATTGGAAGGAGTAGTGGAGTCTTCAGGGATGGTGGAATCTGTCAGCACTGTAAGAGGTCTGGATGTGTCTGTACCTTCTGAAACGTCTTCCTGACGGACTCAGAGCTCCTGTTCTGTACCTCCCTCAACTTCCTCTTCTTCTTCTTCCTCTTTGATGACAGGAACTGACTCAGGAGCCTCAGGTATCTCTTTTACTTGTACTGGATCTTTCGATAAGCAGGGCCGAAGCATGTTTCGGTGAACAACTAGAGTCGTAGAGTTTCTACCTAGTTCAGGTTGAATCTCGTACACAGGGCCTTAGGGGCTGACCCGCCTTTTTACTCAATATGGGTTTCTTTCCCAGCAACTTTCTAGTTTACCTCGAGGGCGTTTGTCTCGAACTAGGACTCGGTCTCCAATTTGAAGTTCTGTTGCCCGTGGTGAGGTCTTCTTCGCATGTTATAATTCTCGGAGTCTGGTCTGTACTAATCGGTGCAGGGTCTGTAGATGATGTCGATGTTCCCGGACCCATGAGGACATTCCTACCCATGAGCAGTTTTGTTCTCAATCTAACTCGGTGATTCCGCTTCCATCTCGGCCGAACAGGAGCGAATAGGGAGTGAAACCCGTAGTGCTATGTACTCGATTTTTATAGACCCAGACCAATTCTGGAACAAATTCAGGCCACCGGGCCTTCCGATCTTCTTCCAAAGTTCTCAGCATTTGGCTCAACGTACGATTGAAGCATTCACAGGCGCCGTTACCCTGGGGGTGATAGGGTGTGGTCCGAGATTTGTCAATCTGGTACATGCGATGCAGCTCCCCCATCACCTTTCCCAAAAAGCAGGCTCCCTGGTCTGAAAGGATCCATTTCGGACAGCCATAAAGCAATGTTGGCTCTATCCTGTTCTGACATTAGTACTTGCCAATACCCGCTGGTGAGATCTAATGTCGAAAAGAATCTGGCCTTCCCGAGAGCAGACAGAGACTCTTCAATACTGGGTAGTGGATAAGAATCCTTCACGGTAAAGGCACTGAGTTTCCGGCAATCTACACAAAAGCGCAGAGTCCCGTCTTTCTTTGGTACCAAAACGATTGGGGCTGCCCAGGGGCTCTGGCTTTCTCTGACGACACCTTTCTGCAACATCTGTCCCAATATCACTTTCACCTCCTGATATAACTGTGGTGGGATTTGTCTATAGCGTTCTCTGATAGGTGTGGAATTTTCTGTGGGTATCTTGTGAGTGATAGCTGTGGTACAGCCAAAGTCGTCTTCGTGGCGAGCAAACACATCCCGCTATTTAATTAACCCAAAGATTTTCCACCTGTTGCACTTGTTCCAGAGTTAGTTCGGCCAACTCAGCCCGCATTTGGTCCAGGATCACTCGTCCCTCCTGAATATGTTGAGATTTTAATATTTCCGTGGAATTCACTGTTACGGTGCCACTTCACTTTTGGGGCACACAATGATGTCTTGGTTCTCTAAATTAACAAAACGTACGGGTACTGCTCCATCCCACACAGTGGCCAATGTACAAGCCACCAATATTCCCGAGGGTAGTTTCTCCGCACAGGAAGGCTCAATTTGAATTTCCACCCCTTCCAGAGGGATACAAGCTTGGATAGGCAGAGTCAGCACCATTTGACCTGGAGGCAGCACAAGTTTGTTAGAGGCAGGCACAATCACTTTTCCTAGAGCTCCCCCATCCAGGCATGACTCCTGTGCTTGAGCTACATGGACCAACTGTTGGAATATTCTTCTCTGAGGGGTGTGAGAACCCACCTACTTCAGGGTTTCATTGGCGGGTTAATTAATCAGAAGACTTCCAAATTCCTTTAAAACGTTCATGCCCAGGGTAACTATGTGCCCATCGTTCACTTCCCCTGGGTCAGCACCACACCACTGCATCCTACAGTCATGGCCAAAAGTTTTGAGAATGACACAAATATTATATTTTCACATGATCTGCTGCCCTCTGGTTTTTATGTGTGTTTGATAGATGTTTTTATCACAGACAGAAATATAATAATTGCAAACATATGAGTAACAAAAGCTTATATTGACAGTTAGAATGAGTTAATGCAGCAAGTCAATATTTGCAGTGTTGACACTTCTTCTTCAGGACCTCTGCAATTCTCCCTGGCATGCTCTCAATCAACTTCTGGACCAAATCCTGACTGATAGCAGTCCATTCTTGCACAATCAATGCTTTCATTTTGTCAGAATTTTTAGGTTTTTGTTTGTTCACCCGTCTCTTGATGATTGACCACAAGTTCTCAATGGGATTAAGATCTGGGGAGTTTCCAGGCCATGGACCCAAAATCTCTATGTTTTGTTCCCTGAGCCATTTAGTTATCACCTTTGCTTTATGGCAAGGTGCTCCATCATGCTGGAAAAGGCATTGTTGATCGCCAAACTGCTCTTGGAGGGTTGGGAGAAGTTGATCTTGGAGGACATTCTGGTACCATTCTTTATTCATGGCTGTGTTTTTAGGCAAGACTGTGAGAGAGCCGATTCCCTTGGCTGAGAAGCAACCCCACACATGAATGGTTTCAGGATGCTTAACAGTTGGCATGAGACAAGACTGGTGGTAGCGCTCACCTTGTCTTCTCCGAATGAGGCGTTTTCCTGATGTCCTAAACAATCGAAAAGGGGATTCATCAGAGAAAATAACTTTACCCCAGTCCTCAGCAGTCCACTGCCTGTACCTTTTGCAGAATATCAGTCTGTCCATGATGTCTTTTCTGGAGAGAAGTGGCTTCTTTGCTGCCCTCCTTGAGACCAGGCCTTGCTCCAAGAGTCTCCGCCTCACAGTGCGTGCAGATGCACTCACACCTGCCTGCTGCCATTCCTGAGCAAGCTCTGCACTGCTGGTAGCCCAATCCCGCAGCTGAAAAACTTTTAAGAGACGGTCCTGGCGCTTGCTGGTCTTTCTTGGGCGCCCTGGAGCCTTTTTGGCAACAATGGAACCTCTCTCCTTGAAGTTCTTGATGATGCGATAGATTGTTGACTGAGGTGCAATCTTTCTAGCTGCGATACTCTTCCCTGTTAGGCCATTTTTGTGCATTGCAATGATGACTGCACGTGTTTCTTTAGAGATAACCATGGTTAACAGAAGAGAAACAATGATGCCAAGCACCAGCCTCCATTTAAAGTGTCCAGTGGTGTCATTCTTACTTAATCATGACAGATTGATCTCCAGCCATGTCCTCATCAACACCCACACCTGTGTTAATGGAGCAATCCCTGAAAAGAGGTTAGCTGGTCCTTTTAAGGTAGGACTGCAATGATGTTGGAATGTGTTTTGGGGGATAAAGTTCATTTTCTAGCCAAATATTGACTTTGCAAGTAATTGCTGTTAAGCTGATCACTCTTTATAACATTCTGGAGTATATGCAAATTGCCATTAGAAAAAGTGAAGCAGTAGACTTTGTAAAAATTAATATTTGTGTCATTCTCAAAACTTTTGGCCATGACTGTAGATCTTTCCCACACATGGAGATTTGCATCCATGCCACCCCTGTGACCAGAATGGGTAATTGGTTAGCAGCCCCACTCAGGCCATCAGATTTCAGTGAAATGTTGCCGAAAATAGGTATCTGGCATCGTCGTCACTTGAGAGCCTGTATCCACTAGGCAGCGTACTGCATGTCCATTAAACTCAGCCCGGACCAGAGGGCACGAAGACACTAAATTTGTGGGACTTCCACTACTCCTCCCCATCTGACCTGGCTCAGGGTGGCGTCCCCCCCGACTCGGAGCCCTCTAGTTTAACAGATGTCGGGGCTGAACTCTCCTCCGGCGTGTGCACTCCCACGCCATATGTCCATTTCCACCACAGTAAGGGGCCTTTGTTGGCGGAACCTTCTGGAATCCCGCTGGTGATCTGGGCCTCAACTGGCCCCTGTAGGATTTGCAACAGTCTCGGATTTTTTTTCTAACCTTAGCCAATTCTCCTTTCAAATTCAGAAGTTCTCTCCATAATTCTTCCACCCACTGGGGTTCAGCAATTGAATTCACGGACACTTCTGTGCTCCTGACCTTTCCCACCGGGACTTCTTGCTCTCGCGTGCGCGCTTCGCTTCCTATTTCGGAAAATGTCAAGCGGGGGTTCACTCGCATGCGCTCTCACAGGGCCTGTTTCAGCAGTGCATCCCGCAAGCCTGTCACTAAAAGGCTCGTAGCGTTATGTCTGTAGGACCTACGCCCATGCCATCTTTTCTGACAATCGCAGTGTGTAACTCCTGTATTGCATTCATATACTGCGTCACAGTCTCCCCTTCCCTCTGCATACAACTAAAGAGACAGGTCTTCAGTTCCCCTACGAAAGGGGTCTCCATGGGTCTCCTCCAAAATCTGCAGCACCTTGGTAAAGGTGTCCCGCTCCCTAGGGGCCCATAATATAACTGAGTCTCTAGCTTCTCCATCTGGGGCCATAATAGCCACCTCAGCTTCCAAGGCAGGGGTCATGGGGTGCATCCTCATCATGCCCCGCATCCACTCATTCCAGCTCCATAAATGTTGTTGTTACCCGTAAATTTTGGCAACTTATTCAACATTGCCCCCCCAGTGAGATACTGGACCATGGGCCTCCCGCAACTGCTTGATCTGCCACCTCCATGCTGTTAGACTGCATTCTGCCGACTACGCCAACAGTAATATTCTCACAGGAACGCGGGATGCAGTGACGAGCAGGAGGTAGAACAAGAGTTTATGGGTATTTTATGCAGAAGATAAACTGTCACACAATACTCCACGCAGGGAGATCGCAGATTCACAATAATGCAGATACAGGAGAATAAACAATGAAGATGCAATGAATAATGATCAGTAAAAGTATAGATCAACTTATCAGTCTCTGGCTCCCGGATCGAGGTGGTTGGAAGAACCCACGACGTCAACGCAGGTGACACGAAAAGTCTATGAAACGATCCCGGATGAGGTTGAAGCAATATCTCTGTAACGAAACAGAGGTTCCTGGAGTTTTCAGATGCGATTTCCCGGTCCTGGTACACGGGGTTGCACAGGAGGAAGAAGATGGTAGAACAAATGCGGCACAAAGTTCCGGAGAGGGGACCACAGCGGGGCCTGCAGAGTCAGCATATTGCGAGCAGTCAGTGAGGTAACAATTGTCGGTTACTAAGCAGGGTGCTGAGCAGTCAGAGTTCTCAGGTACGGAAGTCTGCAAGGTGCTCGGCTCCTTTGGCACGCAGGCTGTGCGCATAGGAGAGGATAGGCCTCAGAGAAGGCCTGCTGATTGTCGCGGGACAGTGGAGGCGGAGTCAACCTTCTCCTTACGTGTTCTCTGTCTTCCCGTCAGAACTCCCCTATTTGCGTGCACCCGTCCTCTTATATCTTCCCCGCCCCCTGTAGTCAGGTGCAAAGGTCAGAATTTCTTTCCCCCGGCAACACTAGTGACAGTCCCGTTGGTTCCAGCCCAGACACACACAAAACTGCCCTAGCCTGGTCTATCTTCCTACATGTGCATCTTTATTTGCAAATAGAAAGATAAAATTTAAATGCACACCTTTCTATATGTGTATGTATTTAAGAGACCACTGCAAAATTTTCAGTTTGTCTGATTTTTCGCTTTATAGGTATATTTTTGAGTAAAATGTAAATTGCTTTTTATTCTATAAACTACTGACAACATGTCTCCGAATTTCCAAGCAATAATTTTTGTATTTATTTTCAGAAAATGAGACCTCAAATAATGCTAAGAAAACAAGTTCATAATCACTTAGAAACAACAATACTAATGTTTTAACTCAGGAAGAGTTCAGAAATCAATATTTGGTGGAATAACCATGATTTTTAATCACAGCTTTCATGCGTCTTGGCATGCTTTCCATCAGCCTTTCACACTGCTTTTGGGTGAACTTATGCCACACCTGGTACAAAAATTTAAGCAGTTCTTCTTTGATGGCTTGTGACTATCCATCTTCCTCTTGATTACACTCCAGAGGTTTTCAATGGGGTTCAGGTCTGGAGATTGGGCTGGCCATGACAGGGATTTGATGTGGTGATCCTTCATCCACACATTCATTGACCTAGCTGTGTGGCATGGCGCATTGTCCTGCTGGAAAAAACAGTCCTCAGAGTTGGGGAACATTGCCTGAGCAGAAGGAATCAACTGTTTTTCCAGGATAACCTTGTATTCGGCTTGATTCATACATCCTTCGCAAAGATTAAACTGCCCAATTCCAGCCTTGCTGAAGCATCCCCAGATCAACACTGATCCTCCACCAAATTTCACAGTGGGTGCAAGACACTGTGACTTGTACGCCTCTCCAGGTCTCCGTCTAACCATTAGACGACCAGGTCTTGGGCAAAGCTGAAAATTAGATTCATCAGAGACGATTACCTTACTTCAGTCCTCTAAAGTCCAATCCTTATGGTCTTTGGCAAATTTCAGCCTGGCTCTCCTTTGCTTCTCATTGATGAAAGGCTTTTTCTAGCTTTATATGACTTGAGCCCTGTCTCTAGCATCCTGTTACGAACTGTTCTTGCAGTGCACTTCACCCCAACTTCTTTTTGCCATTCCTTTTGTAGGTCACTTGATGTCATCCTACGGTTGCTGAGTGACATTCTAAGAAGATGACGGTCATCCCTGTCAGTGGAGAGTAATTTTCGCCCTCTGCCGGTCTGTAGCTTTGTTGTCCCCAATGTCTGCTGCTTGACCTTGTTGTAATGGACTGCCGTCTTAGAAATTTTAAGGATGGAGGCAACATGACGCTCACTGTATCCCTCTGTTAGTAAAGCCAGTATTGAGCCCTTCTTTT
>JARQOD010000002.1:435739428-435785722 GCA_033576555.1 Oophaga sylvatica
AGAATCCTTCACGGTAAAGGCACTGAGTTTCCGGCAATCTACACAAAAGCGCAGAGTCCCGTCTTTCTTTGGTACCAAAACGATTGGGGCTGCCCAGGGCTCTGGCTTTCTCTGACGACACCTTTCTGCAACATCTGTCCCAATATCACTTTCACCTCCTGATATAACTGTGGTGGGATTTGTCTATAGCGTTCTCTGATAGGTGTGGAATTTTCTGTGGGTATCTTGTGAGTGATAGCTGTGGTACAGCCAAAGTCGTCTTCGTGGCGAGCAAACACATCCCGCTATTTAATTAACCCAAAGATTTTCCACCTGTTGCACTTGTTCCAGAGTTAGTTCGGCCAACTCAGCCCGCATTTGGTCCAGGATCACTCGTCCCTCCTGAATATGTTGAGATTTTAATATTTCCGTGGAATTCACTGTTACGGTGCCACTTCACTTTTGGGGCACACAATGATGTCTTGGTTCTCTAAATTAACAAAACGTACGGGTACTGCTCCATCCCACACAGTGGCCAATGTACAAGCCACCAATATTCCCGAGGGTAGTTTCTCCGCACAGGAAGGCTCAATTTGAATTTCCACCCTTCCAGAGGGATACAAGCTTGGATAGGCAGAGTCAGCACCATTTGACCTGGAGGCAGCACAAGTTTGTTAGAGGCAGGCACAATCACTTTTCCTAGAGCTCCCCCATCCAGGCATGACTCCTGTGCTTGAGCTACATGGACCAACTGTTGGAATATTCTTCTCTGAGGGGTGTGAGAACCCACCTACTTCAGGGTTTCATTGGCGGGTTAATTAATCAGAAGACTTCCAAATTCCTTTAAAACGTTCATGCCCAGGGTAACTATGTGCCCATCGTTCACTTCCCCTGGGTCAGCACCACACCACTGCATCCTACAGTCATGGCCAAAAGTTTTGAGAATGACACAAATATTATATTTTCACATGATCTGCTGCCCTCTGGTTTTTATGTGTGTTTGATAGATGTTTTTATCACAGACAGAAATATAATAATTGCAAACATATGAGTAACAAAAGCTTATATTGACAGTTAGAATGAGTTAATGCAGCAAGTCAATATTTGCAGTGTTGACACTTCTTCTTCAGGACCTCTGCAATTCTCCCTGGCATGCTCTCAATCAACTTCTGGACCAAATCCTGACTGATAGCAGTCCATTCTTGCACAATCAATGCTTTCATTTTGTCAGAATTTTTAGGTTTTTGTTTGTTCACCCGTCTCTTGATGATTGACCACAAGTTCTCAATGGGATTAAGATCTGGGGAGTTTCCAGGCCATGGACCCAAAATCTCTATGTTTTGTTCCCTGAGCCATTTAGTTATCACCTTTGCTTTATGGCAAGGTGCTCCATCATGCTGGAAAAGGCATTGTTGATCGCCAAACTGCTCTTGGAGGGTTGGGAGAAGTTGATCTTGGAGGACATTCTGGTACCATTCTTTATTCATGGCTGTGTTTTTAGGCAAGACTGTGAGAGAGCCGATTCCCTTGGCTGAGAAGCAACCCCACACATGAATGGTTTCAGGATGCTTAACAGTTGGCATGAGACAAGACTGGTGGTAGCGCTCACCTTGTCTTCTCCGAATGAGGCGTTTTCCTGATGTCCTAAACAATCGAAAAGGGGATTCATCAGAGAAAATAACTTTACCCCAGTCCTCAGCAGTCCACTGCCTGTACCTTTTGCAGAATATCAGTCTGTCCATGATGTCTTTTCTGGAGAGAAGTGGCTTCTTTGCTGCCCTCCTTGAGACCAGGCCTTGCTCCAAGAGTCTCCGCCTCACAGTGCGTGCAGATGCACTCACACCTGCCTGCTGCCATTCCTGAGCAAGCTCTGCACTGCTGGTAGCCCAATCCCGCAGCTGAAAAACTTTTAAGAGACGGTCCTGGCGCTTGCTGGTCTTTCTTGGGCGCCCTGGAGCCTTTTTGGCAACAATGGAACCTCTCTCCTTGAAGTTCTTGATGATGCGATAGATTGTTGACTGAGGTGCAATCTTTCTAGCTGCGATACTCTTCCCTGTTAGGCCATTTTTGTGCATTGCAATGATGACTGCACGTGTTTCTTTAGAGATAACCATGGTTAACAGAAGAGAAACAATGATGCCAAGCACCAGCCTCCATTTAAAGTGTCCAGTGGTGTCATTCTTACTTAATCATGACAGATTGATCTCCAGCCATGTCCTCATCAACACCCACACCTGTGTTAATGGAGCAATCCCTGAAAAGAGGTTAGCTGGTCCTTTTAAGGTAGGACTGCAATGATGTTGGAATGTGTTTTGGGGGATAAAGTTCATTTTCTAGCCAAATATTGACTTTGCAAGTAATTGCTGTTAAGCTGATCACTCTTTATAACATTCTGGAGTATATGCAAATTGCCATTAGAAAAAGTGAAGCAGTAGACTTTGTAAAAATTAATATTTGTGTCATTCTCAAAACTTTTGGCCATGACTGTAGATCTTTCCCACACATGGAGATTTGCATCCATGCCACCCCTGTGACCAGAATGGGTAATTGGTTAGCAGCCCCACTCAGGCCATCAGATTTCAGTGAAATGTTGCCGAAAATAGGTATCTGGCATCGTCGTCACTTGAGAGCCTGTATCCACTAGGCAGCGTACTGCATGTCCATTAAACTCAGCCCGGACCAGAGGGCACGAAGACACTAAATTTGTGGGACTTCCACTACTCCTCCCCATCTGACCTGGCTCAGGGTGGCGTCCCCCCCGACTCGGAGCCCTCTAGTTTAACAGATGTCGGGGCTGAACTCTCCTCCGGCGTGTGCACTCCCACGCCATATGTCCATTTCCACCACAGTAAGGGGCCTTTGTTGGCGGAACCTTCTGGAATCCCGCTGGTGATCTGGGCCTCAACTGGCCCCTGTAGGATTTGCAACAGTCTCGGATTTTTTTTCTAACCTTAGCCAATTCTCCTTTCAAATTCAGAAGTTCTCTCCATAATTCTTCCACCCACTGGGGTTCAGCAATTGAATTCACGGACACTTCTGTGCTCCTGACCTTTCCCACCGGGACTTCTTGCTCTCGCGTGCGCGCTTCGCTTCCTATTTCGGAAAATGTCAAGCGGGGGTTCACTCGCATGCGCTCTCACAGGGCCTGTTTCAGCAGTGCATCCCGCAAGCCTGTCACTAAAAGGCTCGTAGCGTTATGTCTGTAGGACCTACGCCCATGCCATCTTTTCTGACAATCGCAGTGTGTAACTCCTGTATTGCATTCATATACTGCGTCACAGTCTCCCCTTCCCTCTGCATACAACTAAAGAGACAGGTCTTCAGTTCCCCTACGAAAGGGGTCTCCATGGGTCTCCTCCAAAATCTGCAGCACCTTGGTAAAGGTGTCCCGCTCCCTAGGGGCCCATAATATAACTGAGTCTCTAGCTTCTCCATCTGGGGCCATAATAGCCACCTCAGCTTCCAAGGCAGGGGTCATGGGGTGCATCCTCATCATGCCCCGCATCCACTCATTCCAGCTCCATAAATGTTGTTGTTACCTGTAAATTTTGGCAACTTATTCAACATTGCCCCCCAGTGAGATACTGGACCATGGGCCTCCCGCAACTGCTTGATCTGCCACCTCCATGCTGTTAGACTGCATTCTGCCGACTACGCCAACAGTAATATTCTCACAGGAACGCGGGATGCAGTGACGAGCAGGAGGTAGAACAAGAGTTTATGGGTATTTTATGCAGAAGATAAACTGTCACACAATACTCCACGCAGGGAGATCGCAGATTCACAATAATGCAGATACAGGAGAATAAACAATGAAGATGCAATGAATAATGATCAGTAAAAGTATAGATCAACTTATCAGTCTCTGGCTCCCGGATCGAGGTGGTTGGAAGAACCCACGACGTCAACGCAGGTGACACGAAAAGTCTATGAAACGATCCCGGATGAGGTTGAAGCAATATCTCTGTAACGAAACAGAGGTTCCTGGAGTTTTCAGATGCGATTTCCGGTCCTGGTACACGGGGTTGCACAGGAGGAAGAAGATGGTAGAACAAATGCGGCACAAAGTTCCGGAGAGGGGACCACAGCGGGGCCTGCAGAGTCAGCATATTGCGAGCAGTCAGTGAGGTAACAATTGTCGGTTACTAAGCAGGGTGCTGAGCAGTCAGAGTTCTCAGGTACGGAAGTCTGCAAGGTGCTCGGCTCCTTTGGCACGCAGGCTGTGCGCATAGGAGAGGATAGGCCTCAGAGAAGGCCTGCTGATTGTCGCGGGACAGTGGAGGCGGAGTCAACCTTCTCCTTACGTGTTCTCTGTCTTCCCGTCAGAACTCCCCTATTTGCGTGCACCCGTCCTCTTATATCTTCCCCGCCCCCTGTAGTCAGGTGCAAAGGTCAGAATTTCTTTCCCCCGGCAACACTAGTGACAGTCCCGTTGGTTCCAGCCCAGACACACACAAAACTGCCCTAGCCTGGTCTATCTTCCTACATGTGCATCTTTATTTGCAAATAGAAAGATAAAATTTAAATGCACACCTTTCTATATGTGTATGTATTTAAGAGACCACTGCAAAATTTTCAGTTTGTCTGATTTTTCGCTTTATAGGTATATTTTTGAGTAAAATGTAAATTGCTTTTTATTCTATAAACTACTGACAACATGTCTCCGAATTTCCAAGCAATAATTTTTGTATTTATTTTCAGAAAATGAGACCTCAAATAATGCTAAGAAAACAAGTTCATAATCACTTAGAAACAACAATACTAATGTTTTAACTCAGGAAGAGTTCAGAAATCAATATTTGGTGGAATAACCATGATTTTTAATCACAGCTTTCATGCGTCTTGGCATGCTTTCCATCAGCCTTTCACACTGCTTTTGGGTGAACTTATGCCACACCTGGTACAAAAATTTAAGCAGTTCTTCTTTGATGGCTTGTGACTATCCATCTTCCTCTTGATTACACTCCAGAGGTTTTCAATGGGGTTCAGGTCTGGAGATTGGGCTGGCCATGACAGGGATTTGATGTGGTGATCCTTCATCCACACATTCATTGACCTAGCTGTGTGGCATGGCGCATTGTCCTGCTGGAAAAAAACAGTCCTCAGAGTTGGGGAACATTGCCTGAGCAGAAGGAATCAACTGTTTTTCCAGGATAACCTTGTATTCGGCTTGATTCATACATCCTTCGCAAAGATTAAACTGCCAATTCCAGCCTTGCTGAAGCATCCCCAGATCAACACTGATCCTCCACCAAATTTCACAGTGGGTGCAAGACACTGTGACTTGTACGCCTCTCCAGGTCTCCGTCTAACCATTAGACGACCAGGTCTTGGGCAAAGCTGAAAATTAGATTCATCAGAGACAATTACCTTACTTCAGTCCTCTAAAGTCCAATCCTTATGGTCTTTGGCAAATTTCAGCCTGGCTCTCCTTTGCTTCTCATTGATGAAAGGCTTTTTTCTAGCTTTATATGACTTGAGCCCTGTCTCTAGCATCCTGTTACGAACTGTTCTTGCAGTGCACTTCACCCCAACTTCTTTTTGCCATTCCTTTTGTAGGTCACTTGATGTCATCCTACGGTTGCTGAGTGACATTCTAAGAAGATGACGGTCATCCCTGTCAGTGGAGAGTAATTTTCGCCCTCTGCCGGTCTGTAGCTTTGTTGTCCCCAATGTCTGCTGCTTGACCTTGTTGTAATGGACTGCCGTCTTAGAAATTTTAAGGATGGAGGCAACATGACGCTCACTGTATCCCTCTGTTAGTAAAGCCAGTATTGAGCCCTTCTTTTCCTCACTCAAGACTTTTCTTTTCAACTCCTTTGGCATGGTTAAAGGTTATTTTTTCATTCCTATTACTTTTGGGATATTACTAGCACTTGTTTTGCCATCCAGCTTGTCCTATTGCAAGTGGATTGTGAACACCACAGCAGTGTTTTTTATACTTTCCTTCGTTAAATAAGATTTGGTTGAAGGTGATCACCTAATCAGAAGCACATTAAGTAGAATGAGGTGTACTCTGGTTGAAATTCAACTGACACTGGAATTGAATGGCTGTCAGACATGTAGAGAAGCTGATTTTTATAAAACTGTGCAGTGATCTCTTAATTTTTGCCAAAGCTGTATATACCATATATATATATATATATATATCGTATATACTCGAGTATAAGCCGAGATTTTCAGCTCATTTTTTATGGCTGAAAGTGCCCCTCTCGGCTTATACTCAAGTCATATACGCCAGGGGGTCAGCGGGGGGAGAGGGAGCTGGTGTGTCAGATCATACTTATCCCCTCCTGGTGCAGTCTCTGTAGCCCCTGCTTCTCCCAAAGTCTCCAGCGCCTGTGTTCAGCGGTCACGTGGTACCGCTCATTAAAGTCATGAATATGCGTATATTCATGACTTTAATGAGCGGTACCACATGAAGGAAGAGCTGCCGGAGACCGTGGGAGAAGAGCAGGCGATGCAGAGACCGCGCCAGGAGGGGGTAAGTATATGCGATATTCACCTGTCCCCGTTCCACCGCTGCAAGTCGCTCTGTTCCGGGGCCTGAGCCAGTGGTGACACCGACACCTATCCCCCATAAAGCGCGCCGGTGTCCCCACCTGCTCAGGACACCGGCACCTGGCCCCCAGCGACAAGAGGTGAGTATGTCTTTTTTTATTATTATTATTTGCCGTAGAATATGGGGCATAATATATGGAGCATCTTATGGGGCATAATATATGGAGCAGCATATGGGGCATAATCTATGGAGCATCTTATGGGGCAGCATATGAGGCATAATATATGCAACATCATATGGGGCAGCATATGGGCATAATATATGGAGCAGCATAGGGAGCATCTTATGGGGCATAATATATGGAGCATCATATGGGGCATA
The DNA here is from genome assembly GCA_033576555.1 of Oophaga sylvatica. Classification (NCBI taxonomy): domain Eukaryota; kingdom Metazoa; phylum Chordata; class Amphibia; order Anura; family Dendrobatidae; genus Oophaga; species Oophaga sylvatica. Next base: position 435,746,291 of record JARQOD010000002.1, read on the forward strand.
ATATACGGAGCATCTTATGGGGCAGCATATGGAGCACCCTATGGGGCATAATATATGGAGCATCTTATGGGGCAGCATATGGGGCATAACCTATGGAGAATCTTATGGGGCAGCATATGGGGCATAATCTATGGAGCATCTTATGGGGCAGCATATGGGGCATAATCTATGGAGCATCTTATGGGGCAGCATATGGGTCATAATCTATGGAACATTTTATGGGGCCATAACCTTTATGGGGCAGCATATGGGGTATATTCTATGGAGCATGTTATGAGGCCATTATTAACCTTTGTGCAGCATTATATGGGGTGTATTCTGTATTGATCATCTTATGGTGCCATTATTAACTGTATGGAGCATTATATGGGGCTCCTGATTCAATATGGCTATTCAAAAACATTTAACCTACTGATGTCTCAATTAATTTTACTTTTATTGGTATCTATTTTTATTTTTGAAATTTACCAGTAGCTGCTGCATTTTCCACCCTGGGCTTATACTCGAGTCAATAAGTTTTCCCTGTTTTTTGTGGCAAAATTAGAGTGGTAGGCATATACTCGGGTCGGCTTATACTTGAGTATATACGGTATATTTAACAAAGGGAGGAAATTGGATAATATATGGTAGAACTACAAAATACAATGATTTAAAAATAATTTAGAGAGAATTTAAATTTATAAACAAGTACTTAAAAATGGGTCACTTAGTATTGGTTAAATGTTAATTTATTCCAAATACCATTGTGCCAGAGTGAGTGGCGTTTGTGAATACCTAGTACTTCACATAAAGGCCTAATCAACCTGTATTTATTTGGGATCCCAGAAATAGTAGATGGAAAACTGTAAAAAAAAAGAAAAAAGAAAAGGAGGAAGAGGAGCCCAAAAAGAATGGTAAAATATTTGTAAGAACAATGGAGGGGAGTTTGAATGCCCGAGTGGTCTTAATGGAGAGAGTGGATTTATCAAACTCACTTAGGTGAGTGAATAAGGGTCACACTTATAAAAATGGCAAAGTCCCACAAAAAAGGAGGGTAAAATAGCAGGCGATTTCAGAAATATGTGTTAACTCTTACTGTTTTGCTTGAAGGTCAATGTCATGATTCAGACCTTTTGGGGCTGAAGAGTTTAATTGGAAGATCCTTCTGGATTCTGCTCTAGACTTCTGACCTAGCGAGTCGCCACCACACCATTGTTTTGGAACAATTTGGATCCCATAAAAATTGAGGCCTCTATGGGATTGTGTATTTCCTTAAAGTGGCAGAACAGTGGGTGATCCATAAAGCCTTTGTTGATGTTATTAGTGTGTTCTTTTATTCTTATTGATAAAATACGTTTATTTCTGAGGAAGAACCTTTTTGTACAAAACACACTTGGCATAGAAAACATAACCCAATATTTCGGCCTAGATTGGCCTTTATCAAGGTTATCTGTCCTGAGATAGCAGGGAAAATTGAAATCTGTATCATGTACAGTCATGGCCAAAAGTTTTGAGAATGACACAAATATTAATTTTTACAAAGTCTACTGCTTCACTTTTTCTAATGGCAATTTGCATATACTCCAGAATGTTATAAAGAGTGATCAGCTTAACAGCAATTACTTGCAAAGTCAATATTTGGCTAGAAAATGAACTTTATCCCCAAAACACATTTCAACATCATTGCAGCCCTGCCTTAAAAGGACCAGCTAACCTCTTTTCAGTGATTGCTCCATTAACACAGGTGTGGGTGTTGATGAGGACATGGCTGGAGATCAATCTGTCATGATTAAGTAAGAATGACACCACTGGACACTTTAAAAGGAGGCTGGTGCTTGGCATCATTGTTTCTCTTCTGTTAACCATGGTTATCTCTAAAGAAACACGTGCAGTCATCATTGCAATGCACAAAAATGGCCTAACAGGGAAGAGTATCGCAGCTAGAAAGATTGCACCTCAGTCAACAATCTATCGCATCATCAAGAACTTCAAGGAGAGAGGTTCCATTGTTGCCAAAAAGGCTCCAGGGCGCCCAAGAAAGACCAGCAAGGGCCAGGACCGTCTCTTAAAAGTGTTTCAGCTGCGGGATCGGGCTACCAGCAGTGCAGAGCTTGCTCAGGAATGGCAGCAGGCAGGTGTGAGTGCATCTGCACGCACTGTTATGCGGAGACTCTTGGAGCAAGGCCTGGTCTCAAGGAGGGCAGCAAAGAAGCCACTTCTCTCCAGAAAAAACATCACGGACAGACTGATATTCTGCAAAAGGTACAGGCAGTGGACTGCTGAGGACTGGGGTAAAGTTATTTTCTCTGATGAATCCCCTTTTCGATTGTTTGGGACAGCAGGAAAACGCCTCATTCGGAGAAGACAAGGTGAGCGCTACCACCAGTCTTGTCTCATGCCAACTGTTAAGCATCCTGAAACCATTCATGTGTGGGGTTGCTTCTCAGCCAAGGGAATCGTCTCTCTCACAGTCTTGCCTAAAAACACAGCCATGAATAAAGAATGGTACCAGAATGTCCTCCAAGAGCAACTTCTCCCAACCCTCCAAGAGCAGTTTGGCGATCAACAATGCCTTTTCCAGCATGATGGAGCACCTTGCCATAAAGCAAAGGTGATAACTAAATGGCTCAGGGAACAAAACATAGAGATTTTGGGTCCATGGCCTGGAAACTCCCCAGATCTTAATCTCATTGAGAACTTGTGGTCAATCATCAAGAGACGGGGGGACAAACAAAAACCTAAAAATTCTGACAAAATGAAAGCATTGATTGTGCAAGAATGGACTGCTATCAGTCAGGATTTGGTCCAGAAGTTGATTGAGAGCATGCCAGGGAGAATTGCAGAGGTCCTGAAGAAGAAGGGTCAACACTGCAAATATTGACTTGCTGCATTAACTCATTCTAACTGTCAATATAAGCTTTTGTTACTCATATGTTTGCAATTATATTTCTGTCTGTGATAAAAACATCTGTCAAACACACACATAAAAACCAGACGGCAGCAGATCATGTGAAAATATAATATTTGTGTCATTCTCAAAACTTTTGGCCATGACTGTACTATCCTGGAGCCTGGGAATAGCCTGCAGTGTCATGGCATGTGCTATTCCCAGGCTCCAGGTTACATTCTAGGCAAAGTGTGTTTGCAATAAAACGCATTGTATACTTCAAGATTGCATTTTGTGCCGAAGGTTCTTCCTCTAAAATATTCAGCGTTTTTCCTGACAGCACGTTATTTAGGGATTGCGGATTCCCTTTACTATATTATAGTACATTTATTTCTGCCCACATAAATTTTGTTGAATGGGCAAACAATGATGTAAATGATTCCCATAATTGAGCATGTGATGTTGTCCCTAAGGGCTCATACTCACTGGCGACGAAAACGGATGATATTCAGCCGATAAAAAATCGGATTCAAATCTGACCAATGTTATTCAATAGGTGACATCTCATTTGCGATTTTTTTCTCAGCCGAAATCGGTGTGAGAAAAAAATCGCAACATGCTGCAATTTGATGCGAATTTGGCATGATATTCGCCAATGCAAGTCAATGGGTGCGAGAAATCATCGCACAGCACTCGCACCATGCGAGTGCTGTCCGATTTATACGCACCAGTCTCCTTTGAAAAGCCGGCAATTCATCCCCGGCTACTGTAAAATCACACTGACAGCTCACAAAACACTAGATACATACACATAGAATACATATATATATATATATATATATATATATATATATAAAGGTCATTGTGACACATACATATAAATATATATATAGTTCATACACTTCTACATAGTATAATAGCCGTTAATTCATCCCCGGCTATACTGTAAAATCACACTGACAGCTTTAATAAAGAATAGAAACAATACATATACACACATAGAATGCATATATATATATAATATATATATATATATGTCATTGTGACATATATATATACATATATTTAGAGTTCATACACTTCTACATACTGTAATAGCCGTTAATTCTATTGCCGGCTTTTGTGAAATCACAGAACCCGACATGAAATGACACATGGTTTACAAACAGTTAACCATGTCATTTCATGTATTTTGATATTTGGTTTTAACTTACAATTACATGAGTGTATGTGTGCAAAATTGCAGACATGTAGGGGTTAATTAAAGGTGTAAATTCGTTGAAAAAAAATGCGTGGGCTCCCACTGTATTTTCTCCACCAGACAGACAAAGCATGCGAGTGGGGGCAAATAATAATAGCCCAGGGAGGGTGCATTTATTTTGTGCCCCCCCTGGCTACTAACATCTGCCCCCAGACACCAAAGAAAAGGCAAATCTATAATTAGATTAGCCCTTTCTGGCACTTTGTCTGTCTATTTCCATTGCCCTGTAGCGGTGGCGAATGGGTTAATAAGGGGTTAAAGCCACCTTGCAATTGAAAGGTGACTTTAAGCCAGGTTAATAATTGAGAGCTGTCAATTAGACAACTATCAATTATTAATCCTATTGTATGGAAGAAAAATCAAACACACACACTTTAATAAAAAATCATTTTAATGAAATAATCAAACAGTTTTTGACCATCTTTTATTTTCCTGCTAAAACCATTTCCTGTAATAAAAATAAAATAAAAAAGCAAAATTATTCTTACCTATCCGATGCACAGTCAGGTCCCACGCTGTAATCCATCAGAAAGGGTTAACAGGTTACAGCTAGCAGGCAGCTGATGCTGCCTGCTGAGCTGTTACCCCCTGAATGAATCAGTTCCTCTCCCAGCGAAAGGAGAAGAAGAGATTAATGTGTGAAGCTTAATTGATTTATTCCCACTTTCACTTCAGGTCAGGTCACCCTGACCTGACCTGAAGTGAAAGTGGGAAGCAATCAATTAAGCTTCACAAACTCATCACTTCCTCTCCTATCGCCGGGAGAGGAACTGATTCATTCAGGGGATTACAGCTGAGCAATAAAATATGGTCCAAAACTGTATTTCATTAAAAGAATTAATAATTGTGTGTGTGTTTTTTTTCCTTTCATACATTAGGATTAATAATTGATAGTTGTCAAATTGACAACTCTCAATTATTAACCTGGCTTAAAGTCACCTTTCAATTGCAAGGTGGCTTTAACCCCTTATTAACCCATTCGCCACTGCTACAGGGCAATGGGAATAGACGGGCAAAGTGCCAGAAAGGGCGAATCTAATTATAGATTTGCCTTTTCTGGGGTGTCTGGGGGCAGATGTTAGTAGCCAGGGGGGGCACAAAATAAATGCACCCTCCCTGGGCTATTATTATTTGCCCCCACTCGCTTGCTTTGTCTGTCTGGTGGAGAAAAATACAGCGGGAGGCCAGCATTTTTTTTCAACGAATTTACACCTTTAATTAACCCCTACATGTCTGCAATTTTGCACACATACACTCATGTAATTGTAAGTTAAAACCATATATCAAAATAAATGAAATGACATGGTTAACTGTATGTAAACCATGTGTCATTTCATGTCGGGTTCTGTGATTTCACAAAAGCCGGCAACTGAATTAGCGGCTATTACAGTATGTAGAAGTGTATGAACTATAAATATATGTATATATATATGTCACAATGACATATATATATATATATATGTATTCTATGTGTGTATATGTATTGTTTCTATTCTTTATTAACCCCTTAACGACCGCCGATACGCCTTTTAATGGCGGTCATTAAGGGTACTTAAACCACAGCGCCGTTAATTAACTGCGCTGTGAAAAAAGTGAATAGTGCCCCCCAGAGGCGCATTTTCTCCAGGGTCTCGGCTACCAGGGGTAGCCGAGACCCCAGAGAACATGAATAGGGTCGGTTTTTACCGACACCGATGTTGCGATCGCCGTTATTAACCCTATAACGGCGACCGCAACAACAACAAAAAAAAATGTTGTTCCATTTAATTTCTCTGTCCTCTGATGTCATAGGACATCAGAGGACAGAGAAAAAGGGTCCCCGGGACCCCCATGTGGCCCCCGATCTCCTCCATGTGGCCCCCGTGCCCTTGTGCCTCCCCCGGTGCCGCCGCCATTGAGAAAATGGCGGGCGCATGCTCAGTGCGCCCGCCGCTGTGCTGGGGGGGATGGGCAATTTTCTCTGGGGTCTCGGCTACCGGGGGTAGCCGAGACCCCAGAGAACATGATCCGGGTCGGTAGTTACCGACCCCGGTGTCGCGATTGCTGTTATACTAAGTATAACAGCGACCGCAAAAAAAAAAAAAATGATTTCTCTCCCCTCTGATGTGATCGCACATCAGAGGGGAAAAATGAGGGTCCCCAGTCCCCCGATCGCCCCCCCCCCTATACCTGCCTGTGTCTTCGGTCTTCCCGCAGGCCCTAGGATCCCGGCGTCTTCTTCCTGGAAAAAAAAAATGGCGGGCGCATGCGCAGTGGGGCCGCCGATCTGCTTGGCGGCAGATTCAAAATGTTTTCATTCATTCTCATAAAAGTGCATTTTGATCACTGTGATAAACTATCACAGTGATCAAAATAAAAAAACAGTACATAACCCCCCAATTATCACCCCCTTAGTTAGGAACATATAATAAAAAATAGAAATTATATTTATTTTCATTTTTCCGTTAGGGTTAGGGTTATAATTAGGGTTAGGGTTATAATTAGGGTTAGGGTTAGCATTAGGGTTAGGGTTATAATTAGGGTTAGGGTTAGGCTGGGTTCATACTGCATTATGGCAGTCCGTTAGACGGACTGCATTACACCGCGGTATAACGCGGTGTAACGCAGTCCGTTAAAGCTGCCATTCACCCCCATTTGAGGGCGCATCGCGACGCATGCCGTAAAGCAGCATGCGTTCGCGACGTGCCATCATTCAGTGACGGAGCCTCGGACGCGGGCTGCAGCGTCTGGGCTCCGTCACCGCTAGCGCAGATGAATCATCTGCTGATTCATCTGCGCTAGCGGGTATAGCATAACGCGATCGTGTTATGCTATACCGTTAACAGCCCGTCAACGCTATGTGTTGAACGGGCTGGTAAAACGCAAAATGAACCTAGCCTTAGGGTTAGGGTTATAATTAGGGTTAGAATTAGGGTTAGGGTTACAATTAGGGTTAGGGTTAAACATAGGGTTAGGGTTACAATTAGAGTTAGGGTTACAATTAAGGTTAGGGTTACAATTAGGGTTGGAATTAGGGTTGGGATTTAGGTTAGGATTAGGGTTGGGATTAGGGTTAGGGGTGTGTTGGGGTTAGGGTTGGAGCTAGAATTGAGGGGTTTCCACTATTTAGGCACATCAAGGGGTCTCCAAACACGACGTGGCGTTCAAAAAGTCAAATGGCGCTCCCTCCCTTCCGAGCCGTGCCATGCGCCCAAACAGTGGTTTACCCCAACATATGGAGTATCAGCGTACTCAGGACAAATTGCACACCAATTTTGGGGTTCTAATTTCTCCTGTTACCCTTGGGAAAATAAAAAATAGCTGGCTAAAAAAATCATTTTTGAGAAAAAAAATGATTTTTTTATTTTCACAGCTCTGCGTTTATAAATTTCTGTGAAACACTTGGGGATTCAAAGTGCTCACCACACATCTAGATAAGTTCCTTAAGGGTTCTAGTTTCCAAAATGGGGTCACTTGTGGGGGGTTTCCACTGTTTAGACACATCAAGGGGGTCTCCAAACACGACGTGGCGTTCAAAAAGTCAAATGGCGCTCCCTCCCTTCCGAGCCCTGCCGTGCGCCCAAACAGTGGTTTACCCCAACATATGGTGTATCAGCATACTCAGGACAAATTGCACACCAATTTTAGGGTTCTAATTTCTCCTGTTACCCTTGGGAAAATAAAAAATGGCTGGCTAAAACAATCATTTTTGAGGAAAAAAATTATTTTTTATTTTCACGGCTCTGCGTTTATAAATTTCTGTGAAGCACTTGGGGGTTCAAAGTGCTCACCACACATCTAGATAAGCTCCTTGGGGGGTCTAGTTTCCAAAATGGTGTCACTTGCAGGGGGTTTCTACTGTTTAGGCACATCAAGGGCTCTGCAAACACAACATGACGGCCGCAGAACATTCTGTTATGTTACGGTAGCTGAGGAGTGCAGGCAAAAAAGGAAATACACCAGAGCAGTTGGAATCTATGAGATTGCAGTACCCTGACTAACCACCGCAACTAGAGGCAGCCGTGGAGCGTTCCTACGTTGGTCCTAGACGCCTCGTCACAGCCTGAGAAACTAACTACACCTAAAGATAGAAATAGGAAAGCTATCTGCCCCGTAGCAGAACCCCAAAGATAATAGAAAGCCCCCAAACATGTAATGGCGGTTAGACAAGAGGAAATACTGACACAGAAAGAAAATAGTATGAGCAAACGCTGGGGCCCAAACTATCTAAATAGAAAAGGACAGGAAGGGTACTTACTGCAATCCCAGAAAACCCTGAAAAACACCAACTCTACTAATTTCAAAATCACCTGAGATCACACGACCTCTACCACCTAAATTAGTTCTCTGGTGTAACAAAAACAGCAGCCACTGAAAAAACTGGAAAAAGCAAAATTACAAAACACAGCGGCTGAACTAAACTGAGAGGGCAAAAGCCCCCGGAGGGGACCCAGAAGGCCCCCACAGAAGTGCAGGACAAAATGCAAAAATATAGCAAAAACACAAAATAAGAAATTGTCTTATCTGATAGCAGGAGATGCAGACACGACACAGCAGGCTACAAGGGAAACTGGAAAGAAGGATTCAGACCAGAACAATTGATCACTGGCAACCCTGATGGGAAAATGATTCCCCCAAATAAGACCAATCAGTAACACCCGATTCCCAGTCCTCACAATCCTCACTAGCACCGCCTGCAACCACCAGAGGGAGCCCCCGCCCAGAACTCATCCCAAACCCATTCACAACAGTACCCCCCCTTGAGGAGGGGTCACCGAACCCTCATTTGAGCAACCAGGTCGGTCAGGATGAGTTCTATGATACGCACGGATAAGTCTCCTAGCATGGATGTCCGAAGCAAACACCCAAGAATTATCTTCCTGACCATAACCTCTCCATTTAACCAAATACTGGAGTCTTCGTCTAGAAAAACGAGAATCCAATATTTTCTCAACCACATACTCCAGATTGCCCTCAACCAAAACAGGGTCAGGAGGCACAGCAGCAGGAACCACTGGCTCAACAAACCTCTTCAACAAGGACTTGTGGAACACGTTATGGATCTTAAATGTCCCTGGAAGAAGCAAACGAAAAGAAACAGGATTAATAATCTCCATGATCTTATAAGGTCCAATGAACCTAGGCTTAAATTTAGGAGATGCTACTCTCATAGGAATATTCTTTGAGGACAACCAGACCAAGTCCCCCACTTTAAACCGAGGACCATCAGTCCTATGCCGGTTAGCAAACCGCTGGGCCTTCTCCTGAGAGAGGGACAACCTCTCCACTACCTGGTCCCAAATCTGCTGCATACGCTCAACAACAGAGTTTAACACCTGGACAGACAGAAGCCTCCGTCTGTCCTGAAGAAAATCGAGGGTGAAACCCAGAATTACAGAAAAACAGAGACATCAAAGTGGCAGAGCTAGCCCTATTATTAAGAGCAAACTCAGCCAAAGGCAAAAAAGAGACCCAGTCATCCTGATCAGCAGACACAAAGCATCTTAGATAAGTCTCCAATGTCTGGTTTGTTCTCTCAGTTTGACCATTGGTCTGAGGATGAAATGCAGAGGAGAAAGACAATTGAACACCCAGTTTAGAACAAAAGTCCTCCAAAATCTGGAAACAAACTGGACTCCTCTGTCAGACACAATGTTCTCAGGAATGCCGTGTAAACGAACCACGTGCTGAAGGAACAACGGCACCAATTCAGAGGAGGAAGGCAACTTAGGTAATGGCACAAGATGTATCATTTTGGAAAACCTATCACAAATTACCCAGATGGTGGTCATTCTCTGAGAAACAGGAAGATCGGAAATGAAATCCATAGAGATATGGGTCCATGGTCTCTTGGGCACAGGCAATGGCATCAACAAACCACTAGAGCGAGAGCAAGGCTTGGAGCGAGAGCAAGTCCCGCAGGACTGCACAAATTCCCTGACATCGCGAGACAAGGTAGGCCACCAAAAGGACCGACTAACCAAGTCTCTGGTACCAAAAATTCCGGGATGCCCAGCCAATGCGGAACAATGAATCTCAGACATCACACTCTTTTTCCATTGGTCCGGGACAAACAATTTTCCAACAGGGCAGCGCTCGGGCCTATCCTCCTGACACCCCTCCAGAGCAAGTCTCAAATTGGGCGAGATGGCGGAAAGAACTACACCCTCCTTCAAAATAACAGAGGATCAGATAACTCAGGAGAGTCCGCAAGGAAACTCCTCGAGAGGGCATCCGCCTTAACATTCTTAGTGCCAGGAAGAAAGGAAACCACAAAATTAAAACGTGTGAAAAACAAGGCCCACCTGGCCTGTCTAGGATTGAGTCGCTTGGCAGATTCCAGATAGACCAGATTCTTATGGTCCGTAAGGACCACCACCTGATGTTTGGCTCCCTCCAGCCAATGTCTCCACTCTTCAAAAGCCCACTTCATGGCCAATAACTCCCGATTACCCACGTCATAATTACGTTCAGTAGGAGAAAATTTTCGAGAGAAAAAGGCACAAGGGTTACTTTTAGAGGTCTCTGGATCTTTTTGGGACAAAACGGCACCTGCCCCAATTTCAGAGGCATCAACCTCCACCTGAAATGGCAGAGAAACATCAGGCTGCCGTAGAACAGGAGCAGAAGTGAATCTCTGCTTAAGTTCCTGAAACGCAGAGACTGCCTCAGGAGGCCAATTCACCACATCAGAACCCTTTCTGGTCAAATCAGTTAATGGTTTAACAATAACGAGAAATTACCAATAAATTTACGATAAAAATTGGCAAAACCCAAAAATCTCTGAAGAGCCTTTAATGAAGTAGGTTGGACCCAATCACAGATGGCCTGAACCTTGACCGGGTCCATTTCAATAACAGATGGGGACAAAATGAATCCCAGAAATGAGATCTTCTGTACGCCAAAAAGACACTTTGATCCCTTCACATACAGAGCATTCTCTCTCAAAATCTGGAATACAGTTCGAACATGTTTCACATGAGAGTCCCAGTCATTAGAAAAAATCAAGATATCATCCAAATAAACAATCAGAAACTTGTCCACAAAATCCCTGAAAATGTCATTCATGAAGGACTGGAAGACGGAAGGAGCATTAGTGAGCCCAAAGGGCATCACAAGGTACTCAAAATGCCCTTCAGGGGTGTTAAATGCCGTCTTCCATTCATCCCCGTGCTTAATGCGAATAAGGTTATACGCCCCCCTGAGGTCAAGCTTGGTAAACCAAGTAGCGTTTTTCACCCTGGAAAACAGGTCAGAAATCAAGGGTAACGGGTATTGATATTTCACAGTAATATTGTTCAAGAGACGATAATCAATACACGGCCTTAATGAACCATCTTTTTTGGCCACAAAGAAAAAACCGGCACCTAAGGGTGAAGAGGATGGTCTGATATGACCCTTCTCCAATGATTCCTTGATATAAGACCGCATAGCGTCATGTTCAGGTACAGACAAGTTAAAAAGGCGACCTTAGGGAATTTACTACCCGGCACTAATTCAATAGCGCAGTCATAGCTCCTATGGGGAGGTAAGGATGCAGATTTACTTTCGCTAAACACATCAGAAAAATCAAACAAAAAGTCAGGAACATCCTCAGCCTGGGGGAGGCAGAAAAAACAGGAGTGTTGGCACTAACACATTGGCAGCCCCAACTGGTTACAGACACAGATTTCCAATCCAAAACAGGATTATGAGACTGTAACCAAGGGAAACCCAGCACTATAATGTCATGCAGATTATATAGAACCAAAAATTTGCAGCACTCCTGGTGATCAGGTTCAACCCTCATTATCACCTGAGTAGAAAACTGGGGTTTATTCTCAGCCAAAGGGGTAGAATCGATCCCCAGTAAAGGAATAGACTTCTGTAGGGTATCAAGGGAAACCCACAACGTTTAGCAAAATCATAATCCATCAGGTTAATAGCTGCTCCAGAATCAACGAAAGCCTGAGCAGAAAATGAGGACAGAGAGCATATCAGAGTGACAGTTAATAAAAACTTAGTCTGAACACTACCCAAGACAACTGAGCGTGCAAAATGTCTTCCCCGCTTAGGGCAGACTGAAATAGCATGAGAGGCATCACCACAGTAGAAACATAACCCATTGCGCTTTCGAAACTCATGACGCTGTGCCCCAGACACCACTCCATCACACTGCATGGGCTCAGCAGCTGGCTCACAAGGCAACACCACTCCACGCATACTTCTCCGCTCACGCAAACGTCTGTCAATTTGAATCGCCTAATGACATAGAATCATTGAGACCAGAGGGGACAGGGAATCCCACCATAACATCCTTTACATTATCCGACAGACCCTTCCGGAAAAGGGCCGCCAAAGCGTCGTCATTCCATTTGGTCAGGACTGCCCACCTACGGAATCTCTGACAGTATAACTCAGCGTCATCAAGCCCCTGATTTAATGCCAACAAGGCTTTTTCAGCTTGATCAGTGACATTAGGCTCATCGTACAATAACCCCAAAGCCTGAAAAAATGCATCAACATCACTCAAAACAGGATCCCCAGGTATCAGGGAAAAAGCCCAATCCTGAGGATCGCCGCGCAGGAGAGAGATGATAATTTGAACCTGCTGCGCTGCGTTTCCTGAGGACTTAGATTTTAAGGCAAGAAACAATTTACAATTATTTTTGAAATTCTGAAACTTAGCTCGATCCCCTAAAAACAAATCTGGCATGGGGATCCTAGGTTCCACAACAGGCAACCTAGCAAGATATGCAGCAATACTCTGAATCTCAGTGGCAAGCTGATCCACACGGCCAGACAACTGTGCAAACTCCATTGGGAGAAAAGATCCTCCACAGCACCCAGAGATACAGAGGGAAAAAAAAAAAAAAAATGCAACAAACAGAAAAATATCTCTGACAACTTTTCTTCCTTCAAAATATTTTTTCCCTTCTGTGAGTACCATACAATTTTTATGGCCGGTGATACTGTTATGTTACGGTAGCTGAGGAGTGCAGGCAAAAAAGGAAATACACCAGAGCAGTTGGAATCTATGAGATTGCAGTACCCTGACTAACCACCGCAACTAGAGGCAGCCGTGGAGCGTTCCTACGTTGGTCCTAGACGCCTCGTCACAGCCTGAGAAACTAACTACACCTAAAGATAAAAATAGGAAAGCTATCTGCCCCGTAGCAGAACCCCAAAGATAATAGAAAGCCCCCAAACATGTAATGGCGGTTAGACAAGAGGAAATACTGACACAGAAAGAAAATAGTATGAGCAAACGCTGGGGCCCAAACTATCTAAATAGAAAAGGACAGGAAGGGTACTTACTGCAATCCCAGAAAACCCTGAAAAACACCAACTCTACTAATTTCAAAATCACCTGAGATCACACGACCTCTACCACCTAAATTAGTTCTCTGGTGTAACAAAAACAGCAGCCACTGAAAAAACTGGAAAAAGCAAAATTACAAAACACAGTGGCTGAACTAAACTGAGAGGGCAAAAGCCCCCAGAGGGGACCCAGAAGGCCCCCACAGAAGTGCAGGACAAAATGCAAAAATATAGCAAAATCACAAAATAAGAAATTGTCTTATCTGATAGCAGGAGATGCAGACACGACACAGCAGGCTACAAGGGAAACTGGAAAGAAGGATTCAGACCAGAATAATTGATCACCGGCAACCCTGATGGGAAAATGATTCCCCCAAATAAGACCAATCAGTAACACCCGATTCCCAGTCCTCACAATCCTCACTAGCACCGCCTGCAACCACCAGAGGGAGCCCCTACCCAGAACTCATCCCAAACCCATTCACAACAACATTCCATCAAAGTCTGCATTACAAAATGGTGCTCCTTCTCTTCCAAGCACTCCCATGCGCCCAATCAGTGGTTTCACCCCACATATGGGGTATCAGCGTACTCAGGAAAAATTGCACAACAACTTTTGGGGTCCAATTTCTCCTGTTACCCTTGGGAAAATAAAAAAAAATAGCGGGCTAAAGAATCATTTTTGAGGAAAAAAATTATTTTTTATTTTCACGGCTCTACGTTTATAAATTTCTGTGAAGCACTTGGGGGTTCAAAGTGCTCACCACACATCTAGATAAGTTCCTTAAGGGGTCTAGTTTCCAAAATGGTGTCATTTGTGGGGGGTTTCCACTGTTTAGGCATATCAGGGGCTCTCCAAACGCGACATGGCGTCCAATTTCAATTCCAGCCAATTTTGGTTTGAAAAAGTCAAACGGCACTCCTTCCCTATCAAGCCCTGCCGTGCACCCAAACAGTGGACCCCCCCCCACATATGGGGTATCAGCGTACTCAGGACAAATTGGACAACAACTTTTGTGGTCTAATTTCTCCTGTTACCCTTGGGAAAATAAAAAATTGAGGACTAAACGATCAGGTTTGTGGTAAAAATATGACTTTTTATTTTCATGCCCGGGAGTTATAAACTTCTGTAAAGCACTTGGGGGTTCAAAGTGCTCACCACACATCTATATAAGTTCCTTAGGGGGTCTAGTTTCCAAAATGGTGTCACTTGTGGGGGTTTCCACTGTTTAGACACATTAGGGCCTCTACAAACGCGACATGGCATCCAGTCAATTCTGCGTTGAAAAAGTCAAACGGCGCTCCTTCCCTTCCAAGCTCTGCCATGCACCCAAACAGTGGTTTACCCCCACATATGGGGTATCAGCATGCTCAGGACAAATTGCACAAAAACTTTTGGGGTCTTGTTACCCTTGGGAAAATAAAAATTGGGGTGAACAGATCGTTTTTGTGGAAAAAATATGATTTTTTATTTTCACGGTTCTATGTTATAAACTTCTGTGAAGCACTTGGAGGTTCAAAGTGCTCACCACACATCTAGATAAGTTCCTTAGGGGGTCTAGTTTCCAAAATGGGGTCACTTGTGGGGGGTTTCCACTGTTTAGACACATCAGGGCCTCTACAAACACGACATGACATCCAGCCATTTCTGCGTTGAAAAAGTCAAACGGCGCTCCTTCCCTTCCAAGCTCTGCCATGCACCCAAACAGTGGTTTACCCCCACATATGGGGTATCAGCATGCTCAGGACAAATTGCACAAAAACTTTTGGGGTCTTGTTACCCTTGGGAAAATAAAAATTGGGGTGAAAAGATTGTTTTTGTGGAAAAAATATGATTTTTTATTTTCACTGTTCTATGTTATAAACTTCTGTGAAGCACTTGGAGGTTCAATGTGCTCACCACACATCTAGATAAGTTCCTTAGGGGGTCTAGTTTCCAAAATGGGGTCACTTGTGATGGGTTTCCACTGTTTAGACACATCAGGGCCTCTACAAACGCGACATGGCGTCCAGCCAATTCTGCGTTGAAAAAGTCAAATGTCGCTCCTTCCCTTGCGACCTCTGCCGTGCGCCCAAAAAGTGGTTTACTCCCACATATGGGGTATCGGCTTATTCAGGAGAAATTGCACAACAAACTTTGTGGTTCATTTTTTCTTTTAACAGTTGTGAAAATAAAAAAAATTGGTTCCGAAGTAAAGTTTTTGCAAAAAAAGTTAAATGTTAATTTTTTCCTTCCACATTGCTTCAGTTCCTGTGAAGCACGTAAAGGGTTAATAAACTTCTTGAATGTGGTTTTGAGCACCTTGAGGGGTGCAGTTTTTAGAATGGTGTCACTTTTGGGTATTTTCTATTATATAGACCCCTCAAAGTGACTTCAAATGTGATGTGGTCCCTAAAAAAAAAATGGTGTTGTAAAAATGAGAAATCGCTGGTCAACTTTTAACCCTTATAACTTCATAACAAAAAAAAATTTGGTTCCCAAAATTGTGCTGATGTAAAGTAGACATGTGGGAAATGTTATTTATTAAGAAATTTGTGTGACATATCTCTCTGATTTTAGGGCATAAAAATTTAAAGTTTGAAATTGTTACATTTCAAATTTTCGCCATATTCCATTTTTCCAGTCATATCAAAGAAATTTTACCACTAACGTCACGAAAAAACAATCTCAGAATCAGCGGGATTCGTTAAAGCGTTCCAGAGTTATAACCTCATAAAGTGACAGTGGTCAGAATTGTAAAAATTGGCCCTGTCATTAAGCTGCAAAATGGCTCTGTCACTAAGGGGTTAAAGCTGTCAGTGTGATTTTACAGTATAGCCGGGGATGAATTAGCGGCTATTATACTATGTAGAAGTGTATGACCTATATATATATATATATATAAATATATATATAATTATTTGCTTTTTGTGTACATTTTTTTTACAATGTGATTTTTACATGACTTTTTACATAGAGATAACTGCTCTATGTAAAACGTCATGTTAAAATCGCATTGCATACAGATGGAAAACTGATGGAAAACGGATGGAGCAATTAAAAATCGCATACAAATCGCATGACAATCGATGACAATTGTATATAATCGGACCGTTTTTTCCATCCAGAAAACGGACCGTTTTTTTTTCAACAAATGGGTATGAGCCCTAATTGTGTAATTCGTGGTCCCCTCCGAACTGATGAATTGTCTTCTACAAGACCTTTTCATTGAACATAATTTGCAACAGTTGCAATACCCACATGGTAGAAAGTCCCATTGATTAGGTAAACTGGTCTGGCATTGTTTATTAGAGATGGAGGTTCCTTTATCAGTAGGTGCAATTTTGTTTCCTAAAGTTGTTGCATGCCTGATAACAAATCTAGGGTGGACTGGTAGTGATTGGCTAATGATCTTATCTTGTTTGAAGATGTGCCAGTATTTGGATATTTAAATTTGCCACAGTTGTGGTAGTCGGTAAAGATGGGAACAAGATTAATTTGGTCATGTAGATCCAGAGCTAATAGTGGGTTTTTATTTTTGTGATCCAGATTAGACCTAGGCAGGTGTTTAATTGTTAGCAGTATGTACTGATACAACCACCTTACTCTAATTGGCACAAGTGCCCTTTCTGCTCTTATTTCTGGTTTTAAACATACCTTTTTCTTTCATATCTTATTATATATTCTATTACACGTTTTCATTTCTATTTTATTTCATGTGGGACAGAAGTCTGTTCTTTCTTCTTTTTTCTTAGCTGCTTACCACGATAGTATTTATTCCTCTATTTAACTAATAACATTTACCACACTTTACATCAGCATTATTTTTTAAACATCATTTTTTTGTTAGGAAGTTAGAAGGGTTAAAATTTTATCAGCAATTTCTCATTTTTCAAACAAAATTTACAAAAACAATTTTTTTTGAAGATCACATCAAATTTGATGTGACTTTTAGGGCCCTATGTGTGTTACGCCCACAGGGCGTGATGAGGTATAGTGGACTCACTAGACCACTGATGGTGCAGTGGCAGCTGTATACCCGATACTCAAGAGTCAGGAAAATGAGCTTCATAAACCAAGGATGTTTATTAAAGATTTGACAAAAGGGAAAAGGAGCCTGAGAGGAGGACCCTCTGGATCACAACACTGTACCACTGTACACTATAGTGGAGCTCTGGGTAAGGTATACTCCCATACAGGGATTCCCCATCACAACACCAAGAAATCTAAATGTCGTGAATCCCGGACCAGAGACATGACGCATACAGACCGGATAAAAGAGACTTAAGTAATACTGGCTCTGTCTGTGGAGAGAATCCCGGAAGTTCCGTACAATCCTGGAAAGGCTGACCCAGCAGGTAGTGATATCCGGATGGTTCAGAGCAGAGGCGTAGCTAGGGTTTCGGTTTAGGGGGGGCGAAACATCTGAGCGGGCCCCTAACCAGAGAACCTCAGCAAATGACCGCGCTGTTGCCAAAAATAATCTATATATAAAAAGACCAATATTGATATCACCGCCATATGGTCAGCGGTAAATAACACCAGTCCTACAGAACATATAAGAGATCATAGCAGAGTTACAGATAATGACTTACCGCTGACGTTCTTTCTGATGGAATCGTTCACTTTTCATGTCTTTTCCATCTGGCCCACACCGACATGACGACTTCTCCAGCCAGGACTCGACTGAAGAATACAACAAAAGACACGTTTCACTTCTCATATTGTCAGCACCGTCACAGTCACCAATTGGACTATTCTCAACCTGCACAAACTCCTCATCCTGCTGATACCCCAATACTGAGCCGCTGCTGTCGTGTGTCCCTATTACTACACCTGATACTCCAATACTGAGCCGCTGCTGCAGTATGTGCCCCTATTACTACACCTGGTACCCCAATACTGAACCGCTGCTGCTTTATGCGTCCCTATTACTGCACCTACTGTGTGGTTCTGTGTGACCTCTAAATTCTAAAGCAACCCTCTATAATATAGTAATGCCAGGTGCATGGGCCCTGGAAAACAGTGTCCACATGTTGTCCCCAAGAATGTAACATTGTCCTGTGTGCCCCTTTGACAGTCACAGTAACTCGAGTTCTCCTATAACAATAAGTGCCCACTTAACATTTAATAATGTCCCGAGTCTCCCCCTGTACAACTCCACTATACACCATATAATGCCCCTCACTGGATATATACTGATCCCTTAATATCCCCAAACTATTTAATGGCTCCAACACTGTATGATAGCCCCGACACTATAATCCCCACACTGTATGATGGCCCCTAGATTGCCTCCATATAGCATAATACACCAGATAGTTCTCAATATAGTATTATGCACCCCCATAGGTAGCCTCTGTATTATAATGTATCCCCCATAGACAGCCTCTGTATTGTAAGGCACCCCCATAGGCAGCCTTATTCATAATACACCCCCATAGGCAGCCTTATTTATAATGCATCCCATAGGCAGTCTTATTTATAATGCACCCCCATAGGGAAACTTATTAAAAATGCACCCCCATAGGCAGTCTTAATTATAATGCATTCCCCATAGGCAGCCTTATTTATAATGCACCCCCATAGGCAGCCTTATTTATAATGCATCCCATAGGCAGTCTTATTTCTAATGCACCCCCCATAGGGAAACTTATTAAAAATGCACCCCCATAGGCAGTCTTAATTATAATGCATTCCCCATAGGCAGCCTTATTTATAATGCACCCCCATAGGCAGTCTTATTTATAATGCACCCCCATAGGCAGCCTTATTTATAATGCACCCCATAGGTAGCCTTATTTATAATGCACCCCCATAGGGAAACTTATTAAAAATGCACCCCCATAGGCAGTCTTAATTATAATGCATTCCCCATAGGCAGCCTTATTTATAATGCACCCCTATAGGCAGTCTTATTTATAATGCACCCACATAGGCAGCCTTATTTATAGTGCACCCCATAGGTAGCCTTATTTATAATGCACCCCCATAGGCAGTCTTATTTATAATGCACCCCCATAGGAAGTCTTATTTATAATGCACCCCATAGGCAGTCTTATTTATAATGCACCCCATAGGCAGCCTTATTTATAATGCACACCTCATAGACATTCTTATTTATAATGCACTCCCCATAGGAAGCCTTATTATAATGCACCCCCATAGGCAGCCTTTTTTATAATGCACCTGATAGGCAGCATTCTTATCATGCACCCCCCATAGGCAGCCCTATTTATAATGCACCTCATAGGCAGCCTTACTTATAATGTACCCTATAGGCAGTCTTATTTATAATGCACCCCATAGGCAGCCTTATTTATAATGCACCTCATAGGCAGCCTTATTTTAATGCACCCCATAGGCAGTCTTATTTATAATGCAACTCATAGGCAGCCTTATTTATAATGCACACATAGGCAGCCTTATTTATAATGCACCCATAGGCAGTCTTATTATAATGCACCCCTATAGGCAGCCTTATTTATAATGCACCCATAGGCAGTCTTATTTATAATGCACCCCATAGGCAGCCTTATTTATAATGCACCCCATAGGCAGCCTTATTTATAATGCAACCCCATAGGCAGCCTTATTTATAAAGCACCTATAGACAGCCTTATTTATAATGCACCCTATAGACAGCCTTATTTATAATGCAACCCAAAAGGCAGCCTTATTTATAATGCACCTCATAGGCAGTCTTATTTAAATGCACTCCCATAGCAGCCTTATTTATAATACACACCCATAGGCAGCCTTCTTATAATGCAACCCCCATAGGCAGCCTTACTTATAATGTACCCCCATAGGCAGTCTTATGTATCATGCACCCCCATAGGCAGTCTTATTTATAATGCACACCCATAGGCAGCCATATTTATAATGC
Organism: Oophaga sylvatica; assembly: GCA_033576555.1. Classification (NCBI taxonomy): domain Eukaryota; kingdom Metazoa; phylum Chordata; class Amphibia; order Anura; family Dendrobatidae; genus Oophaga; species Oophaga sylvatica. The sequence goes on from JARQOD010000002.1 coordinate 435,766,566, forward strand.
ACCCCATAGGCAGCCTTATTTATAATGCACCCCATAGGCAGCCTTATTTATAATGCACCCAATAGGCAGTCTTATTTATAATGCACCTCATAGGCAGCCTTATTTATAATGCACCCCATAGGCAGTCTTATTTATAATGCACCCCATAGGCCAGTCTTATTTATAATGCAACTCATAGGCAGCCTTATTTATAATGCACCCCATAGGCAGCCTTATTTATAATGCACCCCATAGGCAGTCTCATTTATAATGCACCCCTATACGCAGCCTTATTTATAATGCACCCCATAGGCAGTCTTATTTATAATGCACCCCATAGGCAGCTTTATTTATAATGCACCCCCATAGGCAGCCTTATTTATAATGCACCCCATAGGCAGCCTTATTTATAATGCAACCCCAAAGGCAGCCTTATTTATAAAGCACCCTATAGACAGCTTTATTTATAATGCACCCCCATAGGCAGCCTTATTTATAATGCACCCTATAGACAGCCTTATTTATAATGCAACCGCAAAAGGCAGCCTTATTTATAATGCACCCCATAGGCAGTCTTATTTATAATGCACCCCATAGGCAGCCTTATTTATAATGCACCCCATAGGCAGCCTTATTTATAATGCAACCCCATAGGCAGCCTTATTTATAAAGCACCCTATAGACAGCCTTATTTATAATGCACCCTATAGACAGCCTTATTTAAATGCAACCCCAAAGGCAGCCTTATTTATAATGCACCTCATAGGCAGTCTTATTTATAATGCACTCCCATAGGCAGCCTTATTTATATACACACCCCATAGGCAGCCTTTCTTATAATGCACCCCCCATAGGCAGCCTTACTTATAATGTACCCCCATAGGCAGTCTTATGTATCATGCACCCCATAGGCAGTCTTATTTATAATGCACACCCCATAGGCAGCCATATTTATAATGCACCCCATAGGCAGCCTTATTTATAATGCACCCCATAGGCAGCCTTATTTATAATGCACCCAATAGGCAGTCTTATTTATAATGCACCTCATAGGCAGCCTTATTTATAGTGCACCCCATAGGCAGTCTTATTTATAATGCACCCCATAGGCAGTCTTATTTATAATGCAACTCATAGGCAGCCTTATTTATAATGCACCCCATAGGCAGCCTTATTTATAATGCACCCCATAGGCAGTCTCATTTATAATGACACCCTATAGGCAGCCTTATTTATAATGCACCCCATAGGCAGTCTTATTTATAATGCACCCCATAGGCAGCTTTATTTATAATGCACCCCATAGGCAGCCTTATTTATAATGCACCCCATAGGCAGCCTTATTTATAATGCAACCCCAAAGGCAGCCTTATTTATAAAGCACCCTATAGACAGCTTTATTTATAATGCACCCCCATAGGCAGCCTTATTTATAATGCACCCTATAGACAGCCTTATTTATAATGCAACCGCAAAGGCAGCCTTATTTATAATGCACCCCATAGGCAGCCTTATTTATAATGCACCTCATAGGCAGTCTTATTTATAATACACACCCCATAGGCAGACTTTCTTATAATGCACCCCCATAGGCAGCCTTACTTATAATGTACCCCATAGGCAGTCTTATTTATAATTCACCCAATAGGCAGTCTTATTTATAATGCACCTCATAGGCAGCCTTATGTATAATGCACCCCATAGGCAGTCTTATTTATAATGCACCCCATAGGCAGTCTTATTTATAATGCAACTCATAGGCAGCCTTATTTATAATGCACCCCATAGGCAGCCTTATTTATAATGCACCCCATAGGCAGTCTTATTTATAATGCACCCCTATAGGCAGCCTTATTTATAATGCACCCCATAGGCAGCCTTATTTATAATGCACCCCATAGGCAGCCTTATTTATAATGCACCCCATAGGCAGTCTTATTTATAATGCACCCTATAGGCAGCCTTATTTATAATGTACCCCATAGGCAGCCTTATTTATAATGCACCCCATAGGCAGCCTTATTTATAATGCACCCCATAGGCAGTCTTCTTTATAATGCACCCCTATAGGCAGCCTTATTTATAATGCACCCCATAGGCAGCCTTATTTATAATGCACCCCCATAGGCAGCCTTATTTATAATGCACCCATAGGCAGCCTTATTTATAATGCAACCCCATAGGCAGCCTTATTTATAAAGCACCCTATAGACAGCCTTATTTATAATGCACTCCCATAGGCAGCCTTATTTATAATGCACCCTATAGACAGCCTTATTTATAATGCAACCCCAAAAGGCAGCCTTATTTATAATGCACCTCATAGGCAGTCTTATTTATAATGCACTCCATAGGCAGCCTTATTTATAATACACACCCCATAGGCAGCCTTTCTTATAATTCACCCCCATAGGCAGCCTTACTTATAATGTACCCCATAGGCAGTCTTATTTATAATGCACCCAATAGGCAGTCTTATTTATAATGCACCTCATAGGCAGCCTTATTTATAATGCACCCCATAGGCAGTCTTATTTATAATGCACCCCATAGGCAGTCTTATTTATAATGCAACCTCATAGGCAGCCTTATTTATAATGCACCCCATAGGCAATCTTATTTATAATGCACCCCATAGGCAGTCTTATTTATAATGCACCCCATAGGCAGTCTTATTTATAATGCAACTCATAGGCAGCCTTATTTATAATGCACCCCATAGGCAGCCTTATTTATAATGCACCCCATAGGCAGTCTTATTTATAATGCACCCCTATAGGCAGCCTTATTTATAATGCACCCCATAGGCAGCCTTATTTATAATGCACCCCATAGGCAGCCTTATTTATAATGCACACCCATAGGCAGTCTTATTTATAATGCACCCCTATAGGCAGCCTTATTTATAATGTACCCCATAGGCAGCCTTATTTATAATGCACCCCATAGGCAGCCTTATTTATAATGCACCCCATAGCAGTCTTCTTTATAATGCACCCCTATAGGCAGCCTTATTTATAATGCACCCCATAGGCAGCTTATTTATAATGCACCCCATAGGCAGCCTTATTTATAATGCACCCCTATAGGCAGCCTTATTTATAATGCAACCCCATAGGCAGCCTTATTTATAAGCACCCATAGCAGCCTTATTTATAATGCACTCCCATAGGCAGCCTTATTTATAATGCACCCTATAGGACAGCCTTATTTATAATGCAACCCCAAAAGGCAGCCTTATTTATAATGCACCTCATAGCAGTCTTATTTATAATGCACTCCCATAGGCAGCCTTATTTATAATCACACCCATAGGCAGCCTTTCTTATAATTCACCCCATAGCACCTTATTTATAATGTACCCCCATAGGCAGTCTTATTTATAATGCACCCAATAGGCAGTCTTATTTATAATGCACCTCATAGGCAGCCTTATTTATAATGCACCCCATAGGCAGTCTTATTTATAATGCACCCCATAGGCAGTCTTATTTATAATGCAACTCATAGGCAGCCTTATTTATAATGCAACCCCATAGGCAATCTTATTTATAATGCACCCCATAGGCAGCCTTATTTATAATGCACCCCATAGGCAGCCTTATTTATAATGCACCCCATAGGCAGTCCTTATTTATAATGCACCTCATAGGCAGCCTTATTTATAATGCCACCCCATAGGCAGCCTTATTTATAATGCACCCCATAGGCAGCCTTATTTATAATGCACCCATCGCACCTATTTATAATGCACCCATAGGCAGTCTTATTTATAATGCACCCCATAGGCAGCCATATTTATAATGCACCCCATAGGCAGCCTTATTTATAATGCACCCCTAGGCAGCCTTATTTATAATGCACCCCATAGGCAGTCTTATTTATAATGCACCCCATAGGCAGTCTTATGTATAATGCACCCCCATAGGCAGTCTTATTTATAATGCACCCCCATAGGCAGTCTTATTTATAATGCACCCCCATAGGCAGCTTATTTATAATGCACCCTCATAGGCAGTCTTATTATAATGCACCCCCATAGGCAGCCATATTTATAATGCACCCCCATAGGCAGCCATATTTATAATGCACACCATAGGCAGCCTTATTTATAATGCACCCCATAGGCAGCCTTATTTATAATGCACCCCATAGGCAGCCTTATTTATAATGCACCCCATAGGCAGTCTTATTTATAATGCACCCCCATAGGCAGTCTTATTATAATGCACCCCCATAGGAGCCTTATTTATAATGCACCCCATAGTACCTTATTTATAATGCACCCCCATAGGCAGTCTTATTTATAATGCACCCCATAGGCAGTCTTATTATTAATGCACCCCATAGGCAGTCTTATTTATAATGCACCCCATAGGCAGCCTTATTTATAATGCACCCCATAGGCAGTCCTTATTTATAATGCACCCATAGGCAGCTTATTTATAATGCACACCCATAGCAGCCTTATTTATAATGCACCCCATAGGCAGCCTTATTTATAATGCACCTATAGGCAGCCTTATTTATAATGCACCCCATAGGCAGCCTTATTTATAATGCACCCCATAGGCAGCCTTATTTATAATGACCCCTATAGGCAGCTTATTTATAATGCACCCTATAGCTCTTATTTATAATGCACCCATAGGCAGCCTTATTTATAATGCACCCCATAGGCAGTCTTATTTATAATGCACCCCATAGGCAGTCTTATTTATAATGCACCCCATAGGCAGCCTTATTTATAATGCACCCCATAGGCAGCCTTATTTATAATGCACCCCATAGGCAGTCTTATTTATAATGCACCCCTATAGGCAGCCTTATTTATAATGCACCCCATAGGCAGCCTTATTTATAATGCACCCCCATAGGCAGCCTTATTTATAATGCACCCCATAGGCAGCCTTATTTATAATGCACCCCATAGGCAGCCTTATTTATAATGCACCCATAGCAGCCTTATTTATAATGCACCCCATAGGCAGCCTTATTTATAATGCACCCTATAGACGCCTTATTTATAATGCACCCCAAGCAGCCTTATTTGTAATGCACTCATAGGCAGTCTTATTTATAATGCACCCCATAGGCAGCCTTATTTATAATGCACACCCCATAGGCAGCCTTATTTATAATGCACCCCCATAGGCAGTCTTATGTTATAATGCACCCCATAGGCAGTCTTATTTATAATGCAACCCATAGGCAGCTATTTATAATGCACCCCATAGGCAGCTTATTTATAATGCACCCCATAGGCAGCCTTATTTATAATGCACCCCATAGGCAGCCTTATTTATAATGCACCCCATAGGCAGCCTTATTTATAATGCACCCCATAGGCAGTCTTATTTATAATGCACCCCATAGGCAGCCTTATTTATAATGCACCCATAGGCAGTCTTATTTATAATGCACCCCATAGGCAGCCTTATTTATAATGCACCCATAGGCAGTCTTATTTATAATGCACCCCATAGGCAGCCTTATTTATAATGCACCTCATAGGCAGTCTTATTTATAATGCACCCCATAGGCAGCCATATTTATAATGCACCCCATAGGCAGCCTTATTTATAATGCAACTCATAGGCAGCCTTATTAATAATGCACCCCATAGGCAGCCTTACTTAAAATGCACCCCATAGGCAGTCTTATGTATAATGTACCCCTATAGGCAGCCTTATTTATAATGCACCCCATAGGCAGCCTTATTTATAATGCACACCCCATAGGCAGCCTTATTTATAATGCACCCCATAGGCAGCCTTATTGATAATGCACTCCCATAGGCAGTCTTATTTATAATGCAACTCATAGGCAGCCTTATTTATAATGCAACTCCATAGGCAGCCTTATTTATAATGCACTCCCATAGGCAGTCTTATTTATAATGCAACTCATAGGCAGCCTTATTTATAATGCACCCCATAGGCAGCCTTACTTAAAATGCACCCCATAGGCAGTCTTATGTATAATGCACCCCTATAGGCAGCCTTATTTATAATGCACCCCCATAGGCAGCCTTATTTATAATGCACACCCCATAGGCAGCCTTATTTAAAATGCACCCCATAGGCAGCCTTATTTATAATGCACCCCCATAGGCAGTCTTATGTATAATGCACCCCCATAGGCAGCCATATTTATAATGCACCTCATAGGTAATCTTATTTATAATGCACCCCATAGGCAGCCTTATTTATAATGCACCCCATAGGCAGCCTTATTTATAATGCACCCCATAGGCAGTCTTATTTATAATGCACCTCATAGGCAGCCTTATTTATAATGCACCCCATAGGCAGCCTTATTTATAATGCACCCATAGGCAGTCTTATTTATAATGCACCCCATAGGCAGCCTATTTATAATGCACCCCATAGGCAGCCATATATTATAATGCACCCCATAGGCAGCTTATTATAATGCACCCCATAGGCAGCCTTATTTATAATGCACCCCATAGGCAGTCTTATTTACAATGCACCCCCATAGGCAGTCTTATGTATAATGCACCCCATAGGCAGTCTTATTTATAATGCACCCCATAGGCAGTCTTATTTATAATGCACACCCCATAGGCAGTCTTATTTATCTTGCACTCCCCATAGGCAGTCTTATTTATAATGCACCCCCATAGGCAGTCTTATTTATAATGCACCCCATAGGCAGTCTTATTTATAATGCACACCCCATAGGCAGTCTTATTTATAATGCACCCCCATAGGCAATCTTATGTATAATGCACCCCATAGGCAGTCTTATTTATAATGCACCCCATAGGCAGTCTTATTTATAATGCACACCCCGTAGGCAGTCTTATTTATAATGCACCCCCATAGGCAGTCTTATGTATAATGCACCCCCATAGGCAGTCTTATTTATAAGGCATCCCCCATAGGCAGTCTTATTGATAATGCACCTCATAGGCAGTCTTAATTATAATGCACCCCATAGGCAGTCTTATTTATAATGCACCCCATAAGCAGCCTTATTTATAATGCACCCCATAGGCAGCCTTATTTATAATGCACCCCATAGGCAGTCTTATTTATAATGCACCCCATAGGCAGTCTTATTTATAATGTACCCCATAGGCAGCCTTATTTATAACGCACCCCATAAGCAGCCTTATTTATAATGCACCTCATAGGCAGCCTTATTTATAATGCACCTCATAGGCAGCCTTATTTATAATGCACCCCATAGGCAGTCTTATTTATAATGCACCCCATAGGTAGTCTTATTTATAATGCACCCCCATAGGCAGTCTTATTTATAATGCACACCCATAGGCAGCCTTATTTATAATGCACCCCCATAGGCATTCTTATTTATTGCTCCCCCATAGGCAGTCTTATGTATAATGCACCCCCATAGGCAGCCTTATATATAATGCACACCCCGTAGGCAGCCTTATTTATAATGCACCCCCATAGGCAGTCTTATTTATAATGCACCCCATAGGCAGTCTTATTTATAATGCAACTCATAGGCAGCCTTATTTTAATGCAACTCATAGGCAGCCTTATTTATAATGCACTCCCATAGGCAGTCTTATTTATAATGCAACTCATAGGCAGCCTTATTTATAATGCACCCCATAGGCAGCCTTACTTAAAATGCACCCCATAGGCAGTCTTATGTATAATGCACCCCTATAGGCAGCCTTATTTATAATGCCACCCCATAGGCAGCCTTATTTATAATGCACACCCATAGGCAGCCTTATTTATAATGCACCCCCATAGGCAGCCTTATTTATAATGCACCCCCATAGGCAGTCTTATGTATAATGCACCCCCATAGGCAGCCATATTTATAATGCACCTCATAGGTAATCTTATTTATAATGCACCCCATAGGCAGCCTTATTTATAATGCACCCCATAGGCAGCCTTATTTATAATGCACCCCATAGGCAGTCTTATTTATAATGCACCTCATAGACAGCCTTATTTATAATGCACCCCATAGGCAGCCTTATTTATAATGCACCCCATAGGCAGCCTTATTTATAATGCACCTCATAGGCAGTCTTATTTATAATGCACCCCATAGGCAGCCATATTTATAATGCACCCCATAGGCAGCCTTATTTATAATGCACCCCATAGGCAGTCTTATTTACAATGCACCCCCATAGGCAGTCTTATGTATAATGCACCCCCATAGGCAGTCTTATTTATAATGCACTCCCCATAGGCAGTCTTATTTATAATGCACCCCCATAGGCAGTCTTATTTATAATGCACCCCATAGGCAGTCTTATTTATAATGCACACCCCATAGGCAGTCTTATTTATAATGCACCCCCATAGGCAATCTTATGTATAATGCACCCCCATAGGCAGTCTTATTTATAATGCACCCCATAGGCAGTCTTATTTATAATGCACACCCGTAGGCAGTCTTATTTATAATGCACCCCCATAGGCAGTCTTATGTATAATGCACCCCCATAGGCAGTCTTATTTATAAGGCACTCCCCATAGGCAGTCTTATTTATAATGCACCTCATAGGCAGTCTTATTTATAATGCACCCCATAGGCAGTCTTATTTATAATGCACCCATAAGCAGCCTTATTTATAATGCACCCCATAGGCAGCCTTATTTATAATGCACCCCATAGGCAGTCTTATTTATATATGCACCCCTATAGGCAGCCTTATTTATAATGCACCCCATAGGCAGTCTTATTTATAATGTACCCCATAGGCAGCCTTATTTATAACGCACCCCATAAGCAGCCTTATTTATAATGCACCTCATAGGCAGCCTTATTTATAATGCACCTCATAGGCAGCCTTATTTATAATGCACCCCCATAGGCAGTCTTATTTATAATGCACCCCATAGGCAGTCTTATTTATAATGCAACCCCATAGGCAGTCTTATTTATAATGCACACCTCATAGGCAGCCTTATTTATAATGCACTCCCCCATAGGCAGTTTTATTTATAATACACACCCCATAGGCAGCCTTATTTATAATGCACCCCCATAGACATTCTTATTTATTGCTCCCCCATAGGCAGTCTTATGTATAATGCACCCCCATAGGCAGCCTTATATATAATGCACACCCCATAGGCAGCCTTATTTATAATGCACCCCCATAGGCAGTCTTATTTATAATGCACCCCCATAGGCAGTCTTATGTATAATGCACCCCCATAGGCAGCCATATTTATAATGCACCCCATAGGCAGTCTTATTTATAATGCACCTCATAGGTAGCCTTATTTATAATGCACCCCATAGGTAGCCTTATTTATAATGCACCCCCATAGGCAGTCTTATTTATAATGCACCCCATAGGCAGCCTTATTTATAATGCACCCCCATAGGCAGCCTTATTTATAATGCACCCCCATAGGCAGCCTTATTTAAAATGCACCCCCCATAGGCAGTCTTATTTATAATGCACCCCATAGGCAGTCTTACTTATAATGCACCCCCATAGGCAGTGTAAGGTCCTATGTATATATTCCTGAAACTCAGTTTGTTCGTCAGCCATTTTACTTTCTGTCTTGCTGCAGCTATTTTGCCCTCAGTCAAAATGGAGTTTCCAGCTTGCATGTTCCCGCCCTGATTCTCTCCTTTGCTTCTTAAGCAGCCACAGCTGAGCAATCAGTGCTTCAGAATCTAGCCTGCAGTGAACCTGTGACTTGACTCCTGTAAGCCTTGGACCTTGTACTCCAGCTATTCCTACTGAGGAACTCTGAAGCACTTGTGGACTCTGAACCCTGCTCTTTGAAAGACCCACGTTTGCATGGACTTACGGTAACAGAGAAGAAGATCCTGAATCTGTATTGGAGAGTGATTGCTGAGCTTGGATTACTCTGGCCTGCTGTGTCTCCTGTTTCTGTGTCTGCAAACTGTGTGACTATTTCTGCCAACTTGTATGAAGTAATACAGGACTTTTCTATATCAAACCTGTGACTCCTGTGTTTTCATCGCACCCAAGCACAAGACGCTATATGAACTGTACTACATACAGTACAAGATTCTGAAGCCAAAACGTTAGTGTCTGCTGGGTCTGGAAAGGCTGTGTCTGCTGTACTGTGGATATCAGACGTCCGGTTGTACTTTCTGTGATGACAGTGGTTGTGACTTCTCACAACCATTCCAGGTGAGCAATTCCCTTAAGTTTTTTCTTTTTGCAGTGTTACCACAGGTAAACACTATTGTTTTTTTTTTTTTTCCTTTCTTTTCTCTTTTTTGTCTGCTGTAACTCTGGATATCAGATGTCTGGTTGAAACTTTCTGTGATGATAGTGGTTGTGACTTCTCACAACCATTCCAGGTGAGCAGTTCCCTTAATTTTTTTTTCTCTCTGCAGTGTTGCCACAGGTGAACACTATTGTTTTTTTTTCTCTCCTCTTCTTCCAGTAATCCTGTCTTAAAAGATCTGGAAAATGGAGGCCCGCATAAAGGAATTTGCGGAGTGACTGATAATATCCTTGCAGATTTGCAGAATATAAAGACCCGTTTTACAAATCTACAGGACCTCAATAATCACAATTTGCAAGTGGTTGGACAGACTACCCAGGATTTGCGAGCCAGGATTGAGGTTCTAGAGGGGCGAGTCCAGGCTCCTGCCGTAGCCCCGAGTGCTGGGATTCCCAAGTTGCCCCCTTTTCGTTTTGGCGGTGAACGTGAGAAATTCAGGGGATTTATTAATCAATGCAATCTTTTTTTTCTGCACATGCTTCACAATTTCCCACTGAACGATCTAAGGTGCTTACTATAATTATGTTGCTTACCAACAAGGCTTTAATGTGGGCAAACCCTCTGATTGAGACTGAGGATGATTGTTTGAATCACCTTGATGATTTTATTTCAGCCATGGGGCAGGTGTTTGATGACCCCAATCGAGGTGCAACAGCTGAAGCAGCCATGTTAGCTTTGCGCCAAGGTAAGCACTCGGTAGCTGAATATGCCTTGGATTTCAGGAGATGGGCCCTTGATACCACCTGGGACAGTTCCGCCAAAAAATCTATTTTTCGAAAGGGGTTATCTCCACTGATTAAGGATGAACTTGCTCGTGCCGACCATCCTGTTATGTTACGGTAGCTGAGGAGTGCAGGTAAAAAAGGAAATACACCAGAGCAGTTGGAATCTATGAGATTGCAGTACCCTGACTAACCACCGCAACTAGAGGCAGCCGTGGAGCGTTCCTACGTTGGTCCTAGACGCCTCGTCACAGCCTGAGAAACTAACTACACCTAAAGATAGAAATAGGAAAGCTATCTGCCCCGGAGCAGAACCCCAAAGATAATAGAAAGCCCCCAAACATGTAATGGCGGTTAGACAAGAGGAAATACTGACACAGAAAGAAAATAGTATGAGCAAACGCTGGGGCCCAAACTATCTAAATAGAAAAGGACAGGAAGGGTACTTACTGCAATCTCAGAAAACCCTGAAAAAACACCAACTCTACTAATTTCAAAATCACCTGAGATCACACGACCTCTACCACCTAAATTAGTTCTCTGGTGTAAAAAAATCAAAACAGCAGCCACTGAAAAAAAACTGGAAAAAGCAAAAGTACAAAACACAGTGGCTGGACTAAACTGAGAGGGCAAAAGCCCCCGGAGGGGACCCAGAAGGCCCCCACAGAAGTGCAGGACAAAATGCAAAAATATAGCAAAAACACAAAATAAGAAATTGTCTTATCTGATAGCAGGAGATGCAGACACGACACAGCAGGCTACAAGGGAAACTGGAAAGAAGGATTCAGACCAGAACAATTGATCACCGGCAACCCTGATGGGAAAATGACTCCCTTATATAAGACCAATCAGTAACACCTGATTCCCAGTCCTCACAATCCTCACTAGTACCGCTTGTAACCACCAGAGGGAGCCTCTGCTCAGAACTCATCTCAAACCCATTCACAACGGTACCCCCCCCTTGAGGAGGGGTCACCGAACCCTCATTTGAGCAACCAGGTCGGTCAGGATGAGTTCTATGATACGCACGGATAAGTCTCCTAGCATGGATGTCCGAAGCAAACACCCAAGAATTGTCTTCCTGACCATAACCTCTCCATTTAACCAAATACTGGAGTCTTCGTCTAGAAAAACGAGAATCCAATATTTTCTCAACCACATACTCCAGATTGCCCTCAACCAAAACAGGGTCAGGAGGCACAGCAGCAGGAACCACTGGCTCAACAAACCTCTTCAACAAGGACTTGTGGAACACGTTATGGATCTTAAATGTCCCTGGAAGAAGCAAACGAAAAGAAACAGGATTAATAATCTCCATGATCTTATAAGGTCCAATGAACCTAGGCTTAAATTTAGGAGATGCTACTCTCATAGGAATATTCTTTGAGGACAACCAGACCAAGTCCCCCACTTTAAACCGAGGACCATCAGTCCTATGCCGGTTAGCAAACCGCTGGGCCCTCTCCTGAGAGAGGGACAACCTCTCCACTACCTGGTCCCAAACTGCTGCATACGCTCAACAACAGAGTCAACACCTGGACAGACAGAAGCCTCCGTCTGTCCTGAAGAAAATCGAGGGTGAAACCCAGAATTACAGAAAAACGGAGACATCAAAGTGGCAGAGCTAGCCCTATTATTAAGAGCAAACTCAGCCAAAGGCAAAAAAGAGACCCAGTCATCCTGATCAGCAGACACAAAGCATCTTAGATAAGTCTCCAATGTCTGGTTTGTTCTCTCAGTTTGACCATTGGTCTGAGGATGAAATGCCGAGGAGAAAGACAATTGAACACCCAGTTTAGAACAAAAAGTCCTCCAAAATCTGGAAACAAACTGGACTCCTCTGTCAGACACAATGTTCTCAGGAATGCCGTGTAAACGAACCACGTGCTGAAGGAACAACGGCACCAATTCAGAGGAGGAAGGCAACTTAGGTAATGGCACAAGATGTATCATTTTGGAAAACCTATCACAAATTACCCAGATGGTGGTCATTCTCTGAGAAACAGGAAGATCGGAAATGAAATCCATAGAGATATGGGTCCATGGTCTCTTGGGCACAGGCAATGGCATCAACAAACCACTAGAGCGAGAGCAAGGCTTGGAGCGAGAGCAAGTCCCGCAGGAATGCACAAATTCCCTGACATCGCGAGACAAGGTAGACCACCAAAAGGACCGACTAACCAAGTCTCTGGTACCAAAAATTCCGGGATGCCCAGCCAATGCGGAACAATGAATCTCAGACATCACACTCTTTTTCCATTGGTCCGGGACAAACAATTTTCCAACAGGGCAGCGCTCGGGCCTATCCTCCTGACACCCCTCCAGAGCAAGTCTCAAATTGGGCGAGATGGCGGAAAGAACTACACCCTCCTTCAAAATAACAGAGGATCAGATAGCTCAGGAGAGTCCGCAAGGAAACTCCTCGAGAGGGCATCCGCCTTAACATTCTTAGTGCCAGGAAGAAAGGAAACCACAAAATTAAAACGTGTGAAAAACAAGGCCCACCTGGCCTGTCTAGGATTGAGTCGCTTGGCAGATTCCAGATAGACCAGATTCTTATGGTCCGTAAGGACCACCACCTGATGTTTGGCTCCCTCCAGCCAATGTCTCCACTCTTCAAAAGCCCACTTCATGGCCAATAACTCCCGATTACCCACGTCATAATTACGTTCAGTAGGAGAAAATTTTCGAGAGAAAAAGGCACAAGGGTTACTTTTAGAGGTCTCTGGATCTTTTTGGGACAAAACGGCACCTGCCCCAATTTCAGAGGCATCAACCTCCACCTGAAATGGCAGAGAAACATCAGGCTGCCGTAGAACAGGAGCAGAAGTGAATCTCTGCTTAAGTTCCTGAAACGCAGAGACTGCCTCAGGAGGCCAATTCACCACATCAGAACCCTTTCTGGTCAAATCAGTTAATGGTTTAACAATAACCGAGAAATTACCAATAAATTTACGATAAAAATTGGCAAAACCCAAAAATCTCTGAAGAGCCTTTAATGAAGTAGGTTGGACCCAATCACAGATGGCCTGAACCTTGACCGGGTCCATTTCAATAACAGATGGGGACAAAATGAATCCCAGAAATGAGATCTTCTGTACGCCAAAAAGACACTTTGATCCCTTCACATACAGAGCATTCTCTCTCAAAATCTGGAATACAGTTCGAACATGTTTCACATGAGAGTCCAAGTCATTAGAAAAAATCAAGATATCATCCAAATAAACAATCAGAAACTTGTCCACAAAATCCCTGAAAATGTCATTCATGAAGGACTGGAAGACGGAAGGAGCATTAGTGAGCCCAAAGGGCATCACAAGGTACTCAAAATGCCCTTCAGGGGTGTTAAATGCCGTCTTCCATTCATCCCCGTGCTTAATGCGAATAAGGTTATACGCCCCCCTGAGGTCAAGCTTGGTAAACCAAGTAGCGTTTTTCACCCTGGAAAACAGGTCAGAAATCAAGGGTAACGGGTATTGATATTTCACAGTAATATTGTTCAAGAGACGATAATCAATACACGGCCTTAATGAACCATCTTTTTTGGCCACAAAGAAAAAACCGGCACCTAAGGGTGAAGAGGATGGTCTGATATGACCCTTCTCCAATGTTCCTTGATATAAGACCGCATAGCGTCATGTTCAGGTACAGACAAGTTAAAAAGGCGACCTTTAGGGAATTTACTACCTGGCACTAATTCAATAGCGCAGTCATAGCTCCTATGGGGAGGTAAGGATGCAGATTTACTTTCGCTAAACACATCAGAAAAATCAAACAAAAAGTCAGGAACATCCTCAGCCTGGGGGGAGGCAGAAAAAACAGGAGTGTTGGTATTAACACATTGGCAGCCCCAACTGGTTAAAGACACAGATTTCCAATCCAAAACAGGATTATGAGACTATAACCAAGGGAAACCCAGCACTATAATGTCATGCAGATTATATAGAACCAAAAATTTGCAGCACTCCTGGTGATCAGGTTCAACCCTCATTATCACCTGAGTAGAAAACTGGGGTTTATTCTCAGCCAAAGGGGTAGAATCGATCCCCAGTAAAGGAATAGACTTCTGTAGGGGTATCAAGGGAAACCCACAACGTTTAGCAAAATCATAATCCATCAGGTTAATAGCTGCTCCAGAATCAACGAAAGCCTGAGCAGAAAATGAGGACAGAGAGCATATCAGAGTGACACTTAATAAAAACTTAGTCTGAACACTACCCAAGACAACTGAGCGTGCAAAACGTCTTCCCCGCTTAGGGCAGACTGAAATAGCATGAGAGGCATCACCACAGTAGAAACATAACCCATTGCGCTTTCGAAAATCATGACGCTGTGCCCCAGACACCACTCCATCACACTGCATGGGCTCAGCAGCTGGCTCACAAGGCAACACCACTCCACGCATACTTCTCCGCTCACGCAAACGTCTGTCAATTTGAATCGCTAATGACATAGAATCATTGAGACCAGAGGGGACAGGGAATCCCACCATAACATCCTTTACATTATCCGACAGACCCTTCCGGAAAAGGGCCGCCAAAGCGTCGTCATTCCATTTGGTCAGGACTGCCCACCTACGGAATCTCTGACAGTATAACTCAGCGTCATCAAGCCCCTGATTTAATGCCAACAAGGCTTTTTCAGCTTGATCAGTGACATTAGGCTCATCGTACAATAACCCCAAAGCCTGAAAAAATGCATCAACATCACTCAAAACAGGATCCCCAGGTATCAGGGAAAAAGCCCAATCCTGAGGATCGCCGCGCAGGAGAGAGATGATAATTTGAACCTGCTGCGCTGCGTTTCCTGAGGACTTAGATTTTAAGGCAAGAAACAATTTACAATTATTTTTGAAATTCTGAAACTTAGCTCGATCCCCTAAAAACAAATCTGGCATGGGGATCCTAGGTTCCACAACAGGCAACCTAGCAAGATATGCAGCAATACTCTGAACCTCAGTGGCAAGCTGATCCACACGGCCAGACAACTGTGCAAACTCCATTGGGAGAAAAGATCCTCCCCAGCACCCAGAGATACAGAGGGAAAAAAAAAAAAAAAAAAATGCAACAAACAGAAAAATATCTCTGACAACTTTTCTTCCTTCAAAATATTTTTTCCCTTCTGTGAGTACAATACAATTTTTATGGCCGGTGATACTGTTATGTTACGGTAGCTGAGGAGTGCAGGTAAAAAAGGATATACACCAGAGCAGTTGGAATCTATGAGATTGCAGTACCCTGACTAACCACCGCAACTAGAGGCAGCCGTGGAGCGTTCCTACGTTGGTCCTAGACGCCTCGTCACAGCCTGAGAAACTAACTACACCTAAAGATAGAAATAGGAAAGCTATCTGCCCCGGAGCAGAACCCCAAAGATAATAGAAAGCCCCCAAACATGTAATGGCGGTTAGACAAGAGGAAATACTGACACAGAAAGAAAATAGTATGAGCAAACGCTGGGGCCCAAACTATCTAAATAGAAAAGGACAGGAAGGGTACTTACTGCAATCTCAGAAAACCCTGAAAAAACACCAACTCTACTAATTTCAAAATCACCTGAGATCACACGACCTCTACCACCTAAATTAGTTCTCTGGTGTAAAAAAATCAAAACAGCAGCCACTGAAAAAAAACTGGAAAAAGCAAAAGTACAAAACACAGTGGCTGGACTAAACTGAGAGGGCAAAAGCCCCCGGAGGGGACCCAGAAGGCCCCCACAGAAGTGCAGGACAAAATGCAAAAATATAGCAAAAACACAAAATAAGAAATTGTCTTATCTGATAGCAGGAGATGCAGACACGACACAGCAGGCTACAAGGGAAACTGGAAAGAAGGATTCAGACCAGAACAATTGATCACCGGCAACCCTGATGGGAAAATGACTCCCTTATATAAGACCAATCAGTAACACCTGATTCCCAGTCCTCACAATCCTCACTAGTACCGCTTGTAACCACCAGAGGGAGCCTCTGCTCAGAACTCATCTCAAACCCATTCACAACACCTCCCACTGCGTTAGGTGACTTTATTAACTACTGCATCCGTATTGATACTCGTCTGACTGAACGCAGGCAAGAGAGATGGTTCGAAAGCAATCGTACTAACCTTTTCCTACCTTCCTCTCCAGCTAAGGAACCTTTGAGTAGGATCACAAGGGAACCTGAACCTGAACCCATGCAGGTAGACTCTTTACAACGACGGGTTAGTGATGCACGCAAGGAACATCGTTTTAAGGAGAATCTATGTTTCTATTGTGGTAAGTCAGGGCACTTCATTATAAACTGCCCCAGCCGTTCTCGTAAGACTACTGCAGCACTCATTCATTGTGAGTGTTGTGAGAGGGGATCTGTCAGGTCCGAGCCTCAGGCTCCAGAGAGATCTGCAGCAACAGATCTTGATTTCTCGGACTTAAACTCCGTTACCTCTGAGGACGTTGACTGTGTAAACGCTGCCATTTTTCAAGTTTCCTCAGCGGTGTCCCAGCTGAGTTGTAAGAAAAACAATTCTCATTGCTTTCTTTCCATCAAACTCTGGGTTGACTCAGCTTGGGTGTCTAGCTCTGCTATGATCGACTCAGGGGCAAGTGGAAATTTTATGGATGTCTCCTTTGCTCTGAAACAGGGAATACGTTCAGTGAAGAAGGCTACTCCAGTACAGATGGAAACTGTGGATGGCTCCCTGCTGACCTCTGGACCAGTGGATCAGGAAACAGAGCCTTTGAGGGTTCTTATGGGTAAAGATCATCAAGAGAAACTGTCCTTTATGCTTATCTCTTCTCCCCACTTTCCCATTATTCTAGGGCTACCATGGCTGCAGGCTCAGAATCCTACCATTAACTGGGAGACCAAGGAATTACACTTTCCAGAGAAACAGATGAGTCCAAAAGTTTCAGCTTGCTCTGTTCCTAAAGGAATCATGTCAGTCCCTGAACTACCAGCTGTATACCAGGACTATGTGGATTTATGTGACAAGAAGAACGCTGACCAGCTTCCTCCTCACCGTCCATATGATTGTCCAATTGAATTATTGCCTGGATCAGAGATACCTTTTGGTAAGATCTACCCCCTGACGGGGCCCGAGCTAAAGGCTTTAAAGGATTACATAGATGAAAATCTAGCCAAGGGCTTCATACGCCCCTCTTCATCTCCTGCAGGTGCACCCATCTTCTTTGTAAAGAAGAAAGATGGATCTCTGAGACCATGCGTAGACTATAGGGAACTCAATAAGGTTACTATTAGAAACCGTTATCCATTGCCTTTAATCCCTGAGTTATTGGAGAGAGTGCGACATGCCAAAATTTTTTCTAAACTAGATCTTCGTGGGGCCTATAACTTAGTCCGTATTAGACCTGGGGATGAATGGAAGACTGCATTCAGGTCACGCTATGGACACTTTGAATATCTAGTTATGCCTTTTGGTCTGAGTACCGCCCCAGCCACTTTCCAACACTTGGTGAATGACATCTTCAGGGATCTCCTAGATACATTCGTGGTAATTTATTTGGATGATATTCTAATTTTTTCTAACTCCACAGAGGAACATCATGGACATGTGAGAATGGTCTTGGAACGTCTAAGACAAAATCATCTTTACATCAAACTTGAAAAGTGTGAATTCCATAGGACCGAAATTCAATTTCTGGGGTATGTACTGTCTACACAAGGAATTAGTATGGATGGAAGCAAAACCCAAGCCATCAAGGATTGGCCAAGTCCTAGAAATGTGAAGGAGGTACAGCGCTTCATCGGGTTTGCCAACTTCTATAGACGTTTCATTAGAAATTTCTCTGAGGTAGTGTCACCTATCACTCAACTTACCCGGAAAGAGTCTAGGTTTTCCTGGACTCCCCAAGCCCAGGAAGCATTTTCCCGTCTAAAAGATAAATTTACCACTGCACCTATCCTAGTACATCCCAACCCCGAGCTTGCCTTCATAATAGAGGTGGATGCTTCAGACTGTGCCGTTGGAGCTATACTCTCTCAGAGAACAGGTGAGAAGAATGTCTTGCATCCCTGTGCCTTCTTTTCCCAGCAGTTGTCTTCGGCTGAGAGGAACTACGATGTGGGCAATAGAGAGTTGTTGGCCATTATTGCCGCCTTCAAAGAATGGAGACACCTTCTTCAGGGAGCTGCACAGCAAATAGTCGTCCTGACAGACCATCGTAACCTTGAGTTTATCAGGTCGGCTAAGTGCCTGACTCCTCGCCAGGC
>JARQOD010000002.1:435785822-435882785 GCA_033576555.1 Oophaga sylvatica
CAATGCCGACTTCAGGGACTGAAATGCTTCCTCCGCTTGAGGATTCCACCGGACCATCACCGTCTTCTTCCCTTTTAACTGGTCTGTTAGGGGTGCTGATTTCCCAGCAAAATTGGGTATAAACTGGCGGTAGTACCCAATGATGCCAAGGAATGCCCTCACTTGTTTGGTACATAAGGGCTTGGACCAGTTTTGAATGGCCTCAATCTTGTTCACTTGGGGCTTGATAACCCCACGGCCGATCATGTAACCTAAGTACTGGGCGCACTTCTTTGGGTTTGCTGTTAACCCCGCGACTCTAAGAGACTCCAGCACTGCTTGTACCTGGGACAGAAGGGTATCCTGTAGAGCCCAGCTGCGCTTGGAATCTCATTTCCCAGAGGGATGCACTGAAGGTAATGACCACTAGAGGACCCAATATGCATACACACAGCTTCACCAATCCCTAGAACCACCAGAGGGAGCCTTTTTTAGAGTATATATGGATGGTGAAGACACTGAGAGTAGTTCAGTCCTCAGAGAGAGTTGTTAGTTCTCTGGAGAGAAGCAAGTAGAGAGTGAGCTCTAGGAGCGAGCACAGATCAGTTAGTCTGCAAAGCCAGGTGCAGGACAGACGGAGAAGACTGATAGCCGTTCCAGGCAGAGCTTGGAGGTAAGAAGAGAGAGAGAGAGAGAACAGCAGTTGTGGAAAGAACCTGAAGTCTGCAGCTCTAAGCTTAGTTCAACGTGTAGAGGCTAGGACAAGTGTAAAGATAGCCACTCCAGCCTAGTCAGAACTGAGTCAACCGAGTGCAGTTCAGTGAGCAAGCGTGCCGACGCTTTGAGAGCGGTGAAGAAAGAGAAGAAGCTGCAACCTACAGCCAGAGTGTGCTTATGTGAGGGTTCAGTATGACAAAAGGTGAGTGGAAGAGAAGAAGAGAGTGACAGAGGTGGAAATAGCTTTGTTAGCTTACCTCAACTCAGATAACCGGACACCAGGTCCGAGCTTGCTAGAATCTACACGACTAGTAGGAGATACCGGAGATCCTGCAGTACTTCAAGTTCCAGGAGCCCAGGAGTGCTGATATGTAACCGGGGTCAGGAAGACGGAGTCTAGCAGGGCCCTGCAAACAGAGACACTGTTCTATCCAAGAGAAGGCCCTACCACAAAGTCAGCCGGGCATGTAAAGTTGAGAACAGAGTTAGGCCTCATTTCATACAGGTCAGAGACTCACATTATAGAAGTAAGGAGGCCCTACATCTACTCAGTGGGAAGAACTGGACGTGCATCCTTCACCCTGCCAGCACCCCGGGACGTGCCTGCAATTTCACCAGTAAAGGTACAGAAAGAGACTTTTGTGTGTGTGTTCACATTATTATTCCTACGACTGAACTCCCTTCCTCCATTCTGCACCCCTACACTCAGCTTAACTACCCTGAAGGAACCCAGCCTAACCTGTGGAAGGCTTAACACATTGCTGCCCAATACCATCCCTTCAGTGGACCTATACAGCAGCGCTGGTCACCCTGACCAGGCACCACAGGTGGCGTCACAAACATTTCTAAAACACTTTAATCCCCTGTAAATATTCCCCTTTTCAGTGAGCACCCAGGGCCACGGACCGAGCTGTGTCGCCGTGACATCCCCCATAGAAGTTAATAGGCTCGGTGCCGGGTAACCCACGGCCCTGGCGTGCGACTCATTTTTGGCATCACGAACAGGATTCTGAAGCTCGCTATAAGCGAGTCCTGTGTGCCTGAATTGGACTGTTTTGTGCAAAAAGACTGTATTGCTATTTTTGTGACTTTGCCGCCATATTGCCGCCATTTTACCGCCATGTTCGCGCCCTGAGGCGTGCATTCGTGGGCGTACCCCCCCTGTGGCGCGAAAATTATGGCCGCCTTATCCAAATGTTTCTACAACATCAGATCATGCCCCACTGCAAAGGAGATCTGCCTCCTCATCCTCCTCAGTGCAAGGAAGAGAAAGCGAAAGTCCCGCCTCCACGGAAAAGACCAGAGCGTTCCGGATGGAAAACACAGTCTGGCCTGGAGAGAGATGGCTGAAGGACAGGAGTCGCTGTGTGGGGGAATGGAGGTGCGCAGACCCTGTTCCCCTGAAGAGGCGCAGCCTGTGCCCGAACCATCCCCAGGTCAGGAAGGAGATGGTGCGCCATGTCGTGTGGAGGAGGAGGACACTGCGCTGCGGGATCTGGCCCGACACCGCGCAGAGATGGAGGCGATGGAGCGGAGCTGGCGGGCCCTGAAGCTGCGGCTGCAGCGGGACCGACCGCTCTCCCCCCGGATGCGAGACTGTCACCCGCGCCACCACTGGAGCCAGCGGCTGAGAAGGAACCGGAGGCCGAACCCGGAAGAGCTGTACCTGACCCCGCTGAGGACGCGGTGAGAGGAGAGGAGGCCGCGGAGGCCTTGTCCGGACCAGAATGCCAGCCAGGCCTGGAACCAAAGGCCGAACCGGAGACTGAAGAATACTGTCCCCCGGCAGGGACGAAGGAAGGAAGTGAACCCGGCGAGATCCAGGTCGACTGGGAGGAGATAGAGCTCCTGGACGATGAGGAGTACGCCGCCCAGAGAGAAAATGAGTGGAGACGCCGTGAACAGGAGGCGCAGCAGCAACGGGAGCAGCGTGAGGCACAGCGGCTTCGCCAGAGTTACGGGAGAAAGATCTTGCAGATAGGTAGAACGTCTGGCGAGACAAAGGTACGCTCTGGAAACCGTGGCGCCAGGGGGCGATAAGAGAATTTAAGCTCCAGGGAGGCTGGGTGTTGTGAATGTGTTAGAAATTAATTCTGAGCAGAAGCTCCCTCTGGTGGTTACAAACAGTACTGAACTATTCAATGAAGATTGTGAAGATTGGCAATCAGGTGTTACAGACTGGTCTTATATAAGGGAGGTTCCCTCCCATCAGGGTTGCCGGTGATCAATTGTTCTTGTCTCAACTTTGGTTCCTGGTTCACTTGGAAGCTAGCTGTGTCTTGCCTGCATCTTCTGCTAACAGATAAGATATTTTCTGCTTTTATTTTTGTGCTTGCTTTTTGCATTTTGTCCTGCACTTCTGTGGAGGTCAGCCAGGTCCCCTCCGGGGGCTTGTGCTCCTCTCAGTTTATCTGAGCCACTGTTATTTGTTCATTTGCCTTTTCCAGTTTTTTCAGTGGCTGCTGCTTAGTTTTGTTACACCAGAGAACTAATTTAGGTGGTAGAGGTCGTGTGATCTCAGGTGTTTTTGCAATTAGTGAGTTGGTAATTTTTTAGGGTTTTTTGGATTGCAGTAAGTGTCCTTCCTATCCTTTTCTTTCTAGGAAAGATTGGGCCCCAACGTTTGCTCATACTATTTTCTGTCTGTGTCTGTATTTCCTCTTGTCTAACTGCCATTACATGTTTGAGGGCTTCCTATGTTCTTTGGGGATCTGCTCCGGGGCAGATAGTTTTCCTCTTTCTATCTTTAGGTGTAGTTAGCTTCTCAGGCTGTGACGAGGCGTCTAGGACCAACGTAGGTACGCTCCACGGCTGCCTTTAGTTGTGGTGGTTAGTCAGGGTACTGCAATCCAGTAGATTCCAACCTCTCTGATGTATTGCCTTTTTTGCCTGCTCTCCTCAGCTACCAAATCATAACAGTATCACCGGCCCAAACTGAAAATTATATGGTACTCACAGAAGGGAAAGATAGTGTAAAAAAAAAAGAAAAGTTGTCAGAGTTGTCAGAGATATATATTTTTTTTCTTTCCCTCTTTTTCTCTGGGTGGTGAGGATTTTTTTTTCTCTCAATGGAGTTTGCACAGTTGTCTGGCTGTGTGGATCAGCTTGCCACTGAAGTTCAGAGTATTGCTACCTATCTTGCAGGGTTGCCGGTTGTGGAACCTAGGATCCCCATGCCAGATTTGTTTTTAGGGGATCGAGCTAAATTTCTGAATTTCAAAAATAACTGTAAGTTGTTTTTTGCCTTAAAACCTAAGTCCTCAGGGAACGCAGCACAGCAGGTTCAAATTGTCATCTCTCTCCTGTGCGGCGATCCTCAGGATTGGGCTTTTTCCCTGACACCTGGGGATCCTGTTTTGAGTAATGTTGATGCATTTTTTTCTGGCTCTGGGGTTATTGTACGATGAACCTAATGTCACTGATCAAGCTGAAAAAGCCTTGTTGGCATTAAATCAGGGGCTTGAGGACGCTGAGTTATACTATCAGAGATTCCGAAGATGGGCAGTCCTGACCAAATGGAATGATGATGCTTTGGCAGCCCTTTTTTGGAAGGGTCTGTCAGAGAATGTAAAAGATGTTATGGTGGGTTTCCCTGCTCCCTCTGGTCTCAATGATTCTATGTCATTAGCGATTCAAATTGACAGACATTTGCGTGAGCATAGAGGTATGCGTGGAATAGTGTTGCCTTGTGAACCAGCTTCTGAACCCATGCAGTGTGATAGAGTGGCTTCTGGGGCACAGCGTCATGAGTTTCGAAAACGCAATGGGTTATGTTTCTACTGTGGTGACGCCTCTCATGCTATTTCAGTCTGCCCTAAGCGGGGAAGACAAAACGTCTCAGTTGTCTTGGGTAGTGTTCAGATTAAATTTCTGTTGACTGTTACCCTGATTTGCTCCCTGTCCACATTTTCTGCTCAGGCTTTTGTTGATTCGGGAGCAGCTATTAACCTGATGGATTTTGATTTTGCTAAACGTTGTGGGTTTCCCTTGATACCCCTACGGAAGTATATTCCCCTACTGGGGATTGATTCTACCCCTTTGGCTGAGAATAAACCCCAGTTCTCTACTCAGGTGATAATGAGGGTTGAACCTGATCATCAGGAGAGTTGCAAATTTTTGGTGCTGTATAATCTGCATGACATTATTGTACTAGGATTCCCTTGGTTACAGTCTCATAATCCTGTTTTGGATTGGAAATCTGTGTCTGTAACCAGTTGGGGCTGCCAATGTGTTAATGCCAACACTCCTTTTTTTTCTGCCTCTCCCCAGGCTCAGGATGTTCCTGACTTTTTGACTGATTTTTCTGATGTGTTTAGTGAAAGTAAATCTGCATCCTTGCCCCCCCATAGGAGTTATGACTGCGCTATTGAATTAGTGCCTGGTAGTAAATTCCCTAAAGGTCGCCTTTTTAACTTGTCTGTACCTGAACATGACGCTATGCGGTCTTATATCAAGGAGTCATTGGAGAAGGGTCATATCAGACCATCCTCTTCACCCTTGGGTGCCAGTTTTTTCTTTGTGGCCAAAAAGGATGGTTCATTAAGGCCGTGTATTGATTATCGTCTCTTGAACAATATCACTGTGAAATATCAATATCCGTTACCCTTGATTTCTGACCTGTTTTCCAGGGTGAAAAGTGCTACTTGGTTTACCAAGCTTGACCTCAGGGGGGCGTATAACCTTATTCGCATTAAGCACGGGGATGAATGGAAGACGGCATTTAATACCCCAGAGGGGCATTTTGAGTACCTAGTGATGCCCTTTGGGCTCACTAATGCTCCTTCCGTCTTCCAGTCCTTCATGAATGACATTTTCAGGGATTTTGTGGATAAATTTATGATTGTTTATTTGGATGATATCTTGATTTTTTCCAATGACTGGGACTCTCATGTGAAACATGTTCGGACTGTGTTCCAGATTTTGAGAGAGAATGCTCTGTATGTGAAGGGATCAAAGTGTCTTTTTGGCGTACAGAGGATCTCATTTCTGGGATTCATTTTGTCCCCATCTGTTATTGAAATGGACCCGGTCAAGGTTCAGGCCATCTGTGATTGGGTCCCACCTACTTCATTAAAGGCTCTTCAGAGATTCTTGGGTTTTTTCCAATTTTTATCGTAAATTTATTGGTAATTTCTCTGTTATTGTTAAACCATTGACTGATTTGACCAAGAAGGGTTCCGATGTGGTGAATTGGCCTCCTGAGGCAGTCTCTGCGTTTCAGGAACTTAAGCAGAGATTCACTTCTGCTCCTGTTCTACGGCAGCCTGATGTTTCTCTGACATTTCAGGTGGAGGTTGATGCCTCTGAAATTGGGGCAGGTGCCGTTTTGTCCCAAAGAGATCCAGAGACCTCTAAAAGTAACCCTTGTGCCTTTTTCTCTCGAAAATTTTCTCCAACTGAACGTAATTATGACGTGGGTAATCGGGAGTTATTGGCCATGAAGTGGGCTTTTGAAGAGTGGAGACATTGGCTGGAGGGAGCCAAACATCAGGTGGTGGTCCTCACGGACCATAAGAATCTGGTTTATCTGGAATCAGCCAAGCGACTTAATCCTAGACAGGCCAGGTGGGCCTTGTTTTTCACACGTTTTAATTTTGTGGTTTCCTTTCTTCCTGGCACTAAGAATGTTAAAGCGGATGCCCTCTCGAGGAGTTTCCTTGCGGACTCTCCTGAGTTATCTGATCCTGCTGTTATTTTGAAAGAGGGTGTAGTTCTTTCCGCCATCTCGCCCAATTTGAGACTGGCTCTGGAAGGGTGTCAGGAGGATAAACCCGAGCGCTGCCCTATTGGGAAATTGTTTGTCCCAGACCGGTGGAAAAAGAGTGTGATGTCTGAGATTCATTGTTCCGCGTTGGCCGGTCATCCCGGAATTTTTGGTACCAGAGACTTGGTTAGTCGGTCCTTTTGGTGGCCTACTTTGTCTCGTGACGTCAGGGAATTTGTGCAGTCCTGCGGGACTTGCTCTCGCTCCAAGCCTTGCTCTCGCTCTAGTGGTTTGTTGATGCCATTGCCTGTGCCCAAGAGACCATGGACCCATATCTCTATGGATTTCATTTCCGACCTCCCTGTTTCTCAGAGAATGACCGTTATCTGGGTGATTTGTGATAGGTTTTCCAAGATGATACATCTTGTGCCATTACCTAAGTTGCCTTCCTCCTCCGAATTGGTGCATTTGTTCCTTCAGCACGTGGTTCGGTTACACGGCATTCCTGAGAAGATTGTGTCTGACAGAGGAGTCCAGTTTGTTTCCAGATTCTGGAGGACTTTTTGTTCTAAACTTGGTGTTCAATTGTCTTTCTCCTCGGCTTTTCATCCTCAGACCAATGGACAAACTGAGAGAACCAACCAGACATTGGAAACTTATCTGAGATGCTTTATGTCTGCTGATTAGGATGACTGGGTCTCTTTTTTGCCTTTGGCTGAGTTTGCTCTTAATAATAGGGCTAGCTCTGCCACTTTGATGTCTCCATTTTTCTGCAATTTTGGGTTTCACCCTCAATTTTCTTCAGGACAGACGGAGGCTTCTGTCTGTCCAGGTGTTGACTCTGTTGTGGAACGTATGCAGCAGATTTGGGACCAGGTAGTGGAGAGGTTGTCCCTCTCTCAGGAGAGGGCCCAGCGGTTTTCCAACCGGCATAGGACTGATGGTCCTCGGTTTGAAGTGGGGGACTTGGTCTGGTTGTCCTCAAGAAATATCCCTATGAGAGTTGCATCTCCTAAGTTTAAGCCTAGGTTCATTGGACCTTATAAGATCATGGAGATTCTTAATCCTGTTTCCTTTCGTTTACTTCTTCCAGGGACATTTAAGATCCATAACGTGTTCCACAAGTCCTTATTGAAGAGGTTTGTCGAGCCAGTGGTTCCTATGGCTGCGCCTCCTGACCCTGTTTTGGTTGAGGGCAATCTGGAGTTTGTGGTTGAGAAAATATTGGATTTTCATTTTTCTAGACGGAAACTCCAGTATTTGGTTAAGTGGAGAGGTTATGGTCAGGAGGACAATTCTTGGGTGTTTGCCTCGGACATCCATGCTAGGAGACTGATCCGTGCGTATCACAGAGCTCATCCTGACCGACCTGGTTGTCCAAATGAGGGTTCAGTGACCCCTTGTCAAGGGGGGGGGGTACTGTTGTGAATGTGTTAGATATGAATTCTGAGCAGAAGCTCCCTCTGGTGGTTACAAACAGTACTGAACTATTCAATGAAGATTGTGAAGATTGGCAATCAGGTGTTACAGACTGGTCTTATATAAGGGAGGTTCCCTCCCATCAGGGTTGCCGGTGATCAATTGTTCTTGTCTCAACTTTGGTTCCTGGTTCACTTGGAAGCTAGCTGTGTCTTGCCTGCATCTTCTGCTAACAGATAAGATATTTTCTGCTTTTATTTTTGTGCTTGCTTTTTGCATTTTGTCCTGCACTTCTGTGGAGGTCAGCCAGGTCCCCTCCGGGGGCTTGTGCTCCTCTCAGTTTATCTGAGCCACTGTTATTTGTTCATTTGCCTTTTCCAGTTTTTTCAGTGGCTGCTGCTTAGTTTTGTTACACCAGAGAACTAATTTAGGTGGTAGAGGTCGTGTGATCTCAGGTGTTTTTGCAATTAGTGAGTTGGTATTTTTTTTAGGGTTTTTTGGATTGCAGTAAGTGTCCTTCCTATCCTTTTCTTTCTAGGAAGATTGGGCCCCAACGTTTGCTCATACTATTTTCTGTCTGTGTCTGTATTTCCTCTTGTCTAACCGCCATTACGTGTTTGGGGGCTTCCTATGTTCTTTGGGGATCTGCTCCGGGGCAGATAGTTTTCCTCTTTCTATCTTTAGGTGTAGTTAGCTTCTCAGGCTGTGACGAGGCGTCTAGGACCAACGTAGGTACGCTCCACGGCTGCCTTTAGTTGTGGTGGTTAGTCAGGGTACTGCAATCCAGTAGATTCCAACCTCTCTGGTGTATTGCCTTTTTTGCCTGCTCTCCTCAGCTACCAAATCATAACAGCTGAGGTTTTATCCACGAACCCGGCCTGTATTAGGAGGTGTTTGTGAACCGCAGGGATGTGGAGTCTCACCTGCCTGAGGTACACCCGGAAAGGGACCTCCTAATTGGGGACATTGTCACCTACACCCGGCATTGGGGCCTTAAAGGGTGATATGCCCTAAATGTCTCCAGAGTCAGCGCCCCAGTTCCGGAAGCAGGGAATGTGCCCCCGTCTCGGCGTCCCAGGCCTCAGCTACTCCAGCGCCCGTCCGCGCACCTGTGTCACATCCTGATGCGCTGCTGAGCACGGCGGCTGCTAGCGCACCCCCTGCTGAGCCATGCCTGTGCACGCTGCAGAGCGCAAGCTTAAGTGAGGCACCTGTCAGGCCTCCAGGAAGCTGTATTGAGAAAATGGAAAAGAAAAGAACTGTAGCTACCCAGACCCCGGTAGCAGGCCATGACATCATGGTGTTGCGGTTCAGGACTCATTGCGTGCTCCCAGCCCCAGGTATGGAAGATGCTGCCATATTCAAGGATACATCTGATGAAGAAGACCAGTAGGACCCGGACAGGGTTTACTGAACTGTAGAAAAGGTTAAAGGTTGCTTCACCCGGACGGGTGCATGTCAGTTTTATTGATTACATGTTGTGCCTTATAAAGTGTTTACCTTTTATGTGAGAGTATACCCCAGTTGGGTAATGGTGCTTTAATGTGATTGATGTGATAATGTCCTTTGACAAGAACTGCGTGGCTGAGGACTCTGCCAGCCCAAAAACATTCCTTTATAAATAGTTAGCACTCTTGTGCTCCATCTTGGTTTTACGTAAACCATTACTACCTCAAGAAGACAAAATCCATTTGGTGTGGCCGAAAGTGAGGTCTGCTAAAAGAGAAGTCTTGCAGCCCACCCAAGACCACCGTGGGAGGTTTGAAGCGGGTCCTCCACAAGTATTTTGCACTGCGTTTTCTACTTGTAATAAAAGTGTTATTTATTGTTGTAACGTTTAAAGAGTCCTCACCTCCCGTAAGGGAAGAGTTAATGTTTTATAACTTAAAAATCTTTTCTTTCAGCCTGGGAGTGCTGATCTTAACCAGGGGGGGATGTAGAGCCCAGCTGCGCTTGGAATCTCATTTCCCAGAGGGATGCACTAAAGGTAATGACCACTAGAGGAACCAATATGCATACACACAGTTTCACCAATCCATAGAGCCACCAGAGGGAGCCCTTTTTAGAGTATATAAGGATGGTGAAGACACTGAGAGTAGTTCAGTCCTCAGAGAGAGTTGTTAGTTCTCTGGAGAGAAGCAAGTAGAGAGTGAGCTCTAGGAGCAAGCACAGATCAGTTAGTCTGTAAAGCCAGGTGCAGGACAGACGGAGAAGACTGATAGCCGTTCCAGGCAGAGCTTGGAGGTAAGAAGAGAGAGAGAGAGAGAACGGCAGTTGAGGAAAGAACCTGAAGTCTGCAGCTCTAAGCTTAGTTCAACGTGTGGAGGCTAGTACAAGTGTAAAGATAGCCACTCCAGCCTAGTCAGAACTGAGTCAACCGAGTGCAGTTCAGTGAGCAAGCGTGCCGACGCTTTGAGAGCGGTGAAGAAAGAGAAGAAGCAGCAACCTACAGGGAGCTAGTCTGATTGCCGTATGTGTAGTCGGTAAGGAATTTTTTTTCCCCAATGTGAAGCTTACTGTTTGCCACTTGGGTTTTTTTTTGTCTTCCTCTGGATCAACAAATTAGGGCAGGTTAGGATAGGATATGGGTTGAACTAGATGGACTTAAAGTCTTCCTTCAACCTTAATAACTATGTTACTATGTTACAGCCAGAGTGTGCTTATGTGAGGGTTGAGTAGGACGAAAGGCGAGTGGAAGAGAAGAAGAGAGTGACAGAGGTGGAAATAGCTTTGTTAGCTTACCTCAACTCAGATAACCGGACACCGGGTCCGAGCTTGCTAGAATCTACACGACTAGTAGGAGATACCGGAGATCCTGGAGTACTTCAAGTTCCAGGAGCCCAGGAGTGCTGATATGTAACCGGGGTCGGGAAGACAGAGTCTAGCAGGGCCCTGCAAACAGAGACACTGTTCTATCCAAGAGAAGGCCCTACCACAAAGTCAGTCGGGCGTGTAAAGTTGAGAACAGAGTTAGGCCTCGTTTCATACAGGTCAGAGACTCACATTATAGAAGTAAGGAGGCCCTACACCTACTCAGTGGGAAGAACTGGACGTGCATCCTTTACCCTGCCAGCATCCCGGGACGTGCCTGCAATTTCACCAGTAAAGGTACAGAAAGAGACTTTTGTGTGTGTGTTCACATTATTATTCCTACGGCTGAACTCCCTTCCTCCATCCTGCACCCCTACACTCAGCTTAACTACCCTGAAGGAACCCAGCCTTACCTGTGGAAGGCTTAACACCTTGCTGCCCAATACCATCCCTTCAGTGGACCTATACAGCAGCGCTGGTCACCCTGACCAGGCATCACAGGTGGTGTCATGAACATTTCTACAAACACTTTAATCCCCTGTAAATATTCCCCTGTTCAGTGAGCGCCCAGGGCTGTGTCACTGTGACATCCCCCATAGAAGTTAATAGGCTCGGTACCGGGTACCCCATGGCCCTGGCGTGCGACTCATATCCCATTCGGTACTAAAGATGACTATGTCGTCCAAATAGGCAGACGTGTAATCCCGATGAGGCGCTAACACAATGTCCATCAGCCTCTGGAATGTGGTCAGAGCCCCATGTAACCCAAAAGGCAAGACGACATATTGATAGAGACCCTCTGGTGTTATAAAAGCGGTCTTTTCTTTCGCTGACTCTGTTAAGGGGACCTGCTAGTAACCTTTTGTGAGATCCAGCGTGGTGAAGTACTGGGCCTCCCCCAGTCTCTCAATTAGCTCGTCCACCCGATGCTTGGGATAGAGGTCAAATTTTGACACTTCATTTAACCTTCTGACGTCAATTCAGAAGCATAATGACCCGTCTTGTTGTGAATACCTTGGAGGCGACTTCTGAGCTGGGGCTTCCTCCGGTGGTTGCTGAGGGTAATGAACTAATTACTGAATGGCCTTCAGCTGGCTCTGAATGATATGATATAAGTGACCTGAGTTCCCAGCAGCCTTGCAGGTAATCATTTGTTCCTCCTGCTCTTGCTTGGAGCACATCTTGCTTTCCTGCTCTCATTCAGATAAGTGTTTAGCTTTTTTTTTCCTCTGTTGGATTTTCTCTGCTGGTTTGCTGCTTGCAGTGGACTGCAGCCTGGTCCCCTTTTGGGGTCTTGCGCTGCAATTGTGCTCATTGGTGTGTTTGCATTTTTGCTTTGTTCCTTTGTCACTTTTTATTTGCTGTGTTGCTGTGTGTTACACCAGAGATCTGATTTAGGTGGTAGAGATCGTGTGATCTCAGGTTTTTTGTTAATCAGAAGTGTTGGTATTTTTGTCAGGGTTTTTTTGGGTTGCAGTCAGAATTCTTTCCTATACTTTTCTATCTTGACAGATTGGGCCCCAGCGTTTGCTCATTCTATTTTCTGTCTGTGTCCATATTTTCTTCTAGTCTAATCGCCATTACATGTACGGGGGCTTCCTATTTCTTTGGGGATTCTGCTCCGGGGCAGATAGCATTCATCTTTCTGCCTTTAGGTGTAGCTATCTCTCCGGCTGTGACGAGGCGTCTAGGATCACCGTAGGTACGCTCCACGGCTACTTCTAGTGTGGCGGTTAGTTTAGGTTACTGCAATCCAATAGTTTCCAGCCTCTCTGGTGTATTGCTACTTTGGCTATTTTTTGCAGTTTCTCCTCAGCTACCGAAATATAACAGTATTACCGGCCCGACTGAAAATTATATGGTACTCACAGAAGGGAAAAATAGTAAAGAGGAAAAAGTTTGTTACATTTTTTTTCCCTCTATTTCTCTGGGTGCTGAGGAGGAATTTTTTTTTCTCTCAATGGAGTTTGCACAGTTGTCTGGCTGTGTGGAGCAGCTTGCCACTAAGGTTCAGAGTATTGCTACCTATCTTGCTAGGTTGCCAGTTGTGGAACCTAGGATCCCCATGCCAGATTTATTTTTGGGGGATCGGTCTAAATTTCTGAATTTCAAAAATAACTGTAAGTTGTTTTTTGCCTTAAAGCCTAAGTTCTCAGGAACGCAGCACAGCAGTTTCAAATTGTCATCTCTCTGCTGCGCGGCGACCCTCGGGATTGGGCTTTTTCCCTGACACCTGGGGATCCTGTTTTGAATATGTTGATGTATTTTTTCAGGGTCTGGGGTTATTGTACGGTGAAAAGACCTTGTTGGCATTAAATCAGGGTCGTGAAGACGCTGAGCAGTACTGTCAGAAATTTCAAAAATGAGCAGTCCTGACCAAATGGAATGATGATGCTTTGGCAGCCCTTTTTCGGAAGGGGCTGTCAGAAAATGTAAAGGACGTTATGGTGGGATGCCCTGTTCCCTTTGGTCTCAATGATTCTATGTCTTTGGCTATTCAAATTGACAGACATTTGCGGGAGCGCAGAGGTATGCGTGAGATAGTGTTGCCTTGTGAGCCAGCTCCTGAGCCCATGCAGTGTGATGGAGTGACTTCTGGGGCTCAGCGTCATGAGTTTCGCAAGCGCAATGGGTTATGTTTCTACTGTGGTGACGCTTCCCATGCTATTTCCGTCTGCCCTAAGCGGGGAAGATGTTTTGCACGCTCAGTTGTCTTGGGTAATGTTCAGACTAAATTTCTGTTGACTGTTACCCTGATTTGCTACCTGTCCACATTTGCGGCTCAGGCTTTTGTTGATTCAGGAGCAGCTATTAACCTGATGGATTTTGACTTTGCCAAACGTTGTGGGTTTCCCATGATACCCCTGCGGAAGTCTATTCCTTTACTGGGCATTGATTCTACCCCTTTGGCGGAGAATAAACCCCAGTTTTCTACTCAGGTGATAATGAGGGTTGAACCAGATCATCAGGAGAGTTGCAAATTTCTGGTGTTGCATAATCTGCATGACATTATTGTACTGGGTTTCCCTTGGTTACAGACTCATAATCCTGTTTTGGATTGGAAATCTGTGTCTGTGACCAGTTGGGGTTGCCAATGTGTTAATACTGAAATTCCTGTTTTTTCAGCCTCTCCCCAGTCTCAGGATATCCTTGACTATTTGACTGATTTTTCTGATGTGTTAAGTGAAAGTAAATCTGTATCCTTACCTCCTCACAGGAGCTATGATTGCGCTATTGAGTTAATGCCTGGTGGTAAATTTCCTAAAGGTCGCCTTTTTAATTTATCTGTACCTGAACACGATGCTATGCGATCTTATATCAAGGAGTCATTGGAGAAGGGTCATATCAGACCATCCTCCTCACCCTTGGGCGCCGGTTTTTTCTTTGTGGCCAAAAAGGATGGTTCATTGAGGCCGTGTATTGATTATCGCCTCCTGAATAAGATCACTGTTAAATATCAATATCCGTTACCTTTGATTTCTGACCTATTTTCCAGAGTGAAAAGTGCTAGTTGGTTTACCAAGCTTGACTCTCATGTGAAACATGTTCGGACTGTGTTCCAGATTTTGAGAGAGAATGCACTGTATGTGAAGGGATCAAAGTGTCTTTTTGGCGTACAGAAGGTCTCATTTCTGGGATTCATTTTGTCTCCGTCTGTTATTGAAATGGACCCGGTCAAGGTTCAGGCCATCTGTGATTGGGTTCAACCTACTTCATTGAAGGCTTTTCAGAGATTTTTGGGTTTTGCCAATTTTTATCGAAAATTTATTGGTAATTTCTCCGGTATTGTTAAACCATTGACTGATTTGACCAAAAAGGGTTCCGATGTGGTGAATTGGCCTCCTGAGGCAGTTTCTGCGTTTCAGGAACTTAAGCAGAGATTCATTTCTGCTCCTGTTCTACGGCAGCCTGATGTTTCTCTGCCGTTTCAGGTGGAGGTTGATGCCTCTGAGATTGGGGCAGGTGCCGTTTTGTCCCAAAGGGATCCAGAGACCTCTAAGAGTAACCCTTGTGCCTTTTTCTCTCCAAAATTTTCTCCAACTGAACGTAATTATGACTTGGGTAATTGGGAGTTATTGGCCATGAAGTGGGCCTTTGAAGAGTGGAGACATTGGCTGGAAGGAGCCAAACATCATGTGGTGGTCCTCACGGACCATAAGAACCTGGTTTATCTCGAGTCAGCCAAGCGACTTAATCCTAGACAGGCCAGATGGGCCTTGTTTTTCACACAATTTAATTTTGCGGTTTCTTTTCTTCCGGGCACTAAGAATGTTAAGGCGGATGCCCTCTCGAGGAGTTTCTTTGCAGATTCTCCTGAGTTATCTGATTCTGCTGTTATTTTGAAAGAGGGTGTAGTTCTTTCCGCCATCTCGCCCAATTTGAGACTGGCTCTGGAGGGGTGTCAGGACAATAAACCTGAGTGCTGCCCTGTTGGGAAATTGTTTGTCCCAGACCAGTGGAAAAAGAGTGTGATGTCTGAGATTCATTGTTCCGCGTTGGCTGGTCATCCTGGGATTTTTGGTACCAGAGACTTGGTGAGTCGGTCCTTTTGGTGGCCTACTTTGTCTCGTGACATCAGGGAATTTGTGCAGTCCTGTGGGACTTGCTCTCGTTCCAAGCCTTGCTCTCGTTCTAGTGGTTTGTTAATGCCATTACCTGTACCCAAGAGGCCATGGACCCATATTTCTATGGATTTTATTTCCGACCTTCCTGTCTCTCAGAGAATGACCGTTATCTGGGTAATCTGTGATAGGTTTTCCAAGATGATACATCTTGTGCCATTACCTAAAGTGCCTTCCTCCTCCGAATTGGTGCCTTTGTTCTTTCAGCACGTGGTTCGGTTACATGGCATTCCTGAGAATATTGCGTCTGACAGAGGAGTCCAGTTTGTTTCCAGATTTTGGAGGACATTTTGTTCTAAACTTGGTGTTCAGTTATCTTTCTCCTCTGTATTTCACCCTCAGACCAATGGACAAACCGAGAGAACAAACCAGACCTTGGAGACTTATTTGAGATGTTTTGTGTCTGCTGATCAAGATGCCTGGGTCTCTTTTTTGCCTTTGGCTGAGTTTGCTCTTAATAATAGGGCTAGCTCTGCCACCTTGATGTCTCCATTTTTCTGAAATTCTGGGTTTCACCCTCGATTTTCTTCAGGAAAGGCGGAGGCTTCTGTCTGTCCAGGCGTTGACTCTAATGTGCAGCATATGCAGCAGATTTGGGACCAGGTAGTGGAGAGGTTGTCTCTCTCTCAAGAGAAGGCCCAGCTGTTTGCCAACCGGCATAGGACTGATGGTCCTCGTTTTAAAGTGGGGAACTTGGTTTGGTTGTCCTCAAGAAATATCCCTATGAAGGTTGCATCTCCAAAATTTAAGCCAAGGTTCATTGGACCTTATAAGATCATGGAAATTATTAATCCTGTTTCCTTCCGTTTGCTTCTTCCAGGCACATTTAAGATCCATAACGTGTTCCACAAGTCCTTATTGAAGAGGTTTATCTAGCCAGTGGTTCCTATGGCTGCGCCTCCTGATCCTGTTTTGGTTGAGGGCAATTTGGAGTATGTGGTTGAGAAAATATTGGATTCTCGTTTTGCTAGACGGAAACTCCAGTATTTGGTTAAGTGGAGAGGTTATGGTCAGGAGGACAATTCTTAGGTGTTTGCTTCGGACATCCATGGTGGGAGACTTATCCGTGCCTACCATAGAGCTCATCCTGATCGGTCTGGTTGCGCAGGTGAGGGTTCGGTGACCCCTCCTCAAGGGGGGGGGGTACTGTTGTGAATACCTTGGAGGCGACTTCTGAGCTGGGGCTCCCTCCGGTGGTTGCTGAGGGTAATGAACTAATTACTGAATGGCCTTCAGCTGGTTCTGAATGGTATGATATAAGTGACCTGAGTTCCCAGCAGCCTTGCCAGTAATCAATTGTTCCTCCTGCTCTTGCTTGGAGCACATCTTGCTTTCCTGCTCTCATTCAGATAAGTGTTTAGCTTTTTTTTTCCTCTGTTGGATTTTCTCTGCTGGTTTGCTGCTTGCAGTGGACTGCAGCCTGGTCCCCTTTTGGGGTCTTGCGCTGCAATTGTGCTCATTGTGTGTTTGCATTTTTGCTTTGTTCCTTTGTCACTTTTTATTTGCTGTGTTGCTGTGTGTTACACCAGAGATCTGATTTAGGTGGTAGAGATCATGTGATCTCAGGTTTTTGTTAATCAGAAGTGTTGGTACTTTTGTCAGGGTTTTTTTGGGTTGCAGTCAGAATTCTTTCCTATACTTTTCTATCTAGACAGATTCAGCCCCAGCATTTGCTCATTCTATTTTCTGTCTGTGTCCGTGTTTTCTTCTTGTCTAACTGCCATTACATGTTCGGGGGCTTCCTATTTCTTTGGGGATTCTGCTCCGGGGTAGATAGCATTCATCTTTTTGCCTTTAGGTGTAGCTACCTCTCCGGCTGTGACGAGGCGTCTAGGATCACGGCTACTTCTAGTGTGGCGGTTAGTTTAGGTTACTGCAATCCAATAGTTTCCAGCCTCTCTGGTGTATTGCTACTTTGGCTATTTTTTGCAGTTTCTCCTCAGCTACCGAAACATAACACCATCTGCTTTGGGGATTAGGACAATGGGGCTGGCCCATTCACTTTAGAATGCCTCAATGACTCCCAACTGGAGCATCTGCTTCACCTCGGCCGATTTGGCTTGCCTTCGGGCTTCTGGTACTCAGTACGGTTTCATCCTTACCTGAGGCTTGGTGACAATGTCATGTTTTATCACCGAGGTTCGCCCCGGCTACTCTGAGAATACTTCTGTATTCATCTGCACGATTGCTATTCGGTGAGAGCATCATTTATTTTAACCTGACTCCCTGCTGTGTTCTTGGCCAGTGCCATAGGGACCTCTGTTGGTACGACCGGAGTCGTCTCCGTTACCAAACATTCCCAGTCCTTCCAGGCCTTTAGCAGGTTTACATGGTACAGTTGCTCGGGTTTCCTTTTTCTGGGTTGGTACACCCTATAATTCACTTTCCCCACATTCCTCGTCACTGATAAGGCCCTTGCCACTTGCCCATGAGCTTACTCTCTGGGGTGGGCACTAGTACCAACACTCTGTCGCCTTCTTTAAAGGTCCTGATAATGGCCCTTTTATTGTACGTGCGGCTCTATGCAGCCTGAGTATCCATCAGATGCTCTTTTACTATGGGCCGTATGGCCATGTGCTCATTTACGCTTCAATGCGGAGTGGGCTCCTGTTTCCTTGTCTCCTTAGCTATATCGAGCAATCCACTTGGATGCCTGCCATATGAAAGCTCAAATGGGGAAAAACCTGTGGACGCCTGTGGATGGCGAAAACAGATAGGGCAATAACATGTCATAATCCCTCTCATCCTTAGCGACCACCTTTTTGAGCATGGCTTTGAGGGTCTTATTAAACCTCTCCACCAACCTGTCGGTTGGTGGTTGGTACATCGATGTGCCCAGATGTTTAATCTGGAGCAGTTTACATAGCTCCCTAGTCACCTTGGACATAAAAAGAGTACCCTGATCAGTAAGGATCTCCTTTGGTATCCCAAGGCAATAGAACATTGCAAATAGCTTACGGGCTATTAGTTTGGCCAAGGTGTGGTGGAGATGTATTGCCTCTGGGTACCGGATGGCGTAGTCTATGACCACTAATATGTGTTGGTGGCTCCTGGCGGATTTTACTATAGGCCCTACCAGATCCATCGCAATCCGCTCAAAAGGTACCTCGATAATGGGCAGAGGCACCAATGGACTCCGGTAGTTCGTGGTGGGTAAGGTTAGTTGGCACTCTGGGCATGTATCGCAGTACCTTTGGACCTCAGCGTAGATACCAGGCCAAAAAAACGCCGCAGTATGCGCTCCAGTGTCTTTTTGGCCCCGAAATACCCTCCCAGCATGTGAGTGTGAGCCATGTCGAGCACCGCCCGACAATTGGATTGCGGCACTACCAGTTGTTCTATCACCTCATCCCTGATTTTATCAACCCTGAACATCTAATGTAAGAAGATCCAGCAGAAAGGTAATGGTCCGACCAGAATAGGGAGAGGATTCCTCTAATGTCCTTTTGGTGGCTGCAATGCCCTTAGCATGTAGAATGGAAGTATATAGATTATTGACATCTAATGTGACAAGCAGCGTCTGTTTGGGGAGTGTACCTAAACCCCTAATAAGTTGTACAAAGTGCCTGGATCTTCTTACATTAGTCCTTACAAAGAACTTTTTTATCTTTGAAGATCAGTTCTATTTACAGACACAGGGCACCGCAATGGGGTCGAATGTAGCGCCCCCCTACTCTAACTGCTACATGTCCTGCTTTGAAGTTGATCATATCTATTCAAAAGTTTTATATCAGAAGCACTGTCTGTTGTGGCGACGCTATATCGATGATATTTTTTGCTTGTGGCATGGATCCTTAGACAGCTTAAATCAATTTTTTTATTCCATTAACGCAATTTGGCCAGAATTAAAATTTACTTTAAACCATAGTAATACGAAAATCAGTTTTCTGGATACATCCGTTTTATTAGACGGGGATGGTAATCTTTCCTTGGATTTATTTGTATAAAATACAGACCGTAACAATCTCCTACTGTTTCAGAGCTGCCATCCCAGAGCAGTGAAGAAGTCAGTACCGATTTCACAATTCGAAAGAGTACGAAGAATTGTTAGTGACCCATCTATACGCACTAAACGTTTAGAAGAAATGGAGAATAAATTCATAGAAAGGGGCTATCCTAAATCGCTTCTTCGCAACTCTCGTCTGCCTCGAGTTACTTCCCCATCCACTATAACTAATAGGATCCCTTTCATTCACACTTACCATCCCCTAATGTATGGTCTTCATCATAAAATTCGTAGACACTGGTATGTACTTCGGGATAGTTTTCCTGAAATCCCTGAATTCCAGGTTCCATTTTTGCCATGTTTTAGAAGACCTGATAATCTAAAAAACAAACTAGTAAGGGCGGACTTAGGATCATCCCAGACAGTATCCAGACAAACTTTCTTTCGGACGCAAAAGAAAGGCACTTTTCCTTGCCTACATTGTGCTCAATGCGCCAATATTCTAAAGGGCCCTAAATTTGCACACCCTTGTACAGGAGTAGATATTTCAATCAGAGGTTTCTTTACCTGTAATTCTACAGCTGTCATCTATGCCATAAAGTGCCCATGTGGAAAAATATATGTAGGCGAAACCACCCAAGCCATTAAAGACAGAATTTCACATCATAAATCTGATATACGTTGTCAGAAAAATCATCTGCCTATTCCTTATCACTTCAATACAACAGGACATTCCATAGCACAATTGAAGTTTTTGGTATTAGAGCAAGTGCAACTGAGTAGAAGGGGTGGTAACCTGATTCAAAAATTACGGTACAGGGAGGCATATTGGATACACCGACTCCAGACTCTTGAGCCAAAAGGCCTCAATAGAGAATATGACATAGTAGGTCTATATTGAAATATATTACTTTGTAGGTTTATACATTACATGCAATCAATTAATAATTTATAGCATTATTATATGGTTATCCAAAATAAGCCCCCATATCGATGGACTCATTGTCATAATGAGATTTTCGGGTTTTCCACCCCTCTATACTTGTATGGTCTGACGTGTGCATAATTTTCTATGTAATCCTGACTACACTCTATATAATTACTGTACTCATAGAGGTGCCTTCTAAAATCTTTATTTTTTTATTCTAATTTTTAATTTTTATATTTTTATTTTTACCTTGTCTTTTGTTTAATTATTTTATGCATCAGTACTAAACAACTTATTCTTTTTCATTCTCATAGGCGAATCAATAAATCTTCTTATCACTTCTGCATACTGTCCAAGCGATTCCTAGCCTCTGTTAAAATCACAGCCACTGTGCACTGCTGTCTCTGCGTTCCACAGAGCGTTCCACCACCTCCAGGAGCTGGAATATGACCTACTTCCGGTTTTGCCTCTAAGGCTGAAGTCACACTGGCGACTAAATCGTACCACTAGAATGCGATGAAATATCGCATTGCAGTCGAACCAATATTAATCAATGGAGTAGCTCCCATCATCCGATTTTTTGTGGTCCGATTTAAACGTGCGAGTGCAATCGCAGCATGCTGCGATTGTCACCGATTGTGGGTCGACTATCGCCAATGCAAGTCTATGGGAGCGATGAAAAGTGGGATTACAAACGGACCGCACGTGTGAGTTGCGATTAAATCGCACAACTTTTCCAGGTGACAGGAAACTGGCTTTGAATTTCTCAGGAAGCCTTTACATGCTAATTAGCTAAGCACATCTTAAAAAAAAACAGGAAGAACGCCTACA
Source organism: Oophaga sylvatica (assembly GCA_033576555.1). NCBI lineage: Eukaryota > Metazoa > Chordata > Amphibia > Anura > Dendrobatidae > Oophaga > Oophaga sylvatica. Next base: position 435,806,780 of record JARQOD010000002.1, read on the forward strand.
CGGAGTCCAGAAACATGGCATCTACCCTCATCAATGTGGAACTCCTCATTGTATTGGTGCAGGAGAGGCCTGAATTGTGGGACCAGCGCGATCCCAACTACAGTAATCGGACGCGCAAAGAGGCGGCATGGAAAACAATATGTGTGCACATTTTTCCGGACTATCCCCAGAGATCCAGGGAGGACCAAGAGCGACTTAGTAAGTACCGCATGTAACGGTTTTTTAAAATGTTTGTAAAAATTTTGGAAGCAAATAATAATGTAGCCTTATGTGTTTAAATGCTATTTAAAAGCCAGCATTATCGACCTCTTACTATTTAGAAGAAAACATTGATGTGTGTGTACGCAAACAATATCCATGTATATTTTAATATCATCGATGCTTCGGCATCTATTGACTCCAACATTTTGTATTTATCTTCACCTCAGATGTAGTGTTTTGGTCATAAAATTGAAAATGATTGAGGCGTTTTGTAAAGGGCCAAGCATTTTTTTAAATGTATGTTAGTGCTTATAACATGGATACTTCGGGTTGTATGTTGATGTCTTTTAATATTGTAAATCACATCACACATGACCAGTATTTAAATGTTCAGTGTTGCATATTTATTTTTGTTTGGCTTAATAAATAGATATCAGTCCTAATAACCGTTATGCTCTTCTTAAATTTGTAGTGACTGATGTGACAAGGCGATGGCGCAGTTGTCGGGACTGCTACCGGAGGGAGAGGCAGATTAGGGATCGGAGTGGGGCTTCAGCATCTAAGAAGAGAAAGTACGTCTATTTGATAGACTGAACTTCCTTGAGCCAGTGTTGGATCTGCGACCGTAAGTGCATGTGTGTTGAAGCACTTTCATGGCAAAATTTCAATTTGTATTGATTTTAATTTGTATCATTTTTTTCATTCCTAGAACTGAGTCAAACCTAACTGAGAGGGAGACGGGGTCTGACTCAGAAGTGCTTATTGACCCCGTTGGTGATGGAGCACAGGAGGCAGGCCCTTCCTCAGCAGCATGTGGGTCCACCCAAGCAGCACCAACAACAGCTGCAGGAGCTGAGGATTCCCAATCACAGCATCATGAAAATGAGGACCTACCTCTGAGCAGCAGCCCTAATAGGGCTCAAGAAATATCTTCTCCTCCTTCCCAACTCACAAGGCGAGGTAGGCGGCGACGAGAAGGAGTGGGTTCTGTGTCAAGGAGACAGGTGGACCGAGGAGTTCTGGACTATTTGTCCAGTGTAGCTAAAGATGATGGTGAGGAGGGATTTTGCCGCAGTCTGGCCCCTTACCTCCGGGCTACTCAAATACAGCACAGACTGAGGATCAGAAGTGGACTGCAGATTGTGTTGGAAGCTGGAACACCTCCTAATGATCCCACCAACCTACTAGATTATCTTCATAGATGGGTGGTTGGTCCTGAAAATTTAGTGAGGTTGTTAGCACCAAATCCAGCACAATCTGCTTCAGCCTCTGATCCTCATCCTCCTCCTCATCATCATCCTCCTCCTCCACCTCCTCCTTGTGTCCAACAAAACCCAACTCCTCCTCCTCATCCTACTGCAGCTCATTCTTTCTATGGAGCTTCCCAGCTCCAAACCATGGGACAGAGTGGCCATGCACAATATGCCCACTCTAACATACCCAATGTTGTTGGCTGGCCACAACATGGATATGTTAGACATGGCATATTGGGGGTCACTCTGCTAGTGCTCAGTCATATCTATATGACTATGAGCATCAATTCCCTATGTACCCCTACCCACAAGGCATTCATGATGCAGCCAGTAACCCAGCTGCTAATGTAGGATCTGCAGCAGCTGTTTCTCAAACACAGGTTGCAGATTGTGGAAGGGCAAATACACAACCTGCCCCTCCATCCTCACCAACACCACCACCAAGCTACCATCAATTGTAGCTGTAAGAATTGTTTTTTATTTTTTAAGTTATATATTTTTGTATTTTCACATTAATAATGTTATACATATTTTTTTATTCTGTTTGGACATGTTGGTCCTGTTTACCAAAAAAAATATCAGCCTTTAAAAGGCTTCAAAAGAAAACACTAATGAGTAAAATTAGTGAAGTTACATTGGTTGTCTGTGTTTATTGTTATATGTTATGTAGTGTCTTAAGTATGGGAAAGTATTATCCAAAAAAAGAGAGTCAACCATGAATTGAATAATCAAAAGGAACTTTATGTTATGATATCACATAAAACACACTACATACCTATGGCCTCATCTTGCCAAGGAATAGAACCACCAGGGGAAACAAAATAATTTGTCAATAATTCACGCACTTTCAGACCAGAAGGGGGACGACGAGGATGGATGACTGGTCTCATAGGCCTCGTCATATTATCAGACTGAAGGTCAGGCATATCAGCTGATGAGCATTCATGCATTCTTGTAAAATTATGTAGTACCACACATGCTTGCACTACAAGATTTACATTTGATTCACTTAGCTGAATGGCTGATTGTAGGACACGCCATTTGGCTGTAAGAATACCAAATGTGCACTCCACCAGGCGTCGTGCACGAGAAAGGCGATAATTAAAGATGCGTCTCTGATGGTTCAGATTGCGCCGAGGATATGGCCTCATAACATTACAACTTAATTGGAAGGCCTCATCCGCTACTACAACATATGGCACTGCATCCATATTGGAGTGTGGAAGTTGACATGGTGGTGGTAAGTCCAATTGGTTATTGCGTAGCCGCCGACCCATAATGGAAGAATTGAAGACTCTGGAGTCTCCAGTCCTTCCATAGGCCCCAATGTCTACAATTATGAAGCGGTAGTTACTGTCGACCAAGCCCAACAAAACTATAGAAAAATATTGCTTATAATTGTAGAATTGGGTCCCTGAGTTTGGCGGCTTACGCACACGTATGTGCTTCCCGTCCAGGGCTCCAATACAGTGTGGAAAATGACTGTTTTGTTGAAATCCATGTGAAATCCTCAACCAATCTTCCATTTTGGGCTCTGGCATCACTTCTTTATTTAGTCTGGACCAAATTTGTCCACAAGTAGAGCTGACTATTCCGGAAATGGTGGATTTTCCAATTAAAAACTCTAAATGCAGAGCAGCGTATGAGAGCCCAGTGGAAAGGAACCTGCAATACAGAAACAACAACAAACATGTACACATCAGACAAACAAAATATTCAAAATACATTAAACAAATGTAAATAGTGGACATTTGTATACTCACACATTCTCTTAATGTTAGGAGTTCATAACCATTAAGACTGCTACACACAAGCATATAGGGAAAATAATACAATTTCATAATGCCATGAGGTTCAGTATGTTAAGATGAACAAAGTAAGAAGAATGTGAAAGATGGTAAATTATGAAAGACATCATCAACATATCGTTGACACACATACCTTAATGTTAGAAGAAGTCTTTCCTCAGCACAAATTGAAGGACGCATCCTGGTGTTCTGCAAGGTGATTCCAGGGCGCAATATGTCCAGCAAAATATCAAAGGTGACAACACTCATGCGACAATAGGCAAAAAACTTGTCAGGATTCCTACGCAGTGTCCAATACAGGCGCTCAAAATGGCCTTTGCTGATCCTTCGCTTCACAAGGGGATGCACCCACATTCTTCTGCGGATTCTGTGAGAAACAACTACAGGGTATGGTTCCCCAAAAGTTCTGGATAGCAGCCAATAGTACAGCACACGCTCAGTTGTATTAAAACGTAGTCTGTCACTCATATTTTTAACTTAGCAGCAACACAACAGGAACCACTAAGAAGCAAAACACTCCACGGCAACGGTGGGAGGGTAATAACAGTCAAACAACGCTTAAATATGGGTCTGGCTCATTATTCAAATGATTTGCAGGCCTCAAAAACGTTAAATGTCCATTTTGCTATGATGCCACTAAAGAACGGTAGTCGGTGGGTAATCGGATGTGAAACGTAAGCGTACATGCTACAAAATCGCATCAACTACATAAAATCGGATGCCAGTCGCATCAATGTTCATGAAATTTTTATCCGATTATTGACCGACTAAAACGGACCGATTTTTTAGACGTTGTGTGTGACTCCAGCCTAAGATTGCGTTCCAAATGCTTCCCAGCAGACAGCCTCAGCATACTGAGGTCACTTCCGGTCACATGGTAACGCCAGGAGTCTTATAAATACACATGGGTTTTGTCCTCACACAGCGCCTTACCTTACAGCCTTATTGCTTTACTTACTTAGCGCTATATCTCACCTTCATTGTACCAGTGGACTTCACATGGTAAGACCTCTTTTGGGACCTTTTGTACCATATGCACCATTTATATATACCTGAGGGAACGCTTCACTTTAGACACTATGGCAATTATAGTGGTCTCCATTGTTTCTATTCACAGAACTCACCTTGCAGCTTTTTACAATCCGGTAAGGAATCCATTCTTTAATCTTGCACCATATAGCACATGTTGCACTAATTCCACCATGTGGCCATATAATCTTTGGAGGGTACTTTGCCTAGACATAGCGATATTTTGTTAGCGATATTTTTCTGACTATGCATATTAATTGAACACCAGAAATATAATTTATACTATTTTCTTTTTATTTTTATGTCCTCTATGAAATATAATATAACTTCAAAAAATTTTTTTTGTGTGTACCAGAACCTATAATGCTGTAGGATAACTTGATATGTATGTTTTAATACTGCCATATAGTGCACATACGAATTTAGTCTCCCATTTTTTCCAATATTATTTGTACAATTTTTTCTTGTTACTAATATTATTGTTCAAAATGACGAATATTATTTATCTATTTGTTTGTTATCTTATTCCTCAGTCTGAAGAAGGTCAGATGCATGACCGAAACGTTACAAATTTTGAGGATTGTATATTGAAATAAAAAAACTCTTTTTCTTTCACCTTCATTTGAGTGCCAGATTTATTTTTATATTATTTGTACTATGGGATTGGCATCCCAAATCTGAGCACCTTATTTTCATATACAAGGAGTGACGTGTTATTATACTCAATACTCACATAGGTATTAACCCCCAGTCGGGCAAGGATCTCACCTTTTAGCTTGGTGTAGTCCTGGGCGTCCTCCCGACTGAGGTCAAAGTAGGCCTTTAGCGCGTCATCCCCCCAGGAAAGGAGCCACCACTTCGGCCCACTGTGACGTTGGCAGGTTCACCCATTCTGCCGTGCGCTCATAGATGGTGAGGAAAGCTTCCACATCATCTTCCGGATTCAGTTTCCTCAAAGCGGAGCGGACCTTTTCTCAGGCATCGCGACATTCCGGGGTCGGTGCTGGAGGTGCCTCATGCAGGGCTGCAATTTGCTGCAGCAACAGGTTATTAGTTTTTTGCTGTTGTTGCTGTGTGAGGACCAGCTTCCTCTGGATCTCCTCCATTTTGTCCGCAGGCCTGGGTTGCAACGTGGCAGGCCTAATGACAGACATGCAGCTGACGCTGAGGTATGCCTCAATTCACACTGCTCACATTCTCCACCAAATGTGATGCGACGGTGTCCACACTCTGCAGAAATGAGGCAGTGACCCAAGCAAGTTCAAAACAAAACGTGTTTTTAATGTACAAAAAAAAACCTCACACAGAGCACAGCACTCTGTATCCTCCGGATCGCAGCCGGGAAATCAAAAGACAGTCCGTGTCTGGTTGCCGTGAGCGACCGCATCTCTGTGTACCTTTTGGCTCCGCTGGCCTGTGTTACCTCACACAGGGAGTGCTCTGCAGACCGACTGCTCTGTCTACTTGCAAGAGCAAAACTGACACTCCCAAAACCCTCTTGCAGGGTTTTTTTTCCTTTCCATCAGACTCTGTGGCCATGGGCCACTTATAAGATCCGGGCTGGAGGAAATGGACGGGCCTCACTACCTTCCTGCAGTCTGTTTAAAAAATAAAAGCCCATACTTGGTTTTCATGAACAATTCCTTGGTCAAATAACTGGACCAAATAACTTGACCAAGTTTACACTTACTTTTATTCTGCCTTGTGACTCACTGGCAACCTGCTGTGACCACAAGGCACTCCAGCGGATCTAATATGCTTCTGAGCGCATCCTGGGGGACACATAGCGACCATCACATATTACACCGGTCACTTCATCACACTCCCTACAGAGGGTAAGCTGCTACAGCCCAAACAAGGGAGGAAAAATGCAGGCTGGCACTGTAGGGACTCTGGAACCACGGGTGAAGATGGGACTGGCTGAGGAACAGAAAAGCGGTTGGACCAGGTGTTAGACAAATGGGCCCTGGCAGTTGCGATCTGGACCAGCTGATGGACAGAAGAGTGCAGACAGGTATGAGCAGACGGGTACAGACAAGTAACTGCAGACGGGTATAGGGTAGAAAAGCAGATAGTCGGACCTGGGGAACCTGACAACTATCAAGCATGCAAGACAAACTAACAATGTAGCTCAGGCACCTCCATATTAGAGGAGAAGCCTTAAATAGAAGGTGTCGCCCAGCTATAGGTTGGGAATACCTTAGGTTGATGCGAATGGTCCTTTTAAGAGGAGGGAGCACGCGCGTGCGTCCTCTAAGCATAGTTCCCGGTCCTACAACTGAACCTTGGTGGACACCGACACATAGGGGGCGAGATGAGGAGGTCGTGTGTGAGTGGGAGACACTGAATGTCCTGTCTGTTAGGTACGAGGAGATCCAACGAAGGGCCAAGTCTGTAATATCAACTGATCAGAAAGTCTGTAGTAAGAGGAAATGGTCCACTGTGTCAAAGACAGATGCCAGGTCCAGGAAAAAGAAGGAGGAGGACAAACTCGTGTCGCTGTTATTTGGCGGTTAGTAGGTCATTGGTGACTTTAGTCAGGGCAGTTTCAGTGGAATGTTGTGGCCTGAAGTCAGATTGTAAGCAGTCAAAGAGGGAGCAAGAGGAGAGGTGGGAGGACAGTTCAAAATGGACATGTTGTTCCAGTAGTTTGGAGGCCTAGGGGAGAAATGATATGTGGTGATAAGTAGACACAATATCACACTGCTACAGTGCAGGTAGGTGCAGGCTCCACTAGATGGCAATCTAGTGGAAGCAGGATTGCACCTAGACCAAGCAGGACTATCATGCAGCAGCAAGGCTACCACCAGGTGGCAGCTGAATAGTCAAACAACCTGGGTCAAATCCTAGACTATAGTGCAGTACCAAAGGAATAAACAAACTCAGGGTTAGGGACAAGCCAAAGGATCAGTAACGGTCAGGAGCAGATAAGCCAAAAGACAAAAGACAGAAACAGGTCAGGATACAAGCCGAGTCAAAACCAGGAAGTCAACACACTAAAGGGGAACACCGAGTCTGAACGGGATAGCGGAAAACAGACACGGGTTCAGACAGCAAAGGCAACAGGACCAATCAGAGCAATCAGAGTCAGCTACAGCAGCCCTAGGCAAAAACTATAACTGACATTGCCTGCAGTAAGCAGCGGCAATAAATAGCCAACCTGAACCCAGACTGAGGCTGAGAAAAGTTAACCCCTGACATGACCAGACCGGGAAAAAGGGAAAACAGGACCCAAAATCCAGTCTGGATCATGACACACAGAGGATGGGTCAAGGGTGGGCTTTTTGAGTATGGATGTGATTGAGGTATGTTTCAATCAGGATGGAAGACATCAGTTGTTAGTGACAGGTTGAAGAGGTGGGTTATGTTTGTGATGAAGACTGTGGTAAAGTTGGAATGAGGTGGACGTTATTGTGCCAAGTTCACAGGTGGTGAGGCAAAGTATTCAGCTGTGATGAGAGGAGAGGAAATGGGAACTAGAATCATAGAATGGTAGAGTTTAAAGGGACCTCCTGGGCCATCTGGTCCAACCCCCTGCTCAAAGCAGGATTCATTAAATCAGTGGTTTTCAACCTTTCTAATGCCGTGACCCCGCAATACAGTTCCTCATGTTGCGGTGACCCCCAAACCAAAAAATAATTACAGTCCTCCATACAATATTATGGGCACCACATAGTCCTCCATACAGTATTATGGGCCAAATATAATGCTCCATAAAGAATACTGGTCCCCATATAATGCTCCATACAAAATATGGAGCTCTCCTCTGCACTGTGCTGCGTTCTGCACTGTTACGGCTCAGGAAAGGGCACTGTGGAAAGACTCCCCATTATCATCATCATTGCCTCCCCATCATCATCATCGCCTCCCCATCATGATTGCCTCCCCATCATCATTATCATTGCCTCCCCATCATCATCATCATTGTCTGCCCATCATCATTGGCTCCCCATCATCATCATTGCCTGCCCATCATCATTGGCTCCCCATCATCATCGGCTCCCCATCATCATCGCCTCCCCATCATCATTGGCTCCCCATCATCATCATTGCCTTCCCATCATCATTGGCTCCCCATCATCATCATCATTGCCTGCCCATCATCATTGGCTCCCCATCATCATCGCCTCCCCATCATCATCATCATCATTGCCTGCCCATCATCATTGGCTCCCCATCATCATGATCATTGCCTGCTCATCATCATTAGCTCCCCATCATCATCGCCTCCCCATCATCATCATCATCATTGCCTGCCCATCATCATCGCCTCCCCATCATCATCATCTTTGCCTGCCCATCATCATTGGCTCCCCATCATCATCGTTGGCTCCTCACCACCATCACTGCCTCCCTCCATCACCATCACACATACAGCACCACACACAGACAGCACCGCAGCACTCTCTCACATACACACACGCAGGCAGACACACACACACACACTGATACACACAGACACATACACCTCACATCTCACCTGTACGGCGCCCGCGCTCTCTGCCACAGCCGGCCGCTGAATGATGACGTCATCCAGCGGCGCTGCTGTGACAAGAAGCGCGGGCGCCCTGCAGGCGCCCCCTGGAGCCCGGAGCTACAGAGGCACGGGGAGAGGTAAGTATTGCGCCGCCTACTCAGGCCGGGTCCCCCCTCTCCCCGCACAGTGGACTCACCGACCCGCCGCTAAGCTCCGGAGGGTCCCGGGCCGCTGCACTGTGACTCCGTGGGAGGAGGAATTGCTGCTGCTGCCACGCCGCCCCACACACGTGCTGCCTGGGGGGACCGCCCCCTGGCCGCCCACGCTACGCCCGCGCCCTACGCCTGCCCACGCTACGCCCCTGGGGTAAAGCCATCGGAAATATGCTGTATATATGGCTCCGCTCCCATCCTGTATATATGGCTCCGCTCTCCCTCCCATCCTGTATACATGGCTCCGCTCCCCCTCCCATCCTGTATACATGGCTCCGCTCCCCCCTCCCATCCTGTATACATCGCTCCGCTCCAACCCTCCCATCCTATATACATGGCTCCGCTCCCCCCTAACATCCTGTATATATGGCTCCGCTCCCATCCTCCCATCCTGTATATATGGCTCTGCTCCCATCCTCCCATCCTGTTTATATGGCTCCGCTCCCATCCTCCCATCCTGTATATATGGCTCCGCTCCCCCCTCCCATCCTGTATACATGGCTCCGCTCCAACCCTCCCATCCTATATACATGGCTCCGCTCCCCCCTCCCATCCTGTATATATGGCTCCGCTCCCATCCTCCCATCCTGTATATATGGCTCCGCTCCCATCCTCCCATCCTGTATACATGGCTCCGCTCCCATCCTCCCATCCTGTATATATGGCTCCGCTCCCCCCTCCCATCCTGTATACATGGCTCCGCTCCCATCCTGTATACATGGCTCCGCTCCCACCCTCCCATCCTATATACATGGCTCTGCTCCCCCCTCCCATCCTGTATATATGGCTCCGCTCCCACCCTCCCATCCTATATGCTGCCACGCCGCCCCACACACGTGCTGCCTGGGGCGGACCGCCCTCTGCCCGCCCACGCTACGCCCGCGCCCTACGTCTGCCCACGCTACGCCCCTGGGCTAAAGCCATCGGAAATATGCTGTATATATGGCTCCGCTCCCATCCTCCCATTCTGTATATATGGCTCTGCTCTCCCTCCCATCCTGTATACATGGCTCCGCTCCCCCTCCCATCCTGTATACATGGCTCCGCTCCCATCCTCCCATCCTATATACATGGCTCCGCTCCCCCCTCCCATCCTGTATATATGACTCCGCTCCCATCCTCCCATCCTGTATATATGGCTCCGCTCCCCCCTCCCATCCTGTATATATGGCTCCGCTCACCCGTCCTCCCCCCCTGTATACATGGCTCCGCTCCACCCTCCCATCATACTTACCCTCCTCACTCCGTCGCTGCAGGTCCCTGTGTCCCTGTCGGCGGCGTCAGTGTGACAGCCCTTGAGATATTTGTATACAGCTAATAAGTCTCCTCTCAGTCTACTCTTTTGCAAGCTAAACATTCCCAAATCCTGCAACCGTTCCTCATAGCACATGGTTTGCAGACCGGTCACCATTCTAGTTTCTCTTCTCTGAACTTGCTCCAGTTTGTTGATGTATTTTTTAAAATGTGGTGCCCAAAACTGGACACAGTATTCCAGATGAAGTCTGATCAAAGAGGAGTAGAGGGCAATAATGACTTCACGTGATCTTGACTGTATGCTTCTGTTAATACATCCTAGAATTGTATTTGACTTTTTTGCTGCTGCATCACACTGTTGACTCATGTTCAGTCTGTGATCTATTAGTATACCCAAGTCTTTTTCACATGTGCTGTTACTTAGCCCTATTCCTCCCATTTTCTATATGCTTTTTTCATTTTTATTGCCCAGATGTAGTACTTTGCATTTTTCCCTGTTAAAAACCATTCTGTTAGTTGCTGCCTACTGCTCCAGTTTATTTATATCTTTTTGAATCCTCTCTCTCTCTTCTCTAGTATTAGCTATCCCTCCTTGCTTTGTGTCATCAACAAATGTAATCAGCTTACCCTCAATTCCTTAATCTAAATCATTGATAAAGATGTTGAACAATACAGGGCCTAGGACAGAGCCCTGTGGTACCCCACTTGAGACATTCTTCCAACTGGATGTGCAGCCACTCTTTGGGACCAATCACTAAGCCAGTTATGAATCCACCTAACAGTTGCCTTGTCCATTCAATACTTAGTCATTTTTTCAATAAGGATTGTGTGAGATACTTTGTCAAATGCTTTGCTGAAGTCAAGATATACTATATCTACAGAATTTCCCTCATCCACCCAGTCAGTGATTCTGTCATAGAAGGAAATTAAGTTAGTCTGACATGACTTATTAGTTACAAACCCATTCTGACTGTTTAATCACTTCATTCTTATCCAGGTACTTACATACATGTTGTTTAATAATTTGTTCAAAGATCTTTCCTGGTATATAGTTCCCTGGGTCCACCTTCTTCCCCTTTTTGAAGATAGGAACAACATTTGCTCTTCTCCAGTCTTCTGGGACCCCTGTTCTCCAAGAATTTTCAAAGATTATGGAGAGTGGTTCAAGAATTTCTTCTGCTATTTCCTTCAGTACTCTGGGGTGTAATTCATCTGGTCATAGAGACTTGAATTCATTTAGATTAGTTAAATGTTTCCTCGCTATTTTTCTGTTTATGAATATCCTTGATTCTTCTATTCTCTTAATAGGACAGTGAAGATCAGTTGATGTTACATTTCCTTTCTGAGAGAAAACAGATGCAAAATAAGAATTTAAAAGTTTGGCCTTCTCAACATCCTGTCTTACTATTTCATCATTTCCATCCTGTAAAAATCCTATAGCATCTTTGACTTTTCTTTTACTTTTGACATATCCCCAAAATCCTTTTTTGTTGCTTTTGACGTCTCTTGCAAGCCTTAATTCATTGTCAGCTTTTGATAATCTGATTTGTGCCCTGCAGGTTCTGCAGACAGCATTATATTCATCTTTTGATATGCCTCCCTCTTTCCATTTGATGAACATTTCTTTCTTCCTTTTTAGAATGTGTTTAAGTTCTGTGTTCATCCATCCTGGTTTCCTTAAATGCTTCCTATTCTTCCCTCTTTTCTGAATTGTTAACGATTGTGCTTTGAGAATCTCATTTTTCAAGATTTGCCATCCTTCTTGGACATTTTTGTCCTTAAGGATATCCAGCCATTGGATCTCTCCAATTCTCTTTCTGAGTCCCTTAAAATCCGCCTTTCTGAAATCTAACCTTGACATCTGAGTCTTCACAGGTCTTCCTCCTCTAGTTATCCAAAATTCTAAAATAGCATGGTCGCTACCTCCTAGGGTCCCAGCCACTCTTACCTCCTCAACCATTTCCTCCCTGCTTATAAGGATTAGATCCAAGGTAGCAGATCCCCTTGTTTTCTCCCCTACCTTTTGGAAGATAAAGTTGTCAGCAAGAGAGGATAAGAATTTCCTTGACCTGTTAGTTTTGCCTGAGAGAGATTCCCAACAAATGTCTGGATAGTTGAAATCTCCCATGACCACTATGTCATATTTTTTGGAGAACTTGGCCATTTGATGCATCAAGAGTTCATCCATATCTTCAGCTTGCACAGGCAGCCTGTAGTAAATGCCTACAATGGTGTCCTTTCCATTGTTCTGTCCTTGTATTCTTACCCAAACAGTTTCCACAGAACTCCCAGTCTCTGAAGCATCAATCTCTATGCAGATATACGCTTTTCTAACATACAATGCCATACCTCCTCCTCGTTTATCAAGTCTGTTTCTTGCAAATAAGTTGTATCCTTCTAGCCTTGTATTCCAATCTTGTGTATCGTCCCACCAATGCATTCTGAGGCCCAACTCTGGCAGTGGACAGCAGCGTTCGCGGTCCTGCAGTTGCCTAGCTTGGGTCTTTTTGTCAGACCAGCAAAAATCTAAAAAATCATGTTATCTGTCATCTTTTTAAAAAACAACCTAGTACAGTAAAAAAATGACATAATTTCAGTACTACATGCATGACATGCGCAATCAACATGCGTTAAGCTGGGAAAGTCGTTGTGCTAAAATGCAGACTAGTGGGTCTCGCCAACCACAGTCCACCCCATCAACCGCATCTTCTGATTCTTCCTCCTCCCTTACCATGGCAAGTGTTGTCACACAGGTCTCTGGCCGAAGAACCTCCACTTGTTTACCCACTACAGTTGGGGTGATTGAGAGCCTGTCAGCTGATACGGAATTGGATTTGCCTGCTGCTTTTGACTGATCTTACATGCCAAGCACATCCCTGCCTGCACCTCTCTCCCCGACCAGCTGCTTGTCGTGTTCACCTAATTCCACTCTGTGTCGGCACAGCAGCAACCCTTGTTTGTGCAGTTGTGCTTATGTAAAAGATTCATTACTAATACACATAGCAAAGTTAACAGCTTAAGTTTCACCATATTCAATCTACTAACAATAATAACCTTTATTTATTGTGGAGTTAGCAGTGATCGTACAGCATATTCCATGTGTTGTAATCTGGACGTGGATAAGCCATACGATCACTATTACTTTTCTGAGAACTAACTATTGTAAACAGCCTGCAGCCTCCTCGAATGATTCATGGCCCAATCGTGTCATTGTCTGGACTATAGGGGCCAGCTGAGGGCTATTCATTACAAAGATCCCATTGCTTGTTTCTGTATGACCCATAGCCTTTGATTTCTGTGATTCTTGCATGGCCACTCCAATCTTTTGGCCAAGGAAATGCAGCCTTTCAGCCTTATGGAGACAGATGGTTTCCGAAAGCTGATGGCCATTGCAGTCCTCCCAATACCAGTTGCCCAGTCACCATTACTTCTCTAAGAAAGATGTGCCTGCGCTACAGCAGACAAAATCACCTGTTTCCTGAAAAATTCTGTCTGCCAGGGTGCATTTCAACAATGACACCTGGATGAGCAAGCTTAGATAGGGGAGTTACAGCTAGATGACTGGGCACTGGGTGACTCTGGTGGCTGTAGGGGCAGTCGGGGAAGGGGCTGCTCTACAAGTCTTACAATTCCCAAGGCTTGCAGGGCGCTTGGGGATGGAGAAATAAACCACTAGACACCATAAGATGGATAACTAAACTACTAGCCAACAGGGGTTGAGAACTAAACTACTAAACAACTATGATTGCAGAACTAAACAGATTAACATCAGAACATGGAGAACTAAACTGATAGACAACAGGGATTGGAGAACTAAAGTACTAAACAGCTTGGGTTGGAGAACTAAACTAGTACACACCAGGGGATGGACAACTAAAGCAGCAGACACCAAGTCTTGGAATCCCTAGGGCTTGCAGAGCAAACCTCTTTATGTAACAGTTCCTGCAGTGTTTCTGCCTCCTCCACCTCCTCTAGGGCCTCCACCTGCACCCTCAACCTCTGCCTTAGGCTTCTTTCACACATCAGTCTTTTGGTGTCAGTCGCAATCCGGCTATTTTGAAAAAAAAAAAAACGGATCCGTCGAAAAACCGAAGAAACGGATGGAAAAACTGATGCAATGGATCCGTTTTTTTGCTGGATCCATTGCATCAGTTTTTCCATCCGTTTCTTCCGTTTTTCGACGAATCCATTTTTAAAATCGCCAAATGGGAGGCTTCCAAATGTTATTGGCTACTGGAAACTACTGGAAACCTATATATAGTTTTAACACCACATCTTTGACAGGTTGTAGAGCAAGTGGCAAAAATGGAAGGTGTTATTGCGAACATTGTGAAGACCTATGTGGATTTGAGTTTTGAGGCAAATCGTTTGGCAGTGATCATTCGTGAAAAGGAGCGAGAAAGACAGCGCATCATGCGTCTGCGCCGGAGTCGTTTGTGGATCCACCCAATCACAGCACAGAGAATGACTCATGGGGTGTATTCTACATTGTATATGGAGTTGAGAGGAAACCCTGAAAAGTTTTTCAACTATGTACGGGTGAAAGCGGAAAACTTCGATATTTTGGTGGAAGGTGTTGGAGAAGTCATCCGTAGAAATTACACGTATTACAGCTTCTCTATATCACCGGCAGAGCGTTTAATGGTTACTCTTCGGTAAGCCGTTTTTAGTGTTTCTCCTCCTGTTAAAGCAGACTTATAACTGTAATGTTGTTGCTGGTAGTTTGTTTTAATTATTGTCTTTGCCTTTTTGAATAGATTCCTTGCAACTGGCGAATCCCTTTCCTCACTACATTTTCAATTCAGGCTGGGGATTTTCACCATATCAAGGATTGTAAAACACACCTGTGGGACTGTTTACATGAGGAATATATCCCACATCCCACAACGGAGAGGTGGCTGGACATTGCAGACAACTTGCTTGGGTGTAGTGGACGGTAAACATATTCGGATCGTCAAACCAACTGCATCTGGCTCAGAATATTTTAATTATAAAAAATATTTCTCCATCGTGCTTATGGCCATTGCAGATGCACAATATAAGTTTATAGCAGTTGATATTGGGGCCTATAGCCGCTCTAATGACTCTCAGGTTTTTAAAATGTCTGCAATGGGTCATCATTTATATAGAAACACATTCCAATTTCCATCACCAAGACCGCTTCCACAAACCTCTGGGCCACCAATGCTATTTGTATGTGTTGGAGATGAAGCTTTGTAACTCTCGCAACACCTGCTGAAGTCCTACATGAGTAGTGGCTTGACGCCAATGAAACAAGTGTTTAAATTATCGGTTAACACGAGCGTGAAGAATGGTGGAGTGTGCTTTTGGCATTTTAACATCCAAATGGCGAGTTCTGTTAATCGCTATTAACCTGAAGACTGAGACTGTGGATGAGGTGATCAAAACTTGTGTGGTCCTGCACAATTTTGTCACGCAAGGAACAGGTTGTGTTTGAAACTATGGCACCCCAGGAGTTAGGTTGCCACAGTGACCTTGCCTCCCTCCAAGGGAGAGTGATGTCATGCCTGAAAGCAAGGAAGGATCCCTTAACAGGTAACACAGCATACAACACTTTTCTTACTCCAGACCAAAAGGGGAAAGCTCTAACACCTGATTTCAGGGGAGCTTCCCTGGAATATTCTGGCTGGGGGAGGAGTTAGTGAGTCTGTCTGTAGGGTGGAGAGAGGAAGGACGTGTGGGGACAAGCGGGGGGACAGGAGCTATAGCAGAGCTCACCCCCAGGTCTGAGTGCCAGAAACCGGACCCCGGAGTCTGAGGCTGAGTGGGTAAACTAAAGCCCCAGCAGGAGAATCCGGAGGGCAGAAGACAGCAGGTTCTCTGCCCCAACTGATACTCGACTACACAGCAGCACATGTGAGCCAGAGACGCCATAGTGAAGCGACTCCTGAAGCAAGCTACAGCTGGCTGTCATGAGAGTGGAGTTCTACTTAAGTCACAGAGAGAGAGGAACTTGAACAGAGTTTACAACAGCAAGTACATCAGAGAATAGCGCTAGAAAGGAGGCCTCACATCCCACCTGAAATAAGGAGATTCACAAATTGCTTTCAGGTTGACCGACTCCAGCACCATCTGTAACCTAAACCCTGGACACTTTGCCTGCAGAACTGTGAGTAAAGCTTTGGAAACTGCATCTGACTGTGTCCTCTCAAGTTCTTCCTGCAACACCCACTCAACACTGCTACATCCCTTGCTAAATACTACATACTTAACATCTACCTTACATTACAGCTACCTGGGACATAGCTTCACCTGTTCGAAGCTTTACCAACTCTGCTGCATCACCAACTGTCCCAGAGGACCTGCACTGCAGCTCTGGTCACCTCTGACCAGAAACCACAGGTGGCGTCACGAACACCTTATCACAAACTCTATTATCCCTTGTAAATATACCCCATTTATTGAACGCCAGGGCCACGGACCGGGTCACTGCCACTGTGACACTTCCCCTTTAAGAAGTGGCCCGGTACTGAGTACCCCACTGCCCTGGCGGGTGATCCAACTTGGCGTCACAAACAGGATACGTAGCCTGGTATCACCGGGTCCTGTGTGCCAGAGAAACTGTTTATTGTGCCAGAGACTTTGCTGAAAAGTTTTGTACAACTGCCGCCATACTTGCACCACGAGGCGCGCAGGAGAAGAAGGGGCGTGCCGTCGTGGGTGGAGCCAGGGAAAGCGCGTGAAAAAGTGAAGCGCTGAGTGCAGGAACAGCAGCTTGCAGAGCACAGGGTGCTGAGGTCTGGAGTCACGGCGTGCACTGCTCACCCCGCCGGCAGAGCAACAGCCTGGTAAGCCAGTGGAAACGCAGAGGCTGGCTAAGATTAACTAGGGAGGGAAGAGAATGTCTAATGCAGGAGAAGATATAGCGGCGGATGCAGCCGCAGCCCCCCATAGCGCCGCAAGATGCAGAGGCAGGTGCAGCCGCAGCCCCCATAGCACAGTAGAATCCAGCGGCCGGCGCAGCCACAGCCCCCAGAGCGCAGCAAAATCTGGCGACAGCCGTTGCAATCCCTATAATGCCGCTATCAATGCCATATATACCGGGAGCCTCCTGGCTATCACAATACTCCGGGGAGCCGTATACCCTGAACGATTTCAGGGAGAGACTGTGCAGTTTATTTGATGTGTACCCCATGTCTGAAAGCCAAAAAGTAAACATTCTCATTAAGTGGAGCAGCTCAAAGAGAAGTAAAGTCCTGGCAGGACACTGATAAAGAGACTGTTAAGCAAATTCTGGCTAAGCTAAAGAGCACCTTTGACACCTGCACTGCAGCAGAAATAAAAATGAGGTTCTTTGGGTACAAACAAAGGGTGCAGGACAGTGTACGGGACTATGCTCTTAACCTTCAGGAGGCACTGTGGGCCATAAAGCAGATTGACCCAGATAGCGTGCAGGATGGAGACATATTGTTAAAGGAGCAGTTTGTTGAGGGACTTCTGTCCAGCACCCACAGGTCACAGCTGCGCATCATGGCCCTACAAAACCCTGACCTGAGCTTTGCAGACTTTAAAGACAGGGCTATTTGGGCGTTACACAAACCAAATGTCAACCGTCCAGCGCCCCCTAGGCGCCCAACAATTGCATACCACCAGGAGGCGGCATCCTTCCCTCAGGCCTCCGCTGAGGCCGATGCACAGAACCCGGATAATGATCCATCTGCAAAGCTGCGTCTGCAGGTTCAGGAGCTGACCAAAGCGTGGCTGCACTAACCAAAATCGTGCAGTCCTTGCAAGTGCCCCAAAAGGAGAGGATAGATTTGGCCTCCAGTCCAGATGACATCCGTGGTGACATAAGAAGAGGATCCCACCAATCAGAGGGATAGACAACGATCGCTACGACCAGGACAGATGACCCATTTGCCGCCACTGCAGAAAAGCAGGGCACATTGTAAGATTCTATTATTTAAACGAGCGACCCCTGGGGCAGAGGGCCAACCCCCAGGAGTAAGATGACCAGGCCCACAGAAGTGGCGAGCCAAGTACGTAGGAGTACGACCCGTCCTCCCAGTTGTGATTGATGGCATCCCAATGAACACTTTGCTGGACACTGGCTCTCAGGTGACAACTATGCCATATATTCTTTACAAATGGTACTGGGCTGACTGATCTTACTCGTGGCCCAGATGATGAGCTGACAGTAGTCGCCAGCAATGGTCAGCCTTTGCCACAGAAACGGTATAAGGAGGTGACCATTAAGGTGGGGCGAGTAGAATTACAATCCCAAGGTATGATAATTGTAGACATTGATCGACGAGAATATAACCCAATGATGACCTTAGGTACTAATGTGATAGAAAATTGTCTTGCCGAGGTTATTGTTCTGTTGCAACAGTTAGCCGAAACTGCTCGTTCCAGTGAGCAACGGGTCCTGCAAAAGGAGATCAAGGCCCTGATGCAAATACAGCAGGTAGAGCTATCTGGCGGAGAAGTCAGCAGTGTCAGAGTGAGTGATTCATTCCCCATTGCAATTCCCCCAAGGAGTGAAATGTTAACTTGGTGTCGGGCAGCCATAGGCCTCAGAGGAAGAGATTGCCAAGCCCTGGAAGAGCCACTGTACTCTGATAGTAGGCCCACTATCCTGACAGCCAGAGCGGTAGTCGATGTCCGCAAGGGGAAGGTGCCTGTACGTATCTTAAATTGTGGGGAGGAGGAGGCCAAACTACCTTGGTATGCTACCGTTGCTAAGCTGTTCACTGTCAATAACAACCTAATTCAGACAGCAGAACCCTCCTTGGTCTCGTCCGACCAGGCGGAGGACAATGGCTCTGCAAAACAGCTGGAGAATTGATGTCAGCAGCTGCACGTAGGCACTGACTCTACCCTTCCACACCAAAAGAATGGGGTTTACCGAGTAGTCCAAGAGTTTGAATGGGTATTCAGCAAACACCCTTTAGACTTTATGCAGGCAAAAGGGGTCCAACATCATATCCCCACTGGAAATCATCCACCCATTAAAGAAAGGTATCGGCCTGTACCCCCAAAATCACTACCAATGTGCCAAGAGTATGTTACAAGAGATGAAGGAGGCTGGGGTGATCAGAGACAGTTTTAGCCCCTGGGCAGCTCCGCTAGTCCTCATTAGAAAGAAAGATGGTACAGTGAGGATGTGTGTTGACTACAGAAAACTTAACAGCATTACCCAAAAAGACGCCTCTCCGTTACCTAGGATAAAGGAATCACTAGCTGCACTGAGAACCGCTAACTGTTTCTCTGCTTAGATCTCACTAGTGGGTATTGTCTGGTTCCCGTGGCAGAGGCAAACAAAGAGAAGACCGCCTTTGCAACACCAATCGGCCTTTCAGAATTCAACTACATGCCGTTCAGGCTTTGCAGTGCGCCAGGAACATTCCAGAGATTGATGGCATGCTGCCTCGGACACATGAACTTTTGTTGTACCTAGATGACGTCATTGTCTTCTCCAAGACCTATGAGGAACATTTGGAGCACCTGGCCAAGGTGTTCGAAGCCTTGTCCAAATTTGGCCTGAAAGTGAAACCGTCCCATAATGCCAGGCTCCTAAGCACCAAGGAGCAGTACCCCCGTACTGAAGCCACGTGTGAAGCGCAAAGGCTGTGGCACCAGACCCTGACAAAGTTCACTGTTATCAGACTGCAGAGGCCCAGCACACCATGAAATACCCATGTTCCTCGGGTTGGTA
This sequence comes from Oophaga sylvatica, assembly GCA_033576555.1. Lineage (NCBI taxonomy): Eukaryota > Metazoa > Chordata > Amphibia > Anura > Dendrobatidae > Oophaga > Oophaga sylvatica. The sequence goes on from JARQOD010000002.1 coordinate 435,826,693, forward strand.
GGCTACTCCGAAGGTTCACAAGGGCTTCACTGAAATGCGCACCTGAAAACTCCCATGATCACCCAGAAGCCAGAAGTGAGTACTTCTTGGCAATGACGAAGGAAAGGCCTAAGGAAGTGTCTACGTGGATAATCTGCCACCCAAATATAACAAACTCATCCTTACTGATGCGCACGTGACTGGGAGTATCCAGAAACATGACCCACCTGACTGAAGGACAACTAACCTTCAAGCGAAATTCTCGCCATGTCTGGGCTGTGACCGAGCGTTCAAACACTACCTAGCTGCGGCAAAGTTTACCATCTTCACGGACAGCAATCCGTTGACTCACTTGGAAACTGCAAAGCTTGGTGCGCTGGAGCAGCGATGGATGGCCCGGCTGTCCAACTACGAGTTCACCATCAAGTACCGAGCGGGGCTTAAGAATGCCAATGCTGATGCGCTGTCCAGAATGCCCAACTTACCAGATGGGGGGGAAGATCTGGACACACTCGAAGAAATCGAGTTACCTGCCTTTCACCGGCCAATAGCGACCCGACGCGCCCAAGGGGTGAAAAACAAGCGCTGCATCACAAAAGAGGCCACATTAACCCCATTGCCTCACCATGAGTGGGCAGAGACACAGGATAGCGACCCAGCAGTCCTCCTGGTAAAGGCTACTGACACAAGCTGACTCCTGTCCTTGTTCAGATGCTCCACAAGAGACCCAACAGTTGTGGAAGGAAAAGGGCAGGCTGTTCATCTACGAGGGAAAGCTGTGTCGGAGGAGTGTCAATGCCTGAACTCACAAACTGGTCTGGCAGGTGGTAGACCCGAGGCAAGATGCATCAATGGTCCTGGAAGCGTACCACTTTGGATGGAAAAAGTTAGAGGTCCTACTTCGCGAGAGGTTCTACTGGGTTTGTATGAGGTAGGCCATTGAAGGTTGGTGCCGAGAGTGTGGACCATGCAACTTGCACAGGAAGGATGGTAACAGCCAGTGAGCCCCGTTGCAGCCAATAATCACCAAACAGCCGCTTGAATTGGTAGCCTTGGACCACGTGAAGTTGATCCCAAGCCGTTCAGGCTATGTCTACGCCCTAACCATCGTTGACCATTACTCAAGATTCCTGGTAGTTGTGCCTGTCAAGGACCAAACAGCAAAGACAGCGGCCAAAGCATTTCAACAACACTTTTGTTGACCTCACTGTTATCCTGAACGAGTGCTTACCGACCAAGGCCCAGCCTTTGAAGCAGAAGTGTTCCAGGAGTTCTGTAACATGTACGGCTGCAAGAAAATCAGGACAACGCTGTATCATCCACAGACAAATGGCATGTGTGAGAAAATGAACCAAGTGGTAATTGACCTCTTGAAGACCTTGCCCCTGGAAGAGAGAAACTTGTGGCCAGAAAAGTTGCCAGATCTGGTGGATCTCTACAACCACATTCCGGTGAATTCTACCAACTGCACACCAGCCTACCTAATGAGAGCAAGGCCTGGCAAATTGCCCATTGTCTTATACATGGAGTCCTGACGCCTGAGGTAACATCACCAGATGCAGACTGGGATACAGAGCGGCAGCAACAGTACCGCAAAGTGCAAGAGTGCGTAGAGAAGAGTTTGTCTCAAGCAAGACAGAAGCAGGAAAGAAACTACAATCAGCACACGCCTGCAGTTCCGTTGTCACCTGGAGAACAGGTACTCAAAAGGAAAAGACGACTCCACAAACTTGATTATCAGTGGGAAGCTGAACCATACACCATCATGCCTTCAGACTTTGATCATACCAAAGTGTGCCTCATCAGCAAAGATGGAGGAGAAAGCTCCGCAGCAGTGTCAAGGCATCATCTGAAACCATGCCCTGACTAACTAAAGGAAAGGATTGCAGACAAAGACATTCCTCAGTCAGTGGTAAAAGTGGAAGAAAAGGTCCGCACTATACTTGGCGAGTTCCCTTCAAATTGGACAAGAGTAAACCAAGCCATAGTTGTGCGCATCTTGAACTTTCCCCAACTAGTAGTGCCAGAAAGAGAAGTGACTCAAGATCAGCCTGAAGATCCGCAAGCTCAAGTGACAGAAGCCACACCTACAGTGGAACACGAAAGTCCAACTCCTGCCACCGGTGAATCTGTCATGCCCACAGTGAGTAGGAACAGTCATAGAAAATCGGGTATACCTGTACTATGCAGAGTCACCAGTAGTGTACCCACCAGAGAGCGCACTACACCAGTGGTAGCAAGCATAGTGAATCCAATAAGGTCACCACCAACACCAGTGCTACGTAAGTCTATCCGTACTACCAAAGGCCTACTCCCTATGAGGTTCCGCATACAAGTATACTGTGACTAAAGAAATGTAAATAAGTTAATACTGTTTATAATTGCAACCATTAAGCATATGTGCCTACAGAGACTACTGTATGAACTTTTGAGCATTCTCATTTCATTGATTATTTGGACGATTGGGTCACTGGACTCGTAGTGCCCAGGACAATGCTTGTAAATAGTTAATACTAATGACCACAGAACAAAAACTGTCTGGCGTGGCCGAAGATGTGGTCTAACAGGGAGACCAGCCATGCCTTGTAGCCCGCCCAAGGCCTAGGTTGAGGGTTTGAGACGGGTCCCTCATATTGTACTTTGTAGGGTGAAAAAGGACACCCCATTTCAAGACTTTGCCAAAAATTTATATTTGTTGTTATAATTCTTGTAAATAGTTATGTTATGTTTCTCTTTATGTTTCCTCAGTCCAGGAGTACTGAATTGTACTATGGGGAATGTGGCACCCCAGGAGTTTGGTTGCCACAGTGACCTTGCCTCCCTCCAAGGGAGAGTGATGTCATGCCTGAAAGCAATGAATGATCACTTAACAGGTAACACAGCATACAACACTTTTCTTACTCAAGACCAGAAGGGGAGCTCTAACACCTGATTTCAGGGGAGCTTCCCTGGAATATTCTGGCTGGTGGAGGAGTTAGTGAGTCTGTCTGTATGGTTGAGAGAGGAAGGACATGTGGGGTCAAGCGGGGGGACAGGAGCTATAGCAGAGCTCACCCCCAGGTCTGAGCGCCAGAAACAGGACCCTGGAGTCCGAGACTGAGTGGGTAAACTAAAGCCCAGCAGCAGAATCCAGAGGGCAGAAGACAGCAGGTTCTCTGCCCCAACTGATACTCGACTACACAGCAGCACGAGTAAGCTGGAGATGCCACAGTGAAGCGATTCCTGAAGCAGGCTACAGCTGCTTGTCATGAGAGTGGAGTTCTGCTTAAGTCACAGAGAGAGAGGAACTTGAACAGAGTTTACAACAGCAAGTACCTCTGAGAATAGCACTAGAAAGGAGGCCTCACATCCCACCTGAAATAAGGAGATTCCCAAATTGCTTTCAGGCTGACCGACTCCAGCACCATCTGTAACCTGAGCCCTGGACAATTTGCCTGCAGAACTCTGAGTAAAGCTTTGGAAACTGCATCTGACTGTGTCCTCTCAAGTTCTTCCTGCTACACCCACTCGACACTGCTACATCCCTTGCTAAATACTACATCCTTACCATCTACCTTACATTACATCTGCCTGGGACATAGCTTCACCTGTGGGAAGCTTTTCCAACTCTGCTGCATCACCAACTGTCCCAGAGGACCTGAACTTCAGCGCTGGTCACCTCTGACCAGAAACCACAGGTGGCGTCACGAACACCTTATCACAATCTCTATTATCCCTTGTAAATATACCCCCTCTATTGGACGCCCAGGGCCACGGACCTGGTCACGGCCGCTGTGACACTTCCCCTTTAAGAAGCGGCCCGGCACCGAGCACACCACTGCCCTGGTGGGCGATCCAAAACCACCTTGCGTGATTATGAAAACATAACTTTTCGTAGTCCTGTGGTAGTTTCCAGAATGAGGGACAAATTTGCTGAGTACTTTATGTCACCTCAAGGAAGAGTAGAATGGCAGGATGAGATGGTTTGATATGTTTGCCTTTTCATATAATGTATGTTGGAGTACCAAACTTTATTCAGAGTTGTGATTATACCATGATTTTTTTAGTTTTGTACCTTGTTACTCAAAGTTTTGTGTTTTTTAACTTTACCCCAAGTTTTTTACCTTTACCCCAAGTTTTGTACGCTTTATACCTTTTACCCAAAGTTTTTTATGTTTTGTACCTTTTACCAAAAGTATTGTATGTTTTGTACCTTTTACCCAAAGTATTGTAAGTTTTGTACCTTTTACCCAAAGTTTTGTAACTTATCAATAAATGAAAGACAATAAAATTTTTTATAAGAAAATATATTTTTATTTACAACAAAATCATAAATTCATATAATTTGGGGCGGAGATACTAGTGGAGGGGCTGACAGGGCGGACCACTTCGACAGTGGAGGTATGGAGACCGGGCTGGGGTGGTGCTGGATCGGAAGGGGTTGGAGAAAACAAGAGGTTGGGCAGGGAGTGGAGGTACAGATAGTGTGGGTGGGAGCTAGTACGGGGAAGGAAGCTGGAACAGGGAAGGAAGGGGAGGAGGGACAGTGGCTGGAGGGGGGTAGGTGTGGGAGGAACTACCGGGGCGGGTGGAGGGGCTTGGGGGGTTACCTGCGTTAGAGCAACCTGGCAGGCTTGCATGACATGCATCTGCTGGTCAGGAAATAGCTTGTCTATGTGTAGAGCCCAGCTGTGCCTGGAATCTCGTTCCCAGAAGGATGCATGAAAGGTATGACCACTAGAGAACTCATTATGCACACAAACACCTTCACCAATCCCTAGAGCCCTTCTTAGAGTATATAAGGATGGTGAAGACACATAGAGAGCAGATTAGCCTGAGAGCTGAGAGAGTTCAGTCTGAGTTGAGACACCTCAGAGAGGAGTTGAGAGTTGTTGAGAGAACCTGAAGACTGCAGCTTTGAGCTTAGTTCAATGTGTGGAGGCTAGTACAAGTGGAGAAAGATAGCCACTTCAGCCTGGTCAGGACTGAGTCAACTGAGTGCAGTTCAGGGAGCAAGCGTGCCGACGCTTTGAGAGCGGTGAAGAGAGAGAAGAATCAGCTATCTACTGCTAGTGTGCTTATGTTAAAGGTCGGAGTAGGACGAAAGGTGAGTGGAAGAGAATAAAAGAGTAACAGAGGTTGAAACAGCATTGATAGCTTACCTCTACTCTGAATAACCGGACACCGGGTCCGAGCTTGCTAGAGTCTACACGACTAGTGAGAGATACTGGAGAACCTGCGGGACTTCAAGTCGCAGGGGCCCACAAGCGTTGACACGTAACCGGAGTCAGGAAGACGGAGTCTAGCAGGGCCCTGCATACAGAGACACTGTTCTATCCAAGAGAAGGCCCTACCACAAAGTCAGCCGGGCATCTAAAGTAAAGACAGAGTTAGACTTCGTCTCATACAGGTCAGAAACTCACACTACAGGAGTAAGGAGGCCCTACACCTACTCAGTGGGAATAGCTTGACGTGCATCCTTCACCCTGCCAGCATCCCGGGACGTGCCTGCAACTACATCAGTAAAGGTACAGAAAGAGACTTTCGTGTGTGTGTCTGCATTATTGCTTCTGCGGCTGAAAGCCCCCTTCTCCGTCTTGCACGCCAGCACCATCATCTACCCTGAGGGACCCAGTCTTGCCTGTGGAAGACTTAACACCTTGCTGCCCAGTAACAACCCCTCAGCGGATCTACATCGTCGCGCTGGTCACACTGACCAGGTACCACAGGCGGCGTCACGATCATCTTACAAATACTGTAATCCCCTGTAAATATCCCCCTTTTTCAGTGAGCGCCCAGGGCCACGGACCGAGCTGTGCTACCCGTGACATCCCCCATTGAACTGAACGGGCTCGGTGCCGAGTACCCCACAGGCCCTGGCGGGCGACTCATCTTCCTGGCGTCACAAACAGGATCCGAAGCTCGCTATATGCGAGTCCTGTGTGCCTGAATTGGACTGTTTTTGTGTAAAAAGACTCTGAGTGCTGTTTTGAGAATTTCCTGCCAATTGTCCGCCATTACCCGCCAAATTGCAGCACTACGGCGCGAAGAGAAGGAGGCGTACCTGTAGAAAGCGCGCTGAGTCCCGGACACGCCCCCAGCGCTGACGCGGCGGCAGGTCCTGTGGAGAGCTTCAGTGAACGCTCTGACGTCAGAGCGCCGGCGACGCAGGTCCTCCTACACCGCTGTGCCCAGCAGAGCTGCGGCCTCAGGAGAAGGTAGGCCACGCTTAACTAGGGGGGGCGCAGACATGTCGCAGCAGCAAGCTGACAGCGCGGATCAGGCTGACCGCCCCAATGACTTACCCATCGGCGCTGCCGCGCAGGATAGAAACGCTGGCCCCTCACCAGGTCCTGTGGCCCCAATAGTACCGCTGACGCTGCCATACCTGCCTGGAGCGAAGTGGCTCCCTCAGTATAGCGGTAAGCCAGACACCCTGTCAGGGTTCAAGCGCAAAATATGCAGTATAATGGACATGTACCCTATGACAGAAAAGCAGAGAGCTGCAGTGGTGGTGGGACAGTTGACTGGTGCTGCAGAGAGAGAAGTAGAGACTTGGACAGCTGCAGACCAGGAGTCAGTGCTTACAATTTTCTTAAAGCTACAGACTATCTTTGAGGTCCGCACTGAAACAGATCTCCGGATGAGGTTTTACCAATGCTCCCAGAAACCAGATGATAGCATTAGGGACTATGCCTGCCGACTGCAGGGGGCCCTGCGAGCTCTCAAACAGGTTAACTGTTATGTTTTGGTAGCTGAGGAGAGTAGGCAAAAACGGCAATACACCAGAGAGGTTGGAATCTATTGGATTGCAGTACCCTGACTAACCACCACAACTAAAGGCAGCCGTGGAGCGTTCCTACGTTGGTCCTAGACGCCTCGTCACAGCCTGAGAGATTAACTACACCTAAAGATAGAAAGAGGAAAGCTATCTGCCCCGGAGTAGATCCCCAAAGAACATAGGAAGACCCCAAACATGTAATGGCGGTTAGACGAGAGGAAATACAGACACAGACAGAAAATAGTATGAGCAAACGCTGGGGCCCATCCTGCCTAGACAGAAAAGGATAGAAAGGACACTCACTGCAATCCAAAAAAACCCTAAAAAATGCCCAAGCTACTGATTGAAAAAACACCTGAGATCACACGACCTCTACCACCTAAATCAGTTCTCTGGTGTAACAAAACTAAGCCGCAGCCACTGAAAAAACTGGAAAAGGCAAATGAACAAATAACAATGGCTCCAGCGGAACTGAGAGGAGCCCAAGCCCCCCGGGGAGGAACATGGCTAACCTCACAGAAATGCCGAGAAATATGCAAATGGTAAGCAGTGCCAAAAACAAAACAGAAAATATCTTATCTGAAAGCAGAAGAAGAGACAAAACTCAGCAAGCTTCCAAGTGAACCAGGAACACAGTTGAGACAAGAACAATTGATCACCGGCAACCATGATGGGAGGGAACCTCCCTTATATCAGACCAGTCTGTAACTCCTGATTGCCAATCCTCATTGAATGGTTCAGTACTGTTTGTAACCACCAGAGGGAGCTTCTGCTCAGAATTCATTTCTAAAACATTCACAACAGTACCCCCCCTTGAGGAGGGGTCACCGAAACCTCATTTGTGCAACCAGGTCGGTCAGGATGAGCTCGATGATAGGCACGGATCAGTCTCCTAGCATGGATGTTCGAAGCAAACACCCAAGAATTGTCATCCTGACCATAACCTCTCCACTTAACCAAATACTGGAGTTTCCGTCTAGAAAAACGAGAATCCAATATTTTCTCAACCACATACTCCAGATTGCCCTCAACCAAAACAGGGTCAGGAGGCGCAGCCATAGGAACCACTGGCTCGACAAACCTCTTCAATAAGGACTTGTGGAACACGTTATGGATCTTAAATGTCCCTGGAAGAAGTAAACGAAAGGAAACAGGATTAAGAATCTCCATGATCTTATAAGGTCCAATGAACCTGGGCTTAAACTTAGGAGATGCAACTCTCATAGGGATATTTCTTGAGGACAATCAGACCAAGTCCCCCACTTTAAACCGAGGACCATCAGTCCTATGCCGGTTGGCAAACCGCTGGGCTTTCTCTTGAGAGATGGACAACCTCTCCACTACCTGGTCCCAAATCTGCTGCATACGCTCCACAACAGAGTCAACACCCGGACTGACAGAAGCCTCCGTCTGTCCCGAAGAAAATCGAGGGTGAAACCCAAAATTGCAGAAAAATGGAGACATCAAAGTGGCAGAGCTAGCCCTATTATTAAGAGCAAACTCATCCAAAGGCAAAAAAGAGACCCAGTCATCTTGATCAGCAGACACAAAGCATCTCAGATAAGTCTCCAATGTCTGGTTTGTTCTCTCAGTTTGTCCATTGGTCTGAGGATGAAAAGCAGAGGACAAAGACAATTGAACACCAAGTTTAGAACAAAAAGTCCTCCAAAATCTGGAAACAAACTGGACTCCTCTGTCAGACACAATGTTCTCAGGAATGCCGTGTAACCGAACCACGTGCTGAAGGAACAAAGGCACCAATTCGGAGGAGGAAGGCAACTTAGGTAATGGCACAAGATGTATCATCTTGGAAAACCTATCACAAATCACCCAGATAACGGTCATTCTCTGAGAAACAGGGAGGTCGGAAATAAAATCCATAGAGATATGGGTCCATGGTCTCTTGGGCACAGGCAATGGCATCAACAAACGACTAGAGCGAGAGCAAGACTTGGAGCGAGAGCAAGTCCCACAGGACTGCACAAACTCCCTGACGTCACGAGACAAAGTAGGCCACCAAAAGGACCGACTCACCAAGTCTCTGGTACCAAAAATTCCGGGATGACCGGCCAACGCGGAACAATGAATCTCAGACATCACACTCTTTTTCCACCAGTCTGGGACAAACAATTTCCCAATAGGGCAGCGCTCAGGTTTATCCTCCTGACACCCTTCCAGAGCCAGTCTCAAATTGGGCGAGATGGCGGAAAGAACTACACCCTCTTTTAAAATAACAGCAGGATCAGATAACTCAGGAGAGTCCGCAAGGAAACTCCTCGAGAGGGCATCCGCCTTAACATTCTTAGTGCCAGGAAGAAAGGAAACCACAAAATTAAAACGTGTGAAAAACAAGGCCCACCTGGCCTGTCTAGGATTAAGTCGCTTGGCTGATTCCAGATAAACCAGATTCTTATGGTCCGTGAGGACCACCACCTGATGTTTGGCTCCCTCCAGCCAATGTCTCCACTCTTCAAAAGCCCACTTCATGGCCAATAACTCCCGATTACCCACGTCATAATTACGTTCAGTTGGAGAAAATTTTTGAGAGAAAAAGGTACAAGGGTTACTTTTAGAGGTCTCAGGATCTCTTTGGGACAAAACGGCACCTGCCCCAATTTCAGACGCATCAACCTCCACCTTCAATGGCAGAGAAACATCAGGCTGCCGTAGAACAGGAGCAGAAGTGAATCTCTGCTTAAGTTCCTGAAACGCAGAGACTGCCTCAGGAGGCCAATTCACCACATCAGAACCCTTTTTGGTCAAATCAGTCAATGGTTTAACAATAACAGAGAAATTACCAATAAATTTACGATAAAAATTGGCAAAACCCAAGAATCTCTGAAGAGCCTTTAATGAAGTAGGTTGGACCCAATCACAGATGGCCTGAACCTTGACCGGGTCCATTTCAATAACAGATGGAGACAAATTGAATCCCAGAAATGAGATCCTCTGTACGCCAAAAAGACACTTTGATCCCTTCACATACAGAGCATTCTCTCTCAAAATCTGGCACACAGTCCGAACATGTTTCACATGAGAGTCCCAGTCATTGGAAAAAATCAAGATATCATCCAAATAAACAATCAGAAATTTATCCACAAAATCCCAGAAAATGTCATTCATGAAGGACTGGAAGACGGAAGGAGCATTAGTGAGACCAAAGGGCATCACTAGGTACTCAAAATGCCCCTCTGGGGTGTTAAACGCCGTCTTCCATTCATCCCCGTGCTTAATGCGAATAAGGTTATACGCCCCCCTGAGGTCAAGCTTGGTAAGCCAAGTAGCACTTTTCACCCTGGAAAACAGGTCAGAAATCAAGGGTAACGGATATTGATATTTCACAGTGATCTTGTTCAAGAGACGATAATCAATACACGGCCTTAATGAACCATCCTTTTTGGCCACAAAGAAAAAACCGGCACCCAAGGTGAAGAGGATGGTCTGATATGACCCTTCTCCAATGACTCCTTGCTATAAGACCGCATAGCGTCATGTTCAGGTACAGACAAGTTAAAAAGGCGACCTTTAGGAAATTTACTACCAGGCACTAATTCAATAGCGCAGTCATAGCTCCTATGGGGGGGCAAGGATGCAGATTTACTTTCGCTAAACACATCAGAAAAATCTGTCAAAAAGTCCGGAACATCCTGAGACTGGGGAGAGGCAGAAAAAACAGAAGTGTTGGCATTAACACATTGGCAGCCCCAACTGGTTACAGACACAGATTTCCAATCCAAAACAGGATTATGTGACTGTAACCAAGGGAAACCTAGTACAATAATGTCATGCAGATTATACAGTACCAAAAATTTGCAACACTCCTGATGATCAGGTTCAACCCTCATTATCACCTGAGTAGAAAACTGGGGTTTATTCTCAGCCAAAGGGGTGGAATCAATCCCCAGTAGGGGAATAGACTTCCGTAGGGGTATCAAGGGAAACCCACAACGTTTGGCAAAATCAAAATCCATCAGGTTAATAGCTGCTCCTGAATCAACAAAAGCCTGAGCAGAAAATGTGGACAGGGAGCAAATCAGGGTAACAGTCAACAGCAATTTAGTCTGAACACTACCCAAGACAACTGAGCATGCAAAACGTCTTCCCCGCTTAGGGCACACAGAAATAGCATGAGAGGAGTTACCACAATAGAAACATAACCCATTGCGTTTTCGAAACTTATGACGCTGTGCCCCAGAAGCCACTCTATCACACTGCATGGGTTCAGAAGCTGGCTCACAAGGCAACACTATTCCACGCATACCTCTATGCTCACGCAAACGTCTGTCAATTTGAATCGCTAATGACATAGAATCATTGAGACCAGAGGGAGCAGGGAAACCCACCATAACATCTTTTACATTCTCTGACAGCCCCTTCCGAAAAAGGGCTGCCAAAGCATCATCATTCCATTTGGTTAGGACTGCCCATTTTCGGAATTTCTGACAGTACAACTCAGCATCCTCAAGCCCCTGATTTAATGCCAACAAGGTTCTTTCAGCTTGATCAGTGACATTAGGCTCATCGTACAATAACCCCAGAGCCAGAAAAAATGCATCAACATCACTCAAAACAGGGTCCCCAGGTGTCAGGGAAAAAGCCCAATTCTGAGGATCGCCGCGCAGGAGAGAGATGACAATTTGAACCTGCTGTGCTGCGTTCACTGAGGACTTAGGTTTTAAGGCAAAAAACAACTTACAGTTATTTTTGAAATTCAGAAATTTTGCCTGATCTCCCAAAAACAAATCTGGCATGGGAATCCTAGGTTCCACAACCGGCAACCCAGCAAGATAGACAGCAATACTCCGAACCTCAGTGGCAAGCTGATCCACACGGCCAGACAGCTGTGCAAGCTCCATTGAGAGAAGAAAAAAAAATCCTCCTCAGCACCCAGAGAAAAAGAGGGAAAAAATGCAAGAAACAGAAAAAAAAAATAAATCTCTGACAACTCTGACAACTTTTTTCTTTCCACACTATTTTTCCCTTCTGTGAGTACCATACAATTTTCAGTTAGGGCCGGTGATAATGTTATGTGTTGTGAGTGGGTTTGAGATGAGTTCTGAGCAGAGGCTCCCTCTGGTGGTTACAAGCGGTGCTAGTCTGTCCAGTGAAGATTGTGAGGACTGGGAATCAGGTGTTACTGATTGGTCTTATATAAGGGAGTCACCTTCCCATCAGGGTTGCCGGTGATCAATTGTTCTGGTCTGGATCCTTTATTCCTGTTTCCCTTGTAGCCTGCTGTGTCGTGTCTGCATCTCCTGCTAACAGATAAGACATTTTCTTCTTTTGTGTTTGTGCTATATTTTTGCATTTTGTCCTGCACTTCTGTTGGGCCTTCAGGGTCCCCTCCGGGGACTTCTGCCCTCTCAGTTTTGTTCAGCCACTGATGTTTGTACTTTTGCTTTTTCCAGTTTTTTCAGTGGCTGCTGTTTTGATTTTGTTACACCAGAGAACTAATTTAGGTGGTAGAGGTCGTGTGATCTCAGGTGTTTTTGAAATTAGTAGAGTTGGTGCCTTTCAGGGTTTTCTGGGATTGCAGTAAGTACCCTTCCTATCCTTTTCTATTTAGTTAGTTTGGGCCCCAGCGTTTGCTCATACTATTTTCTTTCTGTGTCAGTATTTCATCTTGTCTAACCGCCATTACATGTTTGGGGGCTTTCTATTATCTTTGGGGTTCTGCTCCGGGGCAGATAGCTTTCCTATTTCTATCTTTAGGTGTAGTTAGTTTCTCAGGCTGTGACGAGGCGTCTAGGACCAACGTAGGAACGCTCCACGGCTGCCTCTAGTTGTGGTGGTTAGTCAGGGTACTGCAATCTCATAGATTCCAACTGCTCTGGTGTATTGCCTTTTTTACCTGCACTCCTCAGCTACCGAAACATAACAGTTATGTTTTGGTAGCTGAGGAGAGCAGGCAAAAACGGCAATACACCAGAGAGGTTGGAATCTATTGGATTGCAGTACCCTGACTAACCACCACAACTAAAGGCAGCCGTGGAGCGTTCCTACGTTGGTCCTAGACGCCTCGTCACAGCCTGAGAGATTAACTACACCTAAAGATAGAAAGAGGAAAGCTATCTGCCCCGGAGCAGATCCCCAAAGAACATAGGAAGCCCCCAAACATGTAATGGCAGTTAGACAAGAGGAAATACAGACACAGACAGAAAATAGTATGAGCAAACGCTGGGTCCCAATCTGCCTAGACAGAAAAGGATAGAAAGGACACTCACTGCAATCCAAAAAAACTCTAAAAAATGCCCAAGCTACTGATTGAAAAAACACCTGAGATCACACGACCTCTACCACCTAAATCAGTTCTCTGGTGTAACAAAACTAAGCCGCAGCCACTGAAAAAACTGGAAAAGGCAAATGAACAAATAACAATGGCTCCAGCGGAACTGAGAGGAGCCCAAGCCCCCCGGGGTTGGAACATGGCTAACCTCACAGAAATGCCGAGAAATATGCAAATGGTAAGCACAAAAACAAAACAGAAAATATCTTATCTGAAAGCAGAAGAAGAGGCAAGACTCAGCAAGCTTCCAAGTGAACCAGGAACACAGTTGAGACAAGAACAATTGATCACCGGCAACCATGATGGGAGGGAACCTCCCTTATATCAGACCAGTCTGTAACTCCTGATTGCCAATCCTCATTGAATGGTTCAGTACTGTTTGTAATCACCAGAGGGAGCTTCTGCTCAGAATTCATTTCTAAAACATTCACAACAGTTAACCCCATAAGTGTCCTCGATGAAAATAAAATGTTAAAAGAACAATTTGTACGGGGACTGAGGTCCCAAGCGGAAAGCAGGACTGTGCATTGGTGGTCCTTGGATCATCCAGACGCTACCTTCGATGCCATTAAGGATATGGCTATAAAAGGACTGCGAACCCTGGAAACGCCCGAGATGGTAGCCCAGTGTCACCCAGGTGAAGCCACTCTAAAGCCAGCAGCATCCACCTTTTCCCCGCTGGTTGCGGAAGCCAAAACGCAGGTGGCGCCCCCTACTGAGCTGGACTGTCTGCGCTCAGAAGTGCGCCAGCTGACCAAAAACCTGGCCACTGTAATGAGTGCCCTGCAACTGCGGAAGGAGGAAGACGGAAAGATCCTGCTAGCCGACTGCCCAGAGGATGTTCCTTGGATGAGCCGGAGGAAAAGGAGGACGTCGCCCCACCGGAGGAAGACAACGCCACCCCCAGGAGCGACCCCCGACCAGCGCCAACCTCGCCGAGAGATCATCTGCTACCATTGCCACCGAGAAGGTCATCTAGCACGTCAGTGTCCTTTAAACGAACAGATCCTGGGTCCGAGGGCCAACACCGAGGACTAGACTCTGTAGGCCCCTCAGACTGGAACCGCAGGTTTGTGGGAGGAAGACCATACCTGTTCATCATCCTGGACAGGATTGCAATCCCTGCCCTGCTGGACACTGGATCTCAGGTAACCATCATACCTGATGTCTGTATAATAGGTTTTGGTCCATGGACAGTCTCCAGCCCCCGAGTCCTGACTTTGCAGTATACGCCTCTAATGGTCTCCCTGTTGATATACTCGGAGCCAAAAACGTGGACGTAAAAGTGGGTAGAGTGGAGCTGAAGGACCAGGGACTCTTAGTAGTAAAAACTGTAAATGAGGAAAATGGCTTAAATGTGGTTTTAGGTACCAACATTATCAGTAACTGTTTGGGGGAAGTTCTGTTTTTGCTCCAACAGCTCGCCGATGTTGCCAGGCCAAAGCAAAAGGGAGTGATCCAGAAGGAGATCCGGGCCCTGATGTGCCAGCAGCAAGCGAAACTGACCGGTGGTGAGATTGGTAATGTATGGGTAACAGACCCGAACCCCATTGTGATACCCCCAATAAGTGAAATGCTTATATGGTGTAGAGCAGCAATAGGTCTGAGAGGACGGAACTACCAAGCAGTAGTAGAGCCCCATTGTTCAGAACATAGACCTACACTCATGACAGCTAGAGGGGTAGTGGAGGTACGAAATGGGAGAGTGCCAGTACGTCTTCTCAACTGGGGAGAAGATGAAGTGAACTTACCACGATATGCCACTGTTGCTAAATTACATACAGTAGATAATAACTCCATTCTCATGATGGAGTCCTTAGCCTCCCCCCAACCAGTGGAGGATAATGACCCAGCAACCCAGGTGGAGGATTGGTGTCAGCAGCTCCATGTCAGGACAGACACCACTCCAGCCCACCAGAAACAGGGAGTACTTCGAGTGGTACAGGAGTACACACAGGTGTTTAGCAAACACCCACTTGACTTTGGGACAATTAAGGGAGTGCAACATCATATCCCTACAGGCAACCACCCCCCCATTAAAGAACGGTACAGGCCTATACCTCCAGCACACTACCAGAAAGCCAAGGAGATGTTGCGTGATATGAAGGAAGCGGGGGTGATAAGGGATAGTTGTAGCCCCTGGGCAGCACCTCTAGTCCTAGTCAGGAAAAAGGATGGAAGCATGAGAATGTGTGTAGATTACAGACAAGTAAATCGCATTACACATAAAGATGCATACCCTTTACCACGCATTGAGGAATCCTTAGCTGCCCTAAAGACTGCTAATTACTTTTCCACCCTTGACCTCACTAGTGGGTACTGGCAAGTAGCTGTGGCTGAGGAGGATCGGGAGAAGACGGCTTTCACCACCCCAATGGGACTCTGTGAGTTTGACAGGATGCCGTTTGGACTCAGCAGTGCCCCAGGAACGTTCTAGAGAGTGATGGAGAGTTGCCTGGGACATCTCAACTTTGAAACCGTGTTGCTGTACCTGGATGACGTAATTGTGTACTCCAAGACGTGTGAAGATCATCTGAAGCACCTGGTGGAGGTATTCGAGTCACTGTCCAAGTATGGGATGAAACTGAAGCCTTCAAAGTGCCATCTGCTCAAACAAAAGGTACAGTACTTGGGGCATATTGTCAGCTCAGAAGGAGTAGCGCCAGACCCCGAGAAGGTCACCGCCATCCAAAAATGGCCAGAACCGAGGAATCTCAAGGAGGTGCGCCAGTTCCTGGGACTGACAGGTTACTACCGGAGGTTTGTAAAGGATTACACCAAGAAAGCTGCGCCTCTGCAAGACCTCCTGGTAGGACAAACCCTCAAGAGCAGAAATTCTCCATTCCACTGGGGTAAAGAACAGGTTGAAGCCTTCAAGGAGATGAAGGAGATCCTGACAGGCGATGAGATCTTAGCCTATCCTGACTACAGCCAGCCGTTCCTGCTGTACACTGATGCCAGCAACGAAGGATTGGGAGCTGTCCTCAGTCAGAAGCAAAATGGCCTGGATAAAGTCATCGCATATGCAAGCAGGAAGCTCCGCCCGACCGAGAGGAACCCAGAGAACTATAGCAGCTTCAAGTTGGAGTTCCTGGCACTGGTCTGGGCCATTACAGAGAGGTTTAAGCACTACCTAGCCTCCAGCAAGTTCACTGCCTACACTGATAATAACCCCTTGACGCATCTTGAAACAGCTAAGCTGGGAGCCATGGAACAACGTTGGATGGCTCGGCTGTCGAACTATCAATTCACAATCAAGTACAGGGCGGGCCGCAAGAACGCCAACGCTGATGCCTTGTCCAGGATGCCTCATGGGTCCGACACGGAAGAGGAATTGGATGACCTAGAAGAGATTGAACTACCTGCCTTTCACAGAAATGGGATGATCCACGAGCAACGAGCCTGCAGGAGGCAGCGTGGTAAGACGTTAAACCCTTTACCTCACCACAGCTGGAAGGAGACACAGGACAGCGACCCGGTTGTCAGCCGTATCAAGGAGCTGATAACGCAAGAAGGTTCCTCCTTGGAGAAGGATGCGTCTCAACAGGCAAAGCAGCTGTGGAACGAGAGAGGCCGGCTGTTTATCTACCATGAGAAGCTGTGCCGAAGGTACGTCAACCCAAGAACCCATGAGATGGTATGGCAGATAGTAGTTCCCAGAATGGACATTCAGATGGTGTTGGAAGCCTACCATGATCAAGCAGGGCACTTTGGCTGGAAGAAGCTGGAGACCCTGTTGAAGTGTTGTTTCTACTGGGTGGGAATGCGCAGTTCCATCGAAAAATGGTGTAAAAACTGTGTGTCCTGTAGCCTCCGAAGAAAAGACTACAGCAGCCAGAAAGCACCCCTGCAACCCATCAAGACAACTCATCCCTTGGAGATCGTGGCCTTGGACCATGTCAAATTGTCACCCAGCCGGTCGGGATACTCGTATGCCCTGACAATGGTGGATCACTACTCCAGGTTCCTGGTGGTCGCCCCTGTCAAAGATCTGACGGCAGAAACAGCAGCAAAGAAGTTCCAAGCATATTTCTGCAGGCCCCATGGATATCCTGAGCAAGTGTTAACTGACCAAGGCCCTGCCTTTGCAGCCGAATTATTTAAAGAGTTCTGTCATTTGTACGGATGTAAGAAAATAAGAACCACACCGTACCACCCCCAAACAAATGGTCTCTGTGAAAAGATGAATCACATTGTCATTGATCTGCTGAAGACAATACCGCTTGAGGAGAGGAATCGGTGGCCAGACCTACTACCTGATCTGGTAGATCTGTACAATCACATACCTGTGAGTTCCACCAATTGTACTGCAGCCTATCTTATGCGGGCAAGACCAAGTTGCCCATGGAACTGGAACTTGGTGTGGTAGAACCAGAAGCAGATGTTACTACTGAAGATTGGGACACAAACAGACAGGAACAGTACAGGAGAGTACAAGCCTGCGTGGAAGATCGTCTCAATAAAGTAAGGGAAAAACAAGAGGAAAACTACAACAAAAGTGCGCCAGCTGAACCTTTTGTACCTGGAGAAATTGTGCTGAAGAGAAAAAGGAGAATGCACAAATTAGATGATCAATGGGAAAGAGAGCCCTATGTCGTGCAAAATTCAAGGTTTGACAACCAGAAAACATGTACCATTAGTAAAGATGGAGGAAAGATGACCGCAACTGTATCCAGAGATCATCTAAAGCTGTGTCCAGATTTATTAAAGCTTCAAGAAGAAGAACCTGTCATTGACAAGGAGAAGCAAGATGAAGTCATACATACGGACTTAGGAGATTTTCCTGCAGATTGGCCTCGGATTGGAGAAGCTGTAATCGTTCCAGTACTTCAATTCTATCAACCACAAGAAGCACTCCAACGTCAAGTTGAGGCAGTTGCCGCAGAGGAAATAGTTCAAGAGGAACCTACTTCTGAAATATCTCCAGAAGAAGAGTCTCAAGATGAAGAGTCTCAAGATGTTGGAACTCAGGAAGAAGAATCCTCTGTCGAGCCCGAACCGGAAACCCCAGTTTGCAGTATACTTGTCAGCCCAGTAGGGAGGTTAAGGCAATTCTATAATTCTCTTGCACACAGGTCAAATGCTACCTCACCTAACGCAACTCCACGTAGGTCAGTACGCATGACGAAAGGACAGTTACCTGTTAGGTACTGAGAGTAGGCCTAACCAATGTAAACAGTTAACTAGAGTCATAATGTGTATAAATGTAATATAAGTCATTGTGTAAATATATGTACATACACTGTGTTCCAAATTATTATGCAAATAATATTTTCTCAGATTTTCCCAAATTACCTATATGAATTGCAGTCATTGTAATTTTACAGTCAAATAACCGAGTACAATTGAAAGGTTTTTGTACAAACTGCCTATGATAAAACTATATTTTTTAAAAAATAAAACACTCAAACTGCACTCAAAATGCATGTTCCAAATTATTATGCACAGCAGAGTTTTCTACCTTTTCATTTTAATAAAGAACAAAAAAATGGTCATTTTTTAAATTATAAGCATTAGCAGGTTATTACAAACTGAAATCAAACAGTTTTCAACTCAAAACTTTATTCTATGTGATGTTACATTCGCACACAGGACCCCTTGTTCGAAAGGAGCTTCTGAACGCTCTCGTCCATTGAATTTGTCAGGTTTTGGATGGTTTCTGCTTCAATTGTTTTGCATGAGGACAGAATACCCTCCCAGAGCTGTTGCTTAGATGTGAACTGCCTCCCGCCATCATAGACACTCCTTTTGATGATGCTCCAGAGGTTCTCAATGGGATTGAGGTCAGGGGAGCATGGGGGCCACACCATAAGTTTGTCCCCTTTTATGCCCATAGCAGCCAGAGATGCAGATGTGTTATGTGCAGCATGAGACGGTGTATTATAATGCATGAAAATGATCTTGCTGCGGAATGCACGGTTCTTCTTCTTGAACCATGGCAGGAAGTGCTGTTTGAGAAACTCAACATACACTATGGAGTTCATCTTTACCCCTTCAGGGATCATAAAAGGGCCAACAATCTCTCTCCCCATGATTCCAGCCCAAAACATTACTCCAGCTCCTCCTTGTTGGCGCCGTAGCCGTGTTTGCATGGGGTGTCCATCAACCAGCCATCCTCCACTCCATCCATCTGGACCATCGAGCGTTGCACGACACTCATCGGTGAACAAAACAGTTTTGAAGTCAGTCTTCATGTATTGTTTGGCCCACTGGAGCCGTTTCTGCTTGTGTGCAGTGGAGAGGAGGTCGACAGGATGGCCTATGCACAGCTGCAAACCTCTGAAGGACCCTGCATCTTGTTGTTCGGGGGACGTTGGAGGCACCAGCAGCTTCAAAAACTTGTCTGCTGCTATGACAAGGCTTTTTTTCCGCTGCTCTTTAAACCTGACGTAATTGCCTGTAGGAAAGAGTCCTCAATTTTCCCTTTCAGCACGCACACGTGTGTACTGTGAATCAGCTACATACTTCTTGATTGTGCGATGATCACGATGAAGTGTCTTGGCAATGTTGATTGTAGTCATGCCTTGACCTAAACACTCCACAATTTGTTGCTTCTCAGCAGCCGACACATCCTTTTTCTTTCCCATTTTGGCAGAAAATGTAGGCTGCTTAATAATGTAGGACAGCCTTCTTAAGTATTCTTGCCTTTCATTGGACACACCTGCCAAACTAATTAGCACAGGTGTCTGCAATTGCTTACAGTGATATAAAGAGCCCTGACACACATCACCATCAATGAGTTTAACTGACAAACAAAAAAATTCTTACCTTATCACTCCTAAACAATTTTTGCATAATAATTTGGAACACAGTGTATGTTACTTGTTAGTAACTGTTAAAGATTATTGCCTCCTGTAAAGGAAGAGTTTGTTTGATATTGGATGTTAATGTTGTGTTAAATATTTTCTTTCAGCCCGGGAGTGCTGAAGTTTACTAGGGGGGAATGTAGAGCCCAGCTGTGCCTGGAATCTCATTCCCAGAAGGATGCATGAAAGGTATGACCACTAGAGGACTCATTATGCACACAAACACCTTCACCAATCCCTAGAGCCACCAGAGGGAGCCCTTCTTAGAGTATATAAGGATGGTGAAGACACATAGAGAGCAGATTAGCCTGAGAGCTGAGAGAGTTCAGTCTGAGTTGAGACACCTCAGAGAGGAGTTGAGAGTTGTTGAGAGAACCTGAAGACTGCAGCTTTGAGTTTAGTTCAATGTGTGGAGGCTAGTACAAGTGGAGAAAGATAGCCACTTCAGCCTGGTCAGGACTGAGTCAACTGAGTGCAGTTCAGGGAGCAAGCGTGCCGACGCTTTGAGAGCGGTGAAGAGAGAGAAGAATCAGCTATCTACTGCTAGTGTGCTTATGTTAAAGGTCGGAGTAGGACGAAAGGCGAGTGGAAGAGAATAATAGAGTAACGGAGGTTGAAACAGCATTGATAGCTTACCTCTACTCTGAATAACCGGACACTGGGTCTGAGCTTGCTAGAGTCTACACAACAACAATAATACTTGATTGACAAGCATGATATATTTGGAATATAACATATCATAATGGTAAATACCACTCAAATATATAAAGACTAATATATGATTCAACTGAAAATAAATTTAAACAAAAGCCACCACTAAAACAAACAGTTCCAGAATCAAATTAATGAAGTAAAAAATTAAATTTTATTAAATCACAAGAAAACACTAAAATTGTAGTAAAGATGGGACACAGGTAAGATGAAGGTAGGGACATAGAAATCACAGAAAAGGTAAACCCAAAAACGTTCACTGGGATAACCAGTGATTGCCTCCCCATATGTAAACAAAATGCTCAGGCATATAAAAGGAATCAATGGAACATTGGCAGTAATATACATTAGGTAAATGCAGGAGCAATCAAAAAGCAGACACCTCACGGATGTATATAGATAAAGCACATGTGTCAATTATTTTAGATAGAATGTGACTACATACCGTGGCGTGGATAGGGAGGCACCACCAGAGATCACCAGTACCCCGACGCGTGTTTTTGAGTAAAAATCTCCTTCCTCAGGGGGCGTCAATACTTGATTGACAAGCATGATATATTTGGAATATAACATATCATAATGGTAAATACCACTCCAAATATATAAAGACTAATATATGATTCAACTGAAAATAAATTTAAACAAAAGCCACCACTAAAACAAACAGTTCCAGAATTAAATTAATGAAGTAAAAAATTAAATTTTATTAAATCACAAGAAAACACTAAAATTGTAGTAAAGATGGGACACAGGTAAGATGAAGGTAGGGACATAGAAATCACAGAAAAGGTAAACCCAAAAACGTTCACTGGATAACCTGAGGAAGGAGATTTTTACTCCGAAACGCGCGTCGGGGTACTGGTGATCTCTGGTGGTGCCTCCCTATCCACGCCATGGTATGTAGTCACATTCTATCTAAAATAATTGACACATGTGCTTTATCTATATACATCCGTGAGGTGTCTGCTTTTTGATTGCTCCTGCATTTACCTAATGTATATTACTGCCAATGTTCCATTGATTCCTTTTATATGCCTGAGCATTTTGTTTACATATGGGGAGGCAATCACTGGTTATCCCAGTGAACGTTTTTGGGTTTACCTTTTCTGTGATTTCTATGTCCCTACCTTCATCTTACCTGTGTCCCATCTTTACTACAATTTTAGTGTTTTCTTGTGATTTAATAAAATTTAATTTTTTACTTCATTAATTTGATTCTGGAACTGTTTGTTTTAGTGGTGGCTTTTGTTTAGAGTCTACACGACTAGTGAGAGATACCGGAGAACCTGCGGGACTTCAAGTCGCAAGGGCCCACAAGCGTTGACACGTAACCGAGGTCAGGAAGACGGAGTCTAGCAGGGCCCTGCATACAGAGACACTGTTCTATCCAAGAGAAGGCCCTACCACAAAGTCAGCCGGGCGTCTAAAGTAAAGACAGAGTTAGACTTCGTCTCATACAGGTCAGAAACTCACACTACAGGAGTAAGGAGGCCCTACACCTACTCAGTGGGAATAGCTGGATGTGCATCCTTCACCCTGCCAGCATCCCGGGACGTGCCTGCAACTACATCAGTAAAGGTACAGAAAGAGACTTTCGTGTGTGTGTCTGCATTATTGCTTCTGCGGCTGAAAGCCCCCTTCTCTGTCTTGCACCCCAGCACCACCATCTACCCTGAGGGACCCAGTCTTGCCTGTGGAAGACTTAACACCTTGCTGCCCAGTAACAACCCCTCAGCGGATCTACATCGCCGCGCTGGTCACACTGACCAGGTACCACAGGTGGCGTCACGATCATCTTACAAATACTGTAATCCCCTGTAAATATCCCCCTTTTTCAGTGAGCGCCCAGGGCCACGGACCGAGCTGTGCTACCCGTGACATACCCCATTGAAGTGAACGGGCTCGGTGCCGAGTACCCCACAGGCCCTGGCGGGCGACTCACATGCGCTCGAGTACTGCCTGAAAAAAGCAACGATTGGGCGACTTACTTGCATCTAAATGCATCCTATCCAGACGACTGCTCAATTCAACCATGCTGTTATGCATGAGGTTGAATCCAGCAGTCATTTGCTCGGCCAATAGTTTGATTGAGTTCTGGAAGGATGCATTTAGATGCAAGAACTTGGGCACATAGCTCCTTTCCTGACCTCTCTGGCACTGCCAGCCAGAACCCAAAGGTGTTCTAGAGGTGGTGGCAGTGTCAGAGGGGTTGGAGTAAAGGGAAAGCTACCTCGTCACGAGCAGCTTAATGTAACGAAGTCTGCCATGATGCTCCAGCGCTGGTGGATGGGGCCGAGGGACCAGACTTGAGGGAAGGTGCAGAGGGGTCAGGTCTATCGAAGTGGTCCCCGGTGGCGGACTCCTGTGAGATCGCTCCAGAAGGGTTCAACTCTGCAGCAGGCTCCCGAGTGCTGCAGATGGTGCTGTGGTACAAAGAAAACCAAAAAATAAGGTTAGACATGTAAACATTTTTACTTAATAAATGTGGTGGGGAATATTTACCTTCTGCTCACCATGGTCGACCGGAGGAACGACAGGGCTCTAGCATGCTTGTACTTGCTCCTGCATCCTCCCTATCCACTCGGGGCCTGCATCTCCTTGTTGAACTCCATTCTTGAAGCGATCCCTGAGTGATCACCACCGCTTGATAACCCTGTCTCCTGGAAAGAGAAATAACAAATTGGTTAGTATACAACACATTACATCCTGCAACATAACTTACTGAACTTTGAATACTTACGCGCTTGATTCTGGGCCGGAGCATCGAGGTCCTCCCAGTCTTCCACAACTTCACCACACACTTCCTCCTAGAGCAGACGGGTGACGACAGGATCAGCATGGCGGCTGTCCCCCATGTTCCACAGCGGCTCCCGCTCTCGGACTAGATCGATGAGGAGGTCAATGTCCACACCGGCCTCCTCACCGTCCAAGTCATAAGCACGCTGTGAAGCCTATTAAAAAAGACAAAAAACAAAAACATTAAACTCAAATCATCCACATGAAGTAGAAAAATACTAAAACAACAACAAAAAAGGGTACTTACTTTCTGCTGACCGTCATGACGCCTACGCCGATGACCCTGGGAGGTGCTTTGAGGACCTCTGCGCCGAGCCCCAGAATGTGAAGACTAAAAAAAAAAATATAAAAATTATGTGCTTGGATGTATTGTGTGTACTGTGATGTCTGTGATGATCTGTTTTTGTATGTGTTAGGTGTACTGTGATGTCTGTGATGATATGTTTTGAAGAAACTTACACTCTATGCTCCCGCTCCTTGCATTTCTTCACCTCGTCCATTTCCTTCTAGAAGCACCTCTGATGCTGCAGCTTCCTGTGAAACCAGAATTCATGCATATAGGGTTATGTGTACTAAAAATGTTAACATCACCAAAAATAAAAATTAATATTTTAATTACCTCAGTACGCTGATGCTGTGAGGGAGGGCTCCCAGAAGAAGACATAATGGCTTGTGGCCTGGGTTTGTCCCTAGTAGTGGCTTGTGGCCTGGGTTGGTCCCTCGTAGTGGTTTGTGGCCTGGGTTGGTCCCTCATAGTGGCTTGTGGCCTGGGTTGGTCCCTCGTAGTATCTGCAAGTATAAAGACACTTGTTAGCTATTTTACTAAGATTATTTCAGTGTTGTCCGCTGACTTAGAAAAAAAAAAGGTAGCTCTAGAGCTATTAGGATTTCAACCCCCCCCCCAAAAAAAAACCCCTATGCCCCCCCAAACAAAAAATGCTAAGTACATTAGTAGGTTGCTAAAGCACCCCCCTCTATAATTTAAAAGTTAGATATGCGCGATGCGCAAGGAAACATAACCCTCCACCTCCTGGATTTCCCAAAAAAAACCCAAACATAACACAGGCACCCAAGTAGTACATTGCAAACACCATTGCACAGTAAATACCCTTCTTCCCACTTTAAATCCCTAAACCCCCTACTTGAATATCTATTGAACACAGATGTAATGTTTCAAAAACCCTGGTAAAAAAAATGTAAAGAAAGACCCAATTTCTGCATTCCCCACTTGAATACATTATTTCTTTTTAAAATAGAACCTCAAACACCTCTGTATTGCATGTAAACAAAAATAACCAACACAGGTGCTTTCCTGTGTGACATAACCCAAAATTTTAAAGTTACCTTGGTGAAATGATACTATGGATTACAATTTTTGGAAACATTTTTAATAGTTTTTTTTTTTACTTTTTTTCATTTTTGTTAAAGCAAGTAGGAGCTACACAGCTCTTTATTTGAAATACAAGGATAGTAAATGAAAAATATAAAAAAATGCTTGGCTCGACTCACACACACAGGCCAGACTCACACGCACTTGCCGGACTCACGCTGGCTGGACTCACGCTGGCTGGACTCAAACTGACTGGACTCACACTGGCTGGACTCACACTGGCTGGACTCCCACTGGCTGATGGCTGGACTCCCACTGACTGATGGCTGGACTCCTGCTGGCTGATGGCTGGACTACCGCTGGCTGGACTCACACTGGCTGGACTCACATTGGCTGTACTCACACTGGCTGATGGCTGCACTCCCGCTGGCTGATTGCTGGACTCTGGCTGGCAGGATTCTGGCTGGCAGGATTCTTGCTGGCAGGATGCTGGCTGGATTCTGTATGCTTGCTGGCAAATTGAGGAGCAAAGCCCTACCCGGCAGGTTTATATACATTTGGGGCTGTCTGGCCAATTGGCTACAAATTAATAATTGGAGCATTCTCAGTGAAAAAAAACGGAATCTGGCATCGGATTCCGTCACTTGACGGACAGCGACGGATCCGGCGCCCATAGGCTACCATAATAGCCAATGACGGACGGCGTCAGATCTATCGCGGTCCAACTTTTTGACGTAGACAAAAATGTTACTTTGTCCGTCGTCTCCAGCCACCGGAGACAAAATTTCCAACGGATGAAACGTTAGGCTATCCGTCACAATCCGTCGCTAATACAAGGCTATGAGAAAAAAACGGATCCAGCGGCATCATTTGCCGGATGCGTTTTTTTTCTAAAACTGCCAGATTGCGACTGACACCAAAAGACATCATGTGTGAAAGAGGCCTTAATTAAACACACCTTCCAAAAATGCAGAGTGAATCTCTCCCCCACCTACATACTGCGCAGCCAGGGCTCACCGTAATCAGGCAGTGTTTACAATAAAATATAAATGAACCCAAGTACAAAAGAAATAAATTTAAAGATATATCTTTATTGAATAATAAATAAAATATCAATTGTTAGAATAAAAAAGACATAAATGTCAAAATATCAAAGTTTGCCACAAGATGGCACCATAGGACAAGTAAATATCAAGTGAATTAAACTATAGGCAAAAAAATCTCATTCAAAGTGATCAAAAGACAATAATTGTGATGAATACTCAGAGTGTGATATTCAATAAACAAAAATCCAAATAAAGTGTCATAAAGTGTGAATACAAGGAGAAAAAGAGGGGGGTATATGGGGTTAAAGAGCTTTTACCTACAGTGTGCTGTGGCGCCAAGAGTCCCTACGCACATTTCGGCAGTAGTAGCCTTCTTCCGGGGGGTGTCTAAGGGGTCAGATTAGCATCTATTTATATAAATATGTGGCCAATGAAAATGGGAGATAAAAAAGCATTCAAGTACGCCAGTATGTATTGGCGCATGCGGATACCCACTAAATCCCCGTCGCTCCCATACGCCAGAGCGTCACGGAGACATCCCGGTCACTGACCCAAATACCCGCCCACGAGATCACATGAGCGGTACTCGGACACGAAACCACGACGACACCAAAGAGACGTGCCAGGGAATGAGAGAGAGGGAGAAGTGAGCCTGCATGCGCACAACTGGTAAACAGAAAGCTGAAACCGGAATAGACAACAGATGGAAATTATTGGCAATTATCAAGACACACTCAATAAAGGAGTGATTCTGCAAGTGGGGACCACAGACCACATCTCAGTACCAATGCTTTCTGACTGATGTTTTGGTCACTTTTGAATGTTGGTTGTGCTTTCACACTCGTGGTAGCATGAGACGGACTCTACAACCCACACAGGTGGCTCAGGTAGTGCAGCTCATCCAGGATGGCACATCAATACGAGCTGTGGCAAGAAGGTTTGCTGTGTCTGTCAGGGTAGTGTCCAGAGGCTGGAGGCGCTACCAGGAGACAGGCCAGTACACCAGGAGATAAGGAGGGGGCCGTAGGAGGGCAACAACCCAGAAGCAGGACTACTACTTCCATCTTTGTGCATAGAGGAACAGATGGAGCACTGCCAGAGCCCTGCAAAATTACCTCCAGCAGGGATTTCTGGCCCTATAAATGGGGTTGGGACCATCAGTTGTGTTGTGCAGAAGTCTGTTGTATACACAGCTGATAGTCCTACTGAATAGACTGTTAGAATTTGTATTATGGCAAGAAAAAAGCAGCTAAGTAAAGAAAAACGAGTGGCCATCATTACTTTAAGAAATGAAGGTCAGTCAGTCCGAAAAATTGGGAAAACTTTAAAAGTGTCCCCAAGTGCAGTTGCAAAAACCATCAAGCGCTACAAAGAAACTGGCTCACATGAGGACCGCCCCAGGAAAGGAAGACCAAGAGTCACCTCTGCTTCTGAGGATAAGTTTATCCGAGTCACCAGCCTCAGAAATCGCAGGTTAACAGCAGCTCAGATTAGAGAGCAGGTCAATACCACACAAAGTTCTAGTAGCAGACACATCTCTACAACAACTGTTAAGAGGAGACTTTGTGCAGCAGGCCTTCATGGCAAAATAGCTGCTAGGAAACCATTGCTAAGGACAGGCAACAAGCAGAAGAGACTTGTTTGGGCTAAAGAACACAAGGAATGGACATTAGACCAGTGGAAATCTGTGCTTTGGTCTGATGAGTACAAATTTGAGATCTTTGGTTCCAACCACCGTGTCTTTGTGCGACGCAGAAAAGGTGAACGGATGGACTCTACATGCCTGGTTCCCACCGTGAAGCATGGAGGAGGAGGTGTGATGGTGTGGGGGTGCTTTGATGGTGACACTGTTGGGGATTTATTCAAAATTGAAGGCATACTGAACCAGCATGGCTACCACAGCATCTTGCAGCTGCATGCTATTCTATCCGGTTTGCGTTTAGTTGGACCATCATTTATTTTTCAACAGGACAATGACCCCAAACACACCTCCAGGCTGTGTAAGGGCTATTTGACCAAGACGGAGAGTGATGGGGTCCTACGCCAGATGTCCTGGCCTCCACAGTCACCAGACCTGAACCCAATCGAGATGGTTTGGGGTGAGCTGGACCGCAGAGTGAAGGCAAAAGGGCCAACGAGTGCTAAGCATCTCTGGGAACTCCTTCAAGATTGTTGGAAGACCATTTCCGGTGACTACCTCTTGAAGCTCATCAAGAGAATGCCAAGAGTGTGCAAAGCACTCATCAAGGCAAAAGGTGGCTACTTTGAAGAACATAGTTTTGATGCCTTCAGTGTGAATTTACAATTTTCATAGTCATGAAAATACAGAAAAATCTTTAAATGAGAAGGTGTGTCCAAACTTTTGTCCAAATCGGTTGATATGCGATATGACCAAACTGTGGAATTAAACTTTGCACATGTAGCAGCGACTGTGGCAGCAACTCCAAGACCTGGAGCAGGATGACATTTTTCATAGCCTGGTACAGCGCAGTACGGATGTTGTACAATTCACACTTGTGTACTGGATACAGATGAAGGACCTCTGCAACCTTCTGTACGTTTTCTTAATGGCTACTAAGATGGTTAGCGGTGATGATGCCATCATCAGCATCCCTATTACTGTCATCAACATGCTGGAACACACTTTAAATAGTGTGGGTGAGCAGATGGTGGTGGTGGTCCTGGGTGGAAGAGGAGGAACCTTTAGGGTTAACAATATCTATAAGTTCATTTCTGTCATCTCACAGTCGTTTGCTATGGGAGGAACAAATGGAGAAAGACCATGAAAAGGACAAGAAGGAAGAGGTGATAGACGTACAACAGTTAGGAGATGAAACGATAATGATTTCCTCCATGTTGTCCGTGGTTGTCAGGAGGGGATGGAGGAAGAAAGTTTGAGTGTTATATCACCACCAACACACTGTGGAGTTGGACCTCTTGAAAGAAACCGACCCATGAGCGCCTTCTTGCAGCACTATCTGCAGCATGACTGTTACCCGTATAGTTATGATTCCAAATAATGCTGACTACTACAACCCCTGGCAAAAATTATGGAATCACAGACCTTGGAGGATGTTCATTCAGCTGTTTTATTTTGTTGAAAAAAAACAGATCACAGACATGGCACAAAACAGAAGTCATTTCAAATGGAAACTTTCTGCCTTTAAGAAACACTAAAAGAAATCAAGAACAAATAATGTGGTAGTCAGTAATGGTTATTTTTTTTAACCAAGCATAGGGAAAAAATTATGGAATCATGAAAAACAAACAATCAAATAAACACTCCAACACATCACTAGTATTTTTGCACCACCTCTGGCTTTTACAACAGCTTGCAGTCTCTGAGGCATGGACTTTACAAGTGTCAAACAGTACTCTTCATCAATCTGGCTCCAACTTTCTCTGCTGTTGCCAGATCAGCTTTGCAGGTTGGAGCCTTGTCATGGACCATTTTCCTCAACTTCCACCAAAGATTTTCAATTGAATTGAGATCCGAACTATTTGCAGGCCATGACATTGAACTTATGTGTCTTTTTTCAAGGAATGTTTTCACAGTTTTTGCTCTATGGCAGGATGCATTATCATCTTGAAAAATGATTTCATCATCCCCAAACATCCTTTCAATTGATGGGATAAGAAAAGTGTCCAAAATATCAACATAAACTTGTGCATTTATTGAAGATGTAATGACAGCCATCTCCCCAGTGCCTTTACCTGACATGCAGACCCATATCATCAATGACTGTGGAAATTTGCATGTTCTCTTCAGGCAGTCATCTTTATAAATGTCATTGGAACGGCACCAAACAAAAGTTCCAGCATCATCACCTTGCCCAATGCAGATTCGTGATTCATCACTGAATATGACTTTCATCCAGTCATCCACAGTCCACGATTGCTTTTCCTTAGCCCATTATAACCTTGTTTTTTTCTGTTTAGGTGTTAATGATTAAGTGTTTCACTAAAGTTTATAATGCCTGGATGTGAAAAAAAAAAATTACCACAAAAATGATTTTTTAGTCCCCAATTTTTGATTTTTCCCAAGAAAATTGGACCCCAAAAGTTGTTGTTCAATTTGTCCTGAGTACGCTGATACCCCACATGTGGGGAGGGGGGAATACTGTTTGGGTGCACCGCAGGGCTCGGAAAGGAAGTAATGACGTTTTGGAATGCAGACTTTGATGGGTGTCATGTTCAATTTGCAGAGCCCCTGATGTGCCTAAGCAGTGGAAACCCCCCACACGTGACTGCATTTTGGAAACTAGACCCCCAAAGGAACTTATCTAGATCTGTAGTGAGCACTTTGATGCCCCAAGTACTTCACACAAGTTTATAATGCCCGGCATGAAAATAAGAAATCCTATTTTTTTCCTACAAAAATGATCTTTTAGTCACCAATTTTTTTTTATTTTCCCAAGGGTAACAGAAGAAATTGGACCCCAAAAGTTGTTGTCCAATTTGTCCTGAGTACGCTGATACCCCATATGTAGGAGAAAACTACTGTGTGGGTACATGTCAGGGCTCGGAATAGAAATAGTGATATTTATTAATGCAGACTTTGATGGAATGGTCTGCGGGTGTCATGTCGCGTTTGGAGAGCCCCTGATGTGCCTAAACAGTGGAACCCACCCACAAGTGAGCACATTTTGGAAACTAGACCCCCAAAGGAACTTATCTAGATGTGTGGTGAGCACTTTGAATCCCCAAGTGCTTCACAGAAGTTTATAACGCCCAGGCGTGAAAATAAAAATATCATATTTTTTCCACAAGCATGATCTTTTAGTCCCCAGTTTTTTATTTTCCCAAGGGTAACAGGAGAAATTGGACCCCAAAAGTTGTTGTTCAATTTGTCCTGAGTACGCTGATACTCTATATGTGGGAGAAAACTACTTTATGCACACACGTCGGGGCTCGGAAGGGAAGTAGTGAAGTTTTGCATTGCAGAATTTGATGGAATAGTCTGCGGGCGTCATGTTGCATTTGGAGAGCCACTGATGTGCCTAAACAGTGGAAACCCCCACAAGTGACCCCATTTTGGATACTACACCCCAAAGGAACTTATCTAGATGTGTGGTGAGAACTTTGAACCCCAAAGTGCTGCACAGAAGTTTATAACGTAGAGCCATAAAAATAAAAAAAAATTTTTTCCGGCGATCTGACAGGCAGTGCAGGAGGCTTTCTAAGCGCCTGCTCTCAGCAGGCACTGAGGAAGCCGCCTCCCTGCAGGACCTGGAAGGACCCCGCAGCCATTTTGGATCCGGGGTCCTGCAGGGAGGAGGCCCTCTGAACAGCGCGATCACATCGCACTGCTCTTAGGGTCTCAGGGAAGCATGCAGGGAGCCCCCTCACTGCGCGATGCTTCCTTATACCGCCGTGGTTGATCGCAGTGTTCCAGGGTTAATGTGCCGGAAGCGGTCCGCTGACACCTGGCCGCGATCCCGGGAGCGCAGCTGATCCCATATGACGTACTATTCCGTCTTTGGGAATTAAGTCCAGGGCACATGGACGGAATAGTACATCTGAGGCAGAAAGGGGTTAAAGCTGTGAACTAGGAGTCAGGAATGCTTCCAGGAGCGATCCCCATGATGTGCCTGTGTCATTTTAGCAGCGTTTCCATCATTTTCAGATGCATTTAGACCAAAATAGGACCCCCGGGGGGATCTCGGCAAAAATGCTCTGG
This sequence comes from Oophaga sylvatica, assembly GCA_033576555.1. Taxonomy (NCBI): domain Eukaryota; kingdom Metazoa; phylum Chordata; class Amphibia; order Anura; family Dendrobatidae; genus Oophaga; species Oophaga sylvatica. The sequence goes on from JARQOD010000002.1 coordinate 435,858,087, forward strand.
TCTCCCATAGACTTACATTGGGCTCGAACACCCGAGTATTCCAATCTGCTTGACCCAAGCAACGAGCACCAGAGCATTTTAGTACTCGCTCATCGCTACTGTTTATTCTTTGCAGTTGTTACCCATTATCGTTCAAATTATCACCTCAATAAATATTAGACTTAAGAATCCACACAGTCTGTTTACTGGGGAAGTGGACAAGGGTTTATCTGTATGCTGAAATTCACACAGCACCGTACGTGGAGGAAGGCAGAACAGTAAAAACGGGCCGCCGGTCGCAGGCAGTGATTGCACAGACTGTACAGGACCGCTACCACCCAGACTGCTCCGCATTCGGCTATCACAGCAGCCACCATACAGTTGCAGAACGAGACTGCAGCCTGCCAGCATGTGCTACACCATTCCCGCCATGCGGAAGCCCGCCCACCCATAGACTCAGTTTTCCGTCAAAATACTCAGCAGTACGCAGCTAAGGCTGGTTTCAAATTTGCGTCTGTACCCGCAGCGTTTCATCCGCATAGATCCGCATGCGTCTTTCCTGTGCCTTGATTTCTGTATGCCTGATGTTACTTGACCTTGGACTTTGTTCTGACCATCTGCCTGTTTAACCCCTTCAGCTCTGATCCGTTATCCTCCAGGTACTCTGACCTCGGAACGTTACCTGACCATGCTTTTATTGCTTCCTTCTGTTTATGACGTACCCTCCTGGCTTCTGACCTTGGACTCCTTGACCTCTCTGACTCACGGCTTTGCTGTGAAATGTGATTAGCGTCACAGGGGCCAGATACCATGTGTCCAGACCTGGTCCTGGCTTACCTCCTTGTCTCTTCCGACCAGCCTAGGCCCTGCAGTCACTAGTTCCTGAGTCCTATCTCTCTCATCCACAGTTTGGAAGAACCCCAGCGGTAAGAGATGTGGCCTGGGTTCGGGCTTTAGTGGCTCTGGGATAAAGCCTGGATCAGGAACACAGCTCCTGCTACCTCTGCTCTTGTTCCAGCTTCCTCTGGACACTCCCTCGAGAGGCTTGCTTGCTTCTGCCATCTTTGTTGCCCACTGAGTACATTACGCTATATGGATGACTAATTGAGTACAGTAAAAAATTTTCACACTTTTTTGGTGTGTTATAAATCACAGAAATGTATCCCAGACCACGTAATATTGTATGGTTGAGTAATGTAAGCCTACAAAATAAATTAACTCTTTTTTTTCACTTTTATAGATCATAGAATCATAGAATCGTAGAGTTGGAAGGGACCTCCTGGGCCTTCTGGTCCAACCCCCTGCTCAAAGCAGGATTCTCTAAATCATCCCAGACAGATGTCTATCCAGCCTCTGTTTGAAGACTTCCATTGAAGGAGAACTCACCACCTCTGGGGTACCTTTCACAGGAAAGGTACCCCAGACCATGGAATAGAGTATGGATGGGAATTGTAATACAGCCCATTTTTTAATACTTTTTTGTAGTGTTAGGTAATATCACAGAAATTTACCCCAGACCACAGAACAGTGTTTGAGTGACAAATGTAATGCAGCTATTTTTTATGCTTTTTTGGAGTGTTAGATATCTCAGAAATATAGCACAGAAAATGTGAAACTGTATGGCTAAGCTATTTAAGACTGCAACATTTTTTAATACTTTTTTTCAGTTTTATAGATTACAGGAAATGTACCCCATAGCAGCAAAATAGTGTATAGAAGAGAACTGTAATCCAGACAATCTTTTGAACACTTTTTAGTAGTATTAAATAGTATCACAGAAATGTACCCTAGACCACAGAATAGTGTATGGGTGAGAAATGTAATCTGTCTAATTTTTTTAATAATTTTTTGGTGTCATATATAACAAAATATCACAGAAATGTACCAGAGAACACATGAAACTGTATGGCTGAGAAATTTAAGCCTGCAAAATTTTTTAATGCTTTTTTTGAGTGTTGCATATGTGAAAACACAACCCAGGGAAATTTTGTAACAATTTTTTTGAGTGTTATATAGCACAAAAAAGTGATACAAATCACGTAATACTTGATGGATCAAAATATATCCAATTTTTTTTAACCCTGTTTGTAACACAAACAGCTAAGCAAACAAATAGTCCTTAGAATGGCTGTTAGTATGATGGCTCGGCTTCAGCACCAGTATCAACATTACAGGCCTCTGATTCATAATACTGGACAAACACAGGCCTATACAAGCACTCTCTCCCTCCAATACAAAGTGTTACAGAGCTGTGCAATCCCGTCAGTATGCCAAGACAGGTGGCACCTGTCCTTTTATAACCCCTGATGATGTCACATAGCCAATCACAGTAATGCCACAAAAAAGATGGCTACGGCATTACAGTGATGCACAGGCAATCCCAGCATGCTTATTGACTGTTTAACAGGCTCCAAAAATTCTTTATAGGGACGTGCTTTTTACATAGAGCACCACCCATTACTCACAAAGTAACGAGTACATCCGAGCACCGTGATACTTGAATGATAACAGAGATGTCATGATCCAGTCCAGAGTCTGTTTTCTGCTGTCTTCTCTCTGGACTGGTCATGAGGGGGTTAATACCCCTCTGCCTCCTTTTGGAGCTGGCAGTGCTATTTCAGTCTGCAGCCTGCGGGCCAGTGTCAGCTATAGTTCATGCTTCCAGGCTAGAGTCTCTGACCCTAGTGATCCTCCTGCCTCTGACTTCCCATATTTGTGTATGACATTGCCTGATCTCTGAACTCTGCCTTTTGTTTTCCGTCTCTGATACCACGCTTCCCGACTGGCTTTTTGACTCTCTGGCTTGTACTCCGACTACGTCTTACGTTTTGGATACTACGTTCCCGGTAGGCTCTGACTTCTGGCTTTTCCCCTGACTACGTGCATTGCTGTGACCTGTGGTACTTCTGCTCCTGACAGTTTCTGACTTCGGCTTGTCTGACCATTCTTTTGTTACCTGTGACACCTGTGCTGCTGCTCTGTGTTACTTCTCTGTATGTGTGCAACCTCTCTTCCTCATCAGCACCCCCTGGTGGAGGTTGTGCTTTACTGCACTGCAGCAGTACATTAAATTATAGCTGACCCATACATTTAAAGGGATTTTGCTTTTTTTTTTCTCTCGTCATGGACCCGCTTGGTTACTTGATGAATCAAGTGTCCAGGTTCACACAGAAGATGCGGGTTTTTTCGGGTGAACATCGGGCCCTTGTCACGTCTCATACTCTCTTACAGAAAAAACTGACGGAGACTGTTAAGACTGTGCAGGAAACCACCCATCATGCTGTTAGTCAACCTGGTGATTCTCTTGATGTTGTTGTGCACTCTCCCGAACCCTTGATTAAGCTTCCTGACACCTTTTCTGGCGAAAAAGATAAATTTCGTACATTCGGGGAGAGTTGTAAATTATGGTTTACTCTTAGACCTCCATCATCTGGGGATTATTATCTCCTTACTAAGGGAGGGTCCCCAAACGTGGGCTTCCTTGCTGCCCCCTACTGCCCCCGAACGGATGTCGGTAGATAGGTTCTTTGAGGCCTTACGACTTATCTATGATGAACCAGATTGTGTCAGAGTGGCAGAGGACACTATTATGGGTCTGGTTCAGGGAAAGCTCTCAGCCGAGTGGTACAGCTCCGAGTTCTGTCGATGGTCCACTGAAGTGTCCTGGGATGACTGCGCTGAGTGGTCTGTTCAGGTTTGGACTGGCGGATTACCAGAAGGATGCTCTGGCTCTCCATCGACTTCCCAGCTCATTGGAGGAAGCTATGACTCAGGCTATCCGTATGGATCGGAGGCTGCGGGAGAGAGGTGTTGCACAGCGAGAGGTTCCATTGTTCTCTGCTTTATCTGTTGTCTCGCTGCCATCTGAACCTATGGAGGTGGGGGCCACCAACCTCGAGGAAAAGGAGACGAGACGTCGGCGGGAAGGAAAATTGTGTTTTTACTGTGGAGATCCCGGACATTGGAAAAAGGACTGCTCCTCCCGTCCACAGATCAACAAGCGGCTGAGTCTGTGTGATTGTCATGGAAGTCATCCAGACTCTCAGGTACCTTTCTCTGCATTTTCTAAAATTTTGTTGGAAGTGGAACTTTGTTGTGGGAGTGGCTCCATGTCCACTTTTGCCTTCGTGGATTGCGGGTCGTCCATGAACTTTATTAACTCTGATTTCATGTCCTGATGCTAGTTAGGGACAGTTAGGTTGGAGACTCCTATTCATGTTGTTGTCATTGACAAAACAGGAGTTTCTCCTTAAAGTGAGTTCCTTGCACCAGGAACGTATTTCATATTTTGTTATGGACAATCTGCCTGCGGGACTGGTGTTGGGCTTCCCCTGGTTGCAACTACATAATCCTGTGAAAAACTGGGAATCTCGGGACATTGTTAAATGGGGTCCCAATTGTTCTAAGAATGTCTTGTTACTGTATCTGTGTCATCCGTCAGTCAGGAGGGTATTCCGGAGTACCTGAAGGACTTTGAGGATGTGTTCTCCGTAAAGGAGGCTGAGGTTCTACCACGCTTCCCGACTGGCCTTTTGAGTCTCTGGCTTGTACTCCGACTACGTCTTACGTCTCACGTTTTGGATACTACGTTCCCAGTAGGCCCTGACTGCTGGCTTTTTCCCAGACTACGTGCATTGCTGTGACCTGTGGTACTTCTGCTTCTGACAGTTTCTGACTTCGGCTTGTCTGACCATTCTTTTGTTACCTGTGACACCTGTGCTGCTGCTCTGTGTTACTTCTCTGTGTGTGTGCAACCTCTCTTCACTCACCAGCACCCCTGGTGGAGGTTGTGCTTTACTGCACTGCAGCAGTACATTACAAGAGAATCATTGAGCACGTTCGCTCATCCCTACTTGTCACCAGACTTTCTTTCCTGGAAAAAAATAATCAGGAAAAATTATGCTGTAGAACATACCATAGAAATCAATTGAACTAGGAAAATGAAAAAGTGATTTGACATAAAATTCATTCTTTTGGTCAGGAACAATGCTACATCTGATGCAGTGGTTTTTGCAGGAAGGCCTTTATATTGTATATTTTATGTAGTGTGATGACATCTTTATGAAACTGGCATCATAAATCCTCATGTCTCTACTCACATATAGCTTGGTTCAACTATGTTATTTTTGGGGTCTTCATTGCAATTGCAGCCTCTTCCCAACATTTGACAACAATATTTTTGATTAGATGCCTTTAACAATTGATACATTCAAATCACAATAATACTGGGATCTGGGTGTCAGCTAGTGACATTGGTAGGGAGCATTGTGACACATTCATAATTATTCAGGGAACTGCACACTACAAGACTCTGTGGTCGGTATGAGACAAAAGGGAGCACTGACCAAAGATCTTAATCCCTGTTCCCCCAAGATTTTTGTAGTGTATTCAGATTCTATCTGAATCCCCCTAAAATCGGAATTCAGATGCACCGCCAATCTTTTAAAATGAAGTCCATTTGCGGTTTTGCTCTAAAATGTGTGCTTTGTTGAGACAGGGCAGAAAAACATGGCAGACTATGTTTTTCTGCACATTAGAACAGACAAGCATGACGGCAGTTCATCTGGATCCTACTCTAGGAGAATTCAGATAGAAGTCTATGAAGATGGGAATTATCCTTTCAATCACAAAGTATAATTAGTAACTTATCAGTAAACAATGATCAGGCTTCATTTACTTCCAACTGGGACAACTCTTTGGGAATGGCTAAATGTGCCGAGCACTGGTGATAGAGACCCGGCCATAGTACAGCCTGCAACTATGCAAGTATGCTGCTTTCCTGCAAATAACCTTTGTTTTTTTCAATAGGTCATTAAGATTGGTACATTTTTTTTTAAATTCGTTTATAAGATTGGTACATTTTGTTTAACTTAACAGTAGTTCTATCACATGAAGCATTTGGCACTAACAACCAATTAAAGATCACACCGCTAATTGTGAATGTGCTTTCTCACTCACCCTCAGATATATAGTATTCATATTGATATTATCATACTACACTTGCCTGGTGGGCTATGGCATGAGGGGAAGTTCATAGGCCTGCAGGGATGGTGATGGAAGGATTGCATTAGGGTGATTAGGGTATAATTGTCAGGAATACCAATATATAGCTGCATGAACTTGAGGTTAGCACTGCAATGTTCCCTGGTGGTTATCATGATGACACCTATTCAGCAGATCACCAGAAAAACATCTACATGTAACAAAAGTGACTATTTATGAATCCTCAAACACATACATTCTACAGCATCAATCATCCAGTAGATATCCCGCTCAGTATCCTTCTGTCTACAAGATTAGGGCCAATCCAGTCAACACCCAATAAGCGGAAAAATCTTTACATCCATCACCTGCAAAGAATTTCAGAAAGGAAAGGTCACTTCATGGATGATTTAGCCACCAAGCTAGCAAAGCACAGTGATGGCGACCTTGTCCTTAACCCTTTCATGGCTGATTTAGATGTGCAATTGAAACATTCTTTTTTTCAAAAGACTTCTATTTTTTTTAATTAAATCAGATAATGATCCCTGCATTTGAATCATCTGTACTGAGCAGTATCCATCCTGTGTTGTCAAATGCGAAGCCCCCGTTCATTAAAGAGAACGGGCTCATGGGAATATTGGACTTCTATATGCATGTACTATTTTATAATCATTATACTTCTAATCATTGTATGCCTTTGAGTTACATTAAGGGTTAATGAAGAATGAAAACCTTGCCAGAATTGGGATGCCTAGAGATGGTTTCCCCCCAAAATCTGTCTCAGAGGATTGGATGTTGCCCCAAGAAGGTGCGCTCTTCCTGTTCATATTTAACCATGGATCCATGACTTTGGCGCATTCCTGTCAAGAAAATTTGAAATTTGTCCCATCCCCCCTCTTTTGTTTTAAAAAATTCTATTGGTTTAGTTATTTATAATACAGTTTAATTGATCAATTGATCAGTTTTATTATCAATATCCTTAATAAAGCATTGCGGCTTGTTTTCACCCAACTTCATTGCATGGCTCTTATTTTGTCATTATTTAGAATAGTGCATATTTTCCCATGAATTTGATTTCTGAACAAGCAGAACTGCAGGGTAAAGCATGGCAGAATGCAAATATGGCAGGATGTGGATTTTAGATTATTTTTGAAAACACAGCTAAGCTGTAGACACTGATTCGAGTAATGTAATGGGCTAGAGCTGCAGTATAAAGCGTGAAGGTGAACATTGTAGAGAATCTGTCAACAGAATTTTAGACCCCAAACTATTTATATGCACATGTAACTCTTTCAAAGACAAGTCCAGCAGTACCTATATATGGCCATCCTTAACTCCAATACTGAAAAATCAGCCTTTGAATTGATAGTAAAGAGATTTTGAAGAACTGAACTCTGTCATTCCAGCAGTATTCCCTCCCCGACTTCCGCCTATGTGATTGACCGCCTTTATGTTGTGTGATTTCAGGAAAAGGTGTTGTCAATCAAGCAGGAGGAGGCAGCACTGAGCAGGGCAATAGAGCTGGAGTGACAGAGGCTTCAGATATTTAAATAATTTAAATGCTGATTTCTCAGTAACGGAGTAACGGACTGGCCAAGTAAAGATATTGCTGGACTTGTCCTTGAAATGGGTACGTGTACATGTAAGCAGGTAGCGGGATGCAGTAATGGACAAGAGGCAGACCAAGGGTTAACAAGGGGTTTAATTAACAGGAGGTTAATCCTCACAGGGAGATATTTAAAGGGAATCTGTTACCCCATTTTTGGACTATGAGATGCGACCACCGCCATCAGGGGCTTATCTACAGCATTCTGTAATGCTGTAGATAAGCCCCCGATGTCACCTGAAAGTGAAGAAAAGCGAGTTAGATTATACTCACCCAGGGGTGGTCCGCCGTCCGGTCCGGTCCGATGGGCGTCGCCGTCTTGTTCAGCGCCTCCCATCTTCTAGCGAAGCCGGCCTCTTCTCTGCGTCCCGTCGCGGCTCCTGCGCAGGCGCACTGATCTGCCCTGGTGAGGGCAGAGCAGAGTACTGCAGTGCGCAGGCGCCGGATAAGGTCAGAGAGGTCCGGCGCCTGCGCACTGTAGTACTCTGCTCTGCCCTCACCAGGGCAGATCAGTGCGCCTGTGCAGGAGCCGCGACGGGACGCAAAGAAGAGGCCGGCTTTGCTAGAAGATGGGAGGTGCCGAACCGGACCACGACCCCTATCAGACCATACAGGACGGCGGACCGCCCCTGGGTGAGTGTAATCTAACTAGTTTTTTTTCACTTACAGGTGACATCGGGGGCTTTTCTACAGCATTACAAAATGCTGTAGATAAGCCCCTGATGCCGGTGGTCGTATCTCATAGTCCAAAAATGGGGTGACAGACTCCCTTTAAATGAGGGGGGAGAGTTCTTCCCTAATAGAAAGAACACTTTTAACGGGGTTTTAACTAATAGGGGAAGATAATATAAACTATACACTTAACACTTTGGGCTACAGTCATAGATGTGCCCCTTTCGTTAACTGGGGCCATGGAATGAGCCACAACGGGGATCTGTTACAGTCCTGTGGAAAATGGGGGAAACTTTTCTGGTGTTGAGAATGTCCTCTTGTTGTCCTGATGGTGTCGATGTCCTCCTATGGTACTGGCAATGATGGTATCTTCTTTTGATCCTGTTGATGGCGCTAATTGCCTAGGGTTCTAGCACGGGCACTGGCCCCCAACGGATGCAGGGAAGAAGGAGGGATAGACTCTTCTCTCAGTGGTAAGAATCCTTGTACTATCGGTGCCTGGGACACGGTCCCAAAACAGTTCATGATGGATTGTTCGGTCTGCTGAGTTGTACCGTTGAGCACCGGTATCCCTCACACAGACAGTTGTCTCAGCGTCGTCAGCCGAGTTCGCAGTCTCATCAAGGTCCTTGATGTAGGCGGGGACAGCGATGTTAGCGGGGACAGCGGGACATGCGGTGTCTCAGCGGGACCCCATCAGTCAGCCCCTGTCCGCATGTCCTCTCGTCCCGGCCCCTCTTAGCTCCGCCCCCTCTCCTCACAGCCAAAATTACCTCACATGACTGACGCACGCTCAGCATTCCCGCCACCATAGTTAGAATTTCTGCGCTCGCATTTTCTGCCTGCTTAGCCACGCCCCCTTTTCTCGAGCACAGGGAACATCTTGTTACTCTAAGTGCTCCCCCCTTTAACTTAGGTGACAGATCCGACGGTTCTGAACCCGTTACGGATGAGACAAGCCTGGCTTGCTTCTCCTTACATTCGCCCCTCTTTGTGCTCACCATTCCACGGGTGAGAGTTCTTGCAATATGCATTGACATTCTTTTATATTTCCAACTTGTCGCCAAATAAAATTATCCTGGTCAATTTGGTTAGGGTTTTTTCCTGCTGTTGAACGTTCGGAACGTTGTAAACTGGGATTCAGTTGGTTCTGCTTGGGTACCCGAATCCGGCTGAGTAAACAAGAGTGAGGGTCCGCTCCGCCCTGGAGAAACACCCCTTGTAGGAATCTCAGAAGTCCCTGAGGTCTCAGATCTTTGTTGTTTTTCTGATTCTATCCGTGTAGATTCAGAGTACTCGCTATTAGTGATGAGCCACCCCCGTAGTGTTCGGTTTGGTTTGCCGAACAGCCGTGTGTTCGACGAACTGTTCGACGAACAGTTCGTCGAACACCGTCGAACACCGTTAAAACCAATGGCAGGCAAACCGAAACACATAGAAAACACATAGAAAACACTTCAAAGGTGTCCAAAAGCTGACAAATTGCTCAGAAGACACAACTAACACATGGAAAAGTGACAAGTACATATAGTTATGCGAAAAGAAAAGAGGTGGAGGAGTAAAAGGATGAGGAGATACAGATATAGGCATGTCATGCCCTTCTAAAACCAAAAAAGTGCCAAGCCGACACGGTCAGTCCGTTCCTGCCCGTGCGACCTGCGTGTCACCGGGTTTGTGCCAGAGCTGCGGTGGACCCTGACGGCCAGCCCCCCTCTCCCAATACTAGTGCCTGTCCGCTGGTGGGTCGAGCGAGCCCCCCTGCGGTGGAGGCAGGTCTAATCTTTTTCATTTAAATTGTCTCTCTAATTTGAATGAGTACACTTTAAATCCTTTTACAAGGATCTATTGGAGGGCAAGTCTCATGCCAGCAGCCGCAGTAATGCCAGGTCCAGTAGCGTCCAGTAAAGCTGCTGCAGTTAAAAAGCTTTTATAAGGATCAAGCTTGGCGGTCCACCGCAAGGCGTCCTACCGCCACTCACAGCCTCTGTGCCTTGGGGTGCTCTTCACTGATTGTACTGGGGGCCCGAAGCATTTCCTTTGAAAAAATTAAGTGTCCAAAGTACAGGTGGTGTAGCTTGCTTAACAGCTGGGTTTATCCGCTGACTAGCAGACACTGCTACTAGGCCCAAAATTATTGTCGATTTTTCGGAAAAACCGAACTCTTCGAAATCTAGTTGCCCCCAGCAACTCTCAAGTCCTTTCATCTGCAACCCGGATAAATTCTAATCCAGGTTGTTTTGCATGTAGGACCTCTAAGTGTTTATGTTGCGTCTCTATTATGAATGGGGTGCAAGAATTTCAATCTCGTACCACAGGCATCAGTTTTAAAATCAACTGTCATGTCAATTGCCAATCGTGCTACATTATTTATTTAATTGAGTGCGGTTGTGGGTTGCAGTACATCGGTCGGACGATACAGACGATGCATGCAAGGCTCAACAAGCACCGTCAAAATATCCGAAATGGGTTCATGCTACACAGTCTCTCCAAACATTTCTCCCTAGTGCACCAAAAGAATTTGAATTTGTTAAAACTCACTGTTATTGAGCAGATACCAGATGATATGCCTGATCGGTATAATAATCTAATAAGAAGGGAGAGTTTCTGGATTTTTAAACTTGGTACACTGGCCCCTGAGGGGTTAAACCTCACTATTGAAAAAGTCACGTAACATATGCATTTTGAGATTTATTTATTTTCATTTATTTTTTCTTGTGTACATTGTTTTTATGTCGTTTTTAGGTTGGTTTTATTCAATTTATCTGTTTTTTTTTCTTTTTTCTTTTTTGCAGTCATATTTGCATTTTTAATCATGTGGGTGTTCTGATTAATTGCCTTTTAATTTTCATTTGCTGCTCCACCTTTATATAGCTTTCCTACTCCATTCTATGTATAACTGCCACCTGAGGAAGATGGAGCTATTCCGTTGAAACGCGTTGTGGATATCAATAAATGAAGACTTTTTAATATCAGCTGAATTGCGTCCCTCGCACTCCTTATGACCGGATTGCTTTTCATCACTTATGTCTGATCCTCTCTTGAGGTACCCGGCCAGAGCTGCAGCGGACAACCTTAATCTCATCTGCCTTTATTGCCAGCCTGGCGCTCCTTTGAAACCGTCTATCTGAATTTGGTTGCAAAATTATTGTCTGGGCTAGATGCAGTTAAAAATTTGTAATTATATCTACAGCCGGTGGCTACTCCGCTGACTAGCAGACACTGCTACTAGGCCCAAAATTATTGTCTGGGTTAGATGCAGTTAAAAATTTGTAATTAGATCTACAGCCAGTGGCTATTCCACTGACTAGCAGACACTCAAGCTTTGTAGCAGACCTCTGATTCCCAGGCTATAGTATGAGTAAACAGCTCTAGTCTTCACACTCAACCATCTGTGTTACCCCAAGCCACAGTGTATGTAGTTTCTTACGGTTAAAAGGGGGGTGGGGAAAGACCCAACCCACTTGTAATTGACGATGCCAACATCACCTAAAACACAGCAAGGGGACTCCAAAAAGAGTCTCCATTTTTTCCAAAAATTTGGGGCACAGACACCACTTAAGTAGCATCAATTGCCCCAGATTTGCTTAAAACGGTTGGTGAGGTGATTTGAACAAATCCTCAAGCTTTTACTCTCCCCAGGATGACACAGGGGTAGAAAAGTCCTTGCGGATCCATGATTTGTTCATCTTTATGAACTTGAGTCTGTCTACATTCCCAGTGGACAGCCGCGTGTGCTTATCTGTCAGCACATCACCAGCAGCGCTGAACACACGTTCAGAGAGAACAAAAATTATTATTAATTTGAAAGCTGGTGGAGCTTAGTATAGATGGCCTAATACAATGAGTACCACACACTGCTACAGGCCCCAAATTATTCTACAGGCAAGATGCAGCTAAAAATTATTATTAATTTGAAAGCTGGTGGAGCTTAGTATAATGGCCTATTAGAATGAGTAACACACACTGCTACAGGCCCAAAATTATTTTCCGGCCTAGATGCAGCTACAAATTATTAGCAATTTTAAAGCTTAAAACGTTTGGTGAGGTGATTTTACCAAATCCTCAAGCTTTTACTCTCCCCAGGATGACAGGGGTAGAAAAGTCCTTGCGGATCCATGATTTGTTCATCTTTATGAACGTGAGTCTGTCTACATTCTCAGTGGACAGCCGCGTGCGCTTATCTGTCAGCACACCACCAGCAGCGCTGAACACACGTTCAGAGAGAACGCTGGCTGCGGGGCATGACAAGATCTCCAAGGCGTGAGTGGCGAGCTCCGGCCATTTATCCAGATTGGAAGCCCAAAAAGATCAAGGGTCCAGTGACACAGTCATGGCTTCGATGTTCACTTGGAGATACTCCTGTACCATCGTCTCTAGGCGTTGACTATGTGTCTGACTTCTTGTCTCCTGTGGCCTTGCAAAGGATGGGCTAAAAAACTGGTGAAAGGATTCCGCAAAATTGCTGTGAACACCAGCAGATACTGTGTTTCTGTTACGGTTTGAGTGCTGAAGACTCGACAGTCCCACGGTTGGCAAGTTAGAACTGTGAGATTCACTACGTGCACCACTGGTGTTTTGTGGAAAAGCACATGTAAGATTCTGCAACAGTCTCTGCTGATACTCCTGCATGCGTGAATCCCTTTCTATGGCAGGAATTATTTCGGCAAATTTACTTTTGTATCGGGGATCTAACAGTGTGGCTACCCAGTAGTCAGGATTATTTCGAATTCTGACAATTCGGGGGTCATGTTGCTGGTAGTGCAGCAAGAAGGCACTCATTTGTCTTGCGCATCCAGGAGCACCAAGTCCCTGTTGTGTTGGTGGCGAGGTACGAATCATGCTTCCTTTCTCTGCCCTCTCCCCCCAACCTCGCACAACAGAAATGTGATCAAGGTCTCCCTCATCTGATGAGTCTTCCATGCTCATCGCCAGTTCGTCCTCCATTTCTTCCTGGGCTCCTGCACCTTCCTCACTAGTGGAGCTTAGTATACACTCATGGCCAAAAGTTTTGAGAATGACACAAATATTATATTTTCACATGATCTGCTGCCCTCTGTTTTCTATGTGTGTTTGACAGATGTTTTTATCACAGTATCACAGACAGAAATATAATAATTGCAAACATATGAGTAACAAAAGCTTATATTGACAGTTAGAATGAGTTAATGCAGCAAGTCAATATTTGCTGTGTTGACCCTTCTTCTTCAGGACCTCTGCAATTCTCCCTGGCATGCTCTCAATCAACTTCTGGACCTAATCCTGACTGATAGCAGTCCATTCTTGCACAATCAATGCTTTCATTTTGTCAGAATTTTTAGGTTTTTGTTTGTCCACCCGTCTCTTGATGATTGACCACAAGTTCTCAATGGGATTAAGATCTGGGGAGTTTCCAGGCCATGGACCCAAAATCTCTATGTTTTGTTCCCTGAGCCATTTAGTTATCTCCTTTACTTTATGGCAAGGTGCTCCATCATGCTGGAAAAGGCATTGTTGATCGCCAAACTGCTCTTGGAGGGTTGGGAGAAGTTGCTCTTGGAGGACATTCTGAGGTGAGGTGCAATCTTTCTAGCTGCGATACTCTTCCCTGTAAGGCCATTTTTGTGCATTGCAATGATGACTGCACGTGTTTCTTTAGAGATAACCATGGTTAACAGAAGAGAAACAATGATGCCAAGCACCAGCCTCCTTTTAAAGTGTCCAGTGGTGTCATTCTTACTTTATCATGACAGATTGATCTCCAGCCATGTCCTCATCAACACCCACACCTGTGTTAATGGAGCAATCACTGAAAAGAGGTTAGCTGGTCCTTTTAAGGCAGGGCTGCAATGATGTTGAAATGTGTTTTGGGGGATAAAGTTCATTTTCTAGCCAAATATTGACTTTGCAAGTAATTGCTGTTAAGCTGATCACTCTTTATAACATTCTGGAGTATATGCAAATTGCCATTAGAAAAAGTGAAGCAGTAGACTTTGTAAAAATTAATATTTGTGTCATTCTCAAAACTTTTGGCCATGACTGTAGATGGCCTAATAGAATGAGTACCACACACTGCTACTATGCCCAAAATTATTGTCCAGGCAAGATGCAGATAGAATTTTTTTTTTTTAAGGCTGGTGGAGCTTTGTATAGATGGCCTAATACAATGAGTACCACAGACTGCAACTATGCCCACAATTATATTACAGGCAAGATGCAGCCAAAAATTATGAGCATTTCAACGCTGGTGGAGCTTTGCATAGATGGCCTAATACAATGAGTACCACAGACTGCTACTCTGCCCACAATTATTCTACAGGCACGATGCAGATAGAAATTCTTTTTTTTTTAACTCTGGTGGAGCTTTGTATAGATGGCCTAATACAATGAGTACCACAGACTGCTACTATGCCCACAATTATTCTACAGGCAAGATGCAGCAAAAAAATTATGAGTATTTCAACGCTGGTGGAGCTTTGTATAGATGGCATAATACAATGAGTACCACAGACTGCTACTATGCCCACAATTATATTACAGGCAAGATGCAGCCAAAAATTATGAGTATTTCAACGCTGGTGGAGCTTTGTATAGATGGCCTAATACAGTGAGTACCACACACTGCTACTCTGCCCACAATAATTCTACATGCAAGATGCAGATAGAAATTCTTTTTTTTTCAACTCTGGTGGAGGTTTGTATAGATGGCCTAATACAATGAGTACCACAGACTGCTACTATGCCCACAATTAATCTACATACAAGATGCAGATAGAAATTCTTTTTTTTTTAAACTCTAGTGGAGCTTTGTATAGGTGGCCTAATACAATGAGTACCACAGACTGCTACTGCGCCCACAATTATTCTACAGGCAAAATGCAGATAGTAATTATTTTTTTTTAACCCCTTCTCCCCCAAGGGTGGTTTGCACGTTAATGATCAGGCCAATTTTTACAATTCTGACCACTGTCTCTTTATGAGGTTATAACTCTAGAACGCTTCAACGGATCTTCACGATTCTGAGAATGTTTTCTCGTGACATATTGTACTTCATGATAGTAGTAAAATTTCTTCGATATAACTTGCGTTTATGTTTGAAAAAAACACAAATATGGCGAAAATTTCGAAAATTTTGCAATTTTCAAACTTTGAATTTTTATTCCCTTAAAACAGAGAAATTTGTCACACAAAATAGTTAATAAATAACATTTCCCACATGTCTACTTTACATCAGCACAATTTTTGAACCCAAATTTTTTTTTTTAGGAAATTATAAGGGTTAAAAGTTGACCAGCGATTTCTAATTTTTACAACAAAATTTACAAAGCCATTTTTTTTAGGGACCACCTCATATTTGAAGTCACTTTAAGGGGTCTATATAGCAGAAAATACCCAAAAGTGACACCATTCTAATAACTGTACCCCTCAAGGTACTCAAAACCACATTCAAGAATTTTATTAACCCTTCAGGTGCTTCACAGGAGCTGAAGCAACGTGGAAGGAAAAAATGAATATTTAACTTTTTAGCCACAAAAATGATATTCACAAACTTTTTTTTTATGTTCACAAGAGTAAAAGGAGAAAATGGACAGATAAAGTTGTTGTTCAATTTCTCCTGAGTACACCAATACCCCACATGTGGGGGAAAACCACTGTTTGGGCGCACGGCAGAGCTCGTAAGGGAAGGAGCGCCGTTTGACTTTTTCAAACTAAAATTGGCTGGAATTGAGATTGGATGCCATGTTGCGTTTGGAGAGCCCCTGATGCGCCTAAACAGTGGAAACCCCCCACAAGTGACACCATTTTGGAAACTTGACCCCCTAAGGAACTTATCTAGATCTGTTGTGAGCACTTTGAACCCCAAAGTGTTTCACAAAAGTTTATAATGCCTGGGTGTGAAAAAAAACAAACAATTTTCCACAAAAATTATTTTTTAGTCCTAAATTTTTGATTTTTCCCATGGAAATTGGACCCCAAAAGTTGTTGTCCAATTTGTCCTGAGTATGCTGATACCCCATATGTGGGGGGGACTGTTTGGGCGCACGGCAGGGCCTGGAAAGAAAGTAGTAACGTTTTGGAATGCAGACGTTGATGGGGGTCATGTTCCGTTTGCAGTGCCCCAGATGAGCCTAAACAGTGGAAACCCCCCACAAGTGACCCCATTTTGGAAACTAGACCCCCTAAGGAACTTATCTAGATCTTTGGTGAGCACTTTGAACCCCCAAGTGCTTCACACAAGTTTATAATGCCCGGGCATGAAAATAAAAAATCCTATTTTTTTCCCACAAAAATTATCATTTAGTCACTAATTTTTTATTTTCCCAAGGGTAACAGGAGAAATTGGACCACAAAATTTGTTGTCCAATTTGTCCTGAGTATGCTGATACCCGATATGTGGGGGGGAACCACAGTTTGGGCGCACGGCAGAGCTCGGTATGGAAGGAGCACCATTTGACTTTTTCCAACCAAAATTGGCTGGAATTGAGATTGGACGCCATGTTGCATTTGGAGAGCCACTGATGTGCCTAAACAGTGGAAACCCCCCACAAGTGACCCCATTTGGGAAACTAGACCCCCTAGAGAACTTATCTAGATCTTTGGTGAGCAATTTGAACCCCCAAGTGCTTCACACAAGTTTATAACGTAGCGCCGTAAAATTAAAAAATCATATTTTTTCCACAAAAATGATCTTTTCACCCCAATTTTTATTTTCCCAAGGGTAACAAGACCCCAAAAGTTATTGTGCAATTTGTCCTGAGTACGCTGATACCTCATATGTGGGGGGTAAACAACTATTTGGGTGCATGGCAGAGTTTGGAAGGGAAGGAGCGCCATTTGACTTTTTCAACGCAGAATTGGCTGGATGCCATGTCGTGTTTGGAGAGCTCCTGATCTGCCTAAACAGTGCAAACCCCAGACAAATGACACCATTTTGGAAACTAGACCCCTCAAGGAACTTATCTAGATGTGTGGTGAGCACTTTGAACCCGAAGTGCTTCACAGAAGTTTATAACGTACAGCCATAAA
Source organism: Oophaga sylvatica (assembly GCA_033576555.1). Classification (NCBI taxonomy): domain Eukaryota; kingdom Metazoa; phylum Chordata; class Amphibia; order Anura; family Dendrobatidae; genus Oophaga; species Oophaga sylvatica. The sequence continues at coordinate 435,875,329 of JARQOD010000002.1, forward strand.
ATAAAAAATCTTTTTTTTTTACTAAAATGATTTTTTCGCCCCCAATATTTTATTTTCACAAGGATAACAGGAGAAATTGGACCCCAAAAGCTGTTGTCCAATTTGTGCTGAGTACGCTTATACCCAATATGTGGGAGAAAACTACTGTATGGTCACACGTTGGGGCTCGGAAGGGAAGTAGTGACGTTTTGGATTGCAGACTTTGATGGAATGGTCTGGGGGCGTCATGTCGCATTTGGAGAGCCCCTGATGCACCTAAACAGTGGAAACCCCCCACAAGTGACCCCATTTTGGAAAATAGACCTCACAAGGAACTTATCTAGATGTGTGGTGAGCACTTTGAACCCTAAAGTGCTTCACAGAAGTTTATAATGTACAGCAGTAAAAATTAAAAATCCTTTTTTTTTTACAAAAATGATTTTTTCGCCCCCAATATTTTATTTTCACAAGGATATCAGGAGAAACTGGACCCCAAAAGTTGTTGTCCAATTTGTCCTGAGTACACTGATACCCAATATGTGGGAGAAAACTACTGTATGGGTACACGTTGGGGCTCGGAAGGGAAGTAGTGACGATTTGGATTGCAGACTTTGATGGAATGGTCTGGGGGCGTCATGTCGCATTTGGAGAGCCCCTGATGCGCCTAAACAGTTGAAACCCCCACAAGTGACCCCATTTTGAAAAATAGACCCCACAAGGAACTTATCTAGATGTGTGGTGAGCGCTATGAAGCCCCAAGTGCTTCACAGAAGTTTATAACGTACAGCCGTAAAAACAAAAAAACATTTTTTTTACAAAAATGATATTTCGCCCCCAGTTTTTATTTTCCCAAGGGTAACAGAAGAATAGGACAAATTGCACAATAACTCTTGGGGTCCAGAGTACGCTGATACCCCATATGTGGGGTAAACTACTGTTTGGGCGCATGGCAGAGCTCAGAAGTGAAGGAGCACCGTTTGACTTTTTCAACACAGAATTGGCTGGAATTGAGATCAGACGCCATGTCACATTTGGAGCGCCCCTGATGTGCCTAAACAGCGGAAAGCCCCCAATTCTAACTCCAACCCTAACCCCAACACACCCCTAACCGTAGTCCCAACCCTAACCACAAATCTAACCCTAACACACCCCTAACCCTAATCCTAACCCTAATCCTAACTTTAGCGCTAACCCTAACCCTAACTTTAGCCGCAACCCTAACCCTAACCCTAATGGGAAAATGGAAATAAATACATTTTTTAAATTTTATTATTTTTCCATAACTAAGGGGGTGATAAAGGGGGTTTGGTTTACTATTTATAGCGGGTTTTTATGTTTGGCAGCTGTCACGCTAAAAGACGATTTTTATTGCAAAAAATAGTTTTTGCATCACCACATTTTGAGAGCTATAATTTTTGCATATTTTGGCCCACAGAGTCATGTGAGGTCTTATTTTTTGCGGTACGAGTTGACGCTTTTATTGGTACCATTTTTGAGCATGTGACATTTTTTGATCGCTTTTGATTTTGATTTTTGGGAGGTTACAATGAACAAAAATCAGCAATTCATGAATTTCTTTGGGGGAGACGTTTATACCGTTCCGCATGTTGTAAAATTGATATAGCAGTTTTATTCTTTGGGTCAGTACGATTACAATGATACCTCATTTATATAATTTTTTTATGTTTTGGTGCTTTTATAGAATAAAAACTATTTTATATAAAAAAATATTATTTTTGCATCGCTTTATTCTGCGAGCTATAACTTTTTTATTTTTTCGCTGATGATGCTGTATGGCAGCTCATTTTTTGCGGGACAAGATGATGTTTTCAGCGGTACCATGTTTATTTATATCGGTCTTTTTGATCGTGTGTTATTCCACTTTTCGTTCGTCGGTATGATGATAAAGCATTGATTTTTTGCTTTGCTTTTTTTTTTTTTAAGGCGTTCACTGAAGGGGTTAACTAGTGGGACAGTTTTATAGGGGGGATCGTTACGGACACGGCGATACCAGATATGTGTACTTTTATTGTTTTTTTTTTTTATTTACAGGAATAAATGAATTTATTGGGGAATATTTTTTTTTTTTTTGGAATTTTTTTTTACACTTTTTATTTTTATTTTTTTAATTTTTATACTTTGTCCCAGGGTGGGACATCACTATGTAGGGTGAGATCGCTGGTGTGACAGTGTGCACAGCACTCTGTCACACCAGCGATCGCTCTGGCAGTGCTGCAGGCTTCTCAGTGCCTGCTCTCTGCAGGCACTGAGTAAGCCGCCTCCCTGCAGGACCCGGCGGCCATCTTGGATCCGGGTCCTTGGAGGGAGGAAGGCCTCAGAACAGCGCGATCACATCGCGCTGTTCTGAGGGTCTCAGGGGAGCGTGCAGGGAGCCCCCTTCCTGCGCGATGCTCCCCTGTGCCACCTGCCAGGGGTTAATGTTCCGGGAGCGGTCCGTGACCACTCCTGACACACAGTCCCGGGTGTCAGCTGTGATAATCAGCTGACACCCGGCGGCGATTAGCTGCGCTCCCCCCGGGAGTGCAGCTGATCGCCCTGGACGTACTATTCCGTCCATGGGAATGAGGTCCAGGGTCACATGGACAGAATATTACGTCCAATGGAATAAAGGGGTTAAACTCTGGTGGAGCTTTGTATAGATGGCCTAATAGAATGAGTACCACACACTGCCACTATGCCCAAAATTATTGTCCAGGCAAGATGCAGATAGAATTTTTTTTTTTTTTAAGGCTGGTGGAGCTTTGTATAGATGGCCTAATAGAATGAGTACCACACACTGCTACTATGCCCAAAATTATTGTCCTGGCAAGATGCAGCTAAAAATTATGAGTATTTCAACGCTGGTGGAGCTTTGTATAGATGGCCTAATACAATGAGTACCATAGACTGCTACTATGCCCACAATTATATTACAGGCAAGATGCAGATAGAAATTATGAGTATTTCAACGCTGGTGGAGCTGGCAAAAAGTGATAGCAACTGATGTAACCTAGTCCTCAAAAGGGCTGCAATTACAAATAGTCACTACTCCCAAGTTGACCTATCTGTCTATATAGAGCACAGACCTGCCTGCTAAAAGTGCTAGGAACTGCTGTAACCTAGCCCTTAAAAAGGCTGCAATTACAAATTAGTCCCTCCCTACTCCCTAAACCTTCCTGTCTAACTGGAAATTCGCTTCACAGTCACTGTTACAAAGATAGCACTAACAGCAGCAGCAGTGCCATCTAACACTGTGCTGCAGCAGTGAGAAAATGGTGGCGAGGGGGGAAATGGCTGGTTCTTATAGGGCAAGGACATGTGACATACACAGCCAATGACACATGCCCTTGCTTGTGTGAAAAAAAAGCGCTTCGCTCCGTGTGTGCGCTGCTGATAGGCTGACAGACTGCACCGCCCACTGGAAATGCAGGAAAGAGAAAAAAAATGAAGATCTTCATTATCTCTGCAGAGATCCATCCCATGCCCCTCCCCCCACCCCGCTGTACACTCAAACTGTGTATTAACAGTGATTATGAGCATTTCTGTGAAAAAATCCAGTGACGATTTAGGTGCACGAACAGTTATCGAACATAACCTCGAACAGCCGGATTTTTTCAAAATCGTTCGGGTTCGTCGAACGGCTCGAACACCGCCCAAAACAGCTCGAATTTGAAATCGGCGAACAGTTCGCTTCGAACACCGCTCATCTCTACTCGCTATCTTCTTCATCACTAGCAATGGTTGAGGATCCTCAAGAGCATTGGACTTTTTTTCTCTATTCGCAGGGAATCTCTAGACATGTTTTGGTGCACAACACGAGTTGGAGCATCGTTGTCCCCTTCGGGCTGGACCTCGAAAACAGGTCCTTCAGAATTGACTCGTCGCCGTACACGGTACGGTGTTGTTTCCCATTGCTAATCTAATTTGTCTTGAGGATGCTTCTCTCTAACTAGTACCCGGTCTCCAGCCTGCAGAGTTATCCCCCGTTGAGGAGTCGTCTCTGGATGTTCCATCTCTCAGAAACGGGTCTGCAACAGACAATCTAGCATCTGTAGTTGATGACGATGTTCTCGAACCCAAGTTGACACCCCCCATCCGTGGGTAGTCTTCCTCAGGGTCCATCTCCAACTCGGTGATCTCTTGACCTGGCTTGCCGAAAAGTAGAATATAGGGCGTGTATGCGGTGGTGCTATGTACCTGATTGTTATACACCCATACTAGCTCTGCTACATAGTCTGGCCAACGGGCCTTATGATCCTCTTCTAGGATTCTCAGCATTTGGATGAGGGTTCGATTGAACCGTTTACATGCTCCATTGCCCTGAGGATGATAAGGGGTCATCCGAGATTTCTCAGTTCCATACTTATACTTAGTTCTTCCATAACTCGCCCTAAGAAGCAAGCGCCCTGGTCTGAATGAATTCTTTTTGAGCAGCCATCCACTTGAATGAAGTTTTTCCAGATGGCGTAAGCTGCAGACTCGGCAGTTTGGTCTCGAGTCGGGGTCACAACCGCAAATTTAGTAAAGTGGTCTAACATTGCTAAACAATGTTCATATCCTTAATGGACTAGGTCGATTGTTAGATAATCAATCATTAATACTTCTAACGGAGTGGAGGTTATGAGAGTTTGTGTGAGGGCCCTTTGCTTCGGAGGTTTGACCAGTTCACAGTTCCTGCAGAGTCGACAGACTTCTTCCACCTGCCTTTTCAACAGTGGGTGATATACTAATTTTTGCAGCCAGTGAAAGTTTTTTTCTGGACCGAAGTGCGCCGCTTTTTCATGCGCCTCTGTGGCCACTTGTAAAAGGTTTTCAGGAATCACCACTTGCCAGGTGACAGATAGGGCCCGTTGTAACTGTACTTTTCTATACAACAATCCTTCTTTTAGGTGGAGCCTCTCCCCATTGCCGGAGAATCTGTTTCATTCCATGGGACAGGTTTTCTCTCACCAACCGGGTAGGCAGTTGTTTGATGACCACCCATTGCCGAAGTCAAGCGAGCTCTTCATCTTCTTGCTGAATCCGTACCCACTCATCACTGGGCTGCTCCAACACTTCCACCGTGATTTCTGCCTGAACTGGTTCCCCCATAGCCGCCAAAGTCCTGGCAGATCCTCGAAACTTCGCCACTTCATCAGCCTCCAGCTCTTCATCCCGATTAGAGCCGGGTCGCCCAAAGGGGATTCTGGATAATGCATCTGCATGGATGTTTTCTGACCCCCATTTGTAGGCTATTCTGTACTGGTATTTGGCCATTCTAACAACCCAGCATTGTTCTAGGGCCCCTAATATTGCATTTTCTTAATGGGCCAGAGGGTTATTATCTGTGCGCACCTGTACCTCAGATCCGGATAGGTACTCCACAAACTTTTCTGTCATGGCCCAGACTAATGCTAATAGTTCTAGTTTGAATGAGCTCTAATTGTCTGGGTTCAGCTCAGAGTCATGCAGGGAGCGACATGCATAGGCAATCACCCTCTCTTTCCCATCTTGGATCTGCGACAGCACGGCTCCAAGTCCATGTAAGCTTCCATGTGTATGAAGAATCAAGGATTGAGAGAAATAGGCATAGGCCAGGACCAGGGCCTCTGTCAGAGCCATCTTCAAGGTTTGGAATGCTTTCTCCTGGTGCTCTCCCCACTGGATAGTTCGATTTTTTTTTTGCTCCTGCTGATACTCCTTTCAACAGTTTTAGTAAAGGATTTGCAATGTGGGTGAAGTTTTTCATGAACAGTTGATAATATCCAGTCAGTCCTAAGAAGGCTCAAACATCTTTTACAGTTCTCGGGTCGGCCAATCTTGTACTGCTGCAATCTTTTCATGAGACGGACGTACACCTTCTGCGGAGACCACGTGCCCCAGGTACTCAATCTGGGTGCGGAACAGGTGACATTTGGATGGTTTCACTCGAAGCCCATGCTTCTGTAGCAGGCTGAGTACTTGCTCCAGATGCTGTAAGTATTCTTCAAAAGTGGGGGCAAATACAATTATGTCATCCAGGTAGATGAGAGCAGCTTCAAAGTTCAGATCCCCCAAGCACCTCTCCATGAGTCGTTGAAAAGTACAGGAAGCATTAGCTAATCCAAAAGGCATTCTGTTGAATTCAGGTCCATAGGTAGTATAAAGGCCGTCTTTGCTCGATCATGTTCGGACATTGGCACTTGCCAGTACCCACAAGCCAGATCTAAGGTGGAGAAGTATCTGGCATTTCCTAGAGCGGACAACGATTCTTCAATATGGGGCAGTGGTTACGAATCTCGCACCTTACATGCGGTTAATTTGCGATAGTCCACACAGAACCATAGGGTGCCATCCTTTTTCCGTACGAGGACGATGGGCGCAGCCCACAGGCTCTGACTTTCTTGGAGGATACCATTCTGTAACATTTGGGCTAACATTCCTTTTACCTCCTGGTACATTTGCGGGGGAATCTGTCTGTAACGTTCTCTCACAGGTGCAGCGTTACCCGTCAGAATCTCATGGGTGATGGCAGTCGTACAACCGAAATCACCCTCGTGTCTAGCGAACACTTCCTGATAATGCTCCATCATGGTCTCGACTTGTTTCACCTGCTGCGGTGTGAACTCTGCCAACTCATCCCAATTTTTGTTCTAGGATGTGGCGTCCCCTTTTTTGTGATTGGGGTTCAAATACAGGTGTTGTCTCTACAGCTACAGTCCTGGGGTCTTCCTTTTTTGCCTTTAATTGAACGACCTGTGATGGTATAAGCTCCTCTGGCATGCCTATTATTTTCCCAATTTCACTTCTTGCGGTAAGCGTCAGAGTGTCTTCCCTTAGGTTCACACACCTGGGTGTTTTACCTTCACACACAGTGTCTAATGTCCTGGCTATTAAGATCCCCGATGGTAGATTCCCCACAGTCGCTGGTTCCAGCTGAACTTCAACCCCTTCTAACGGGGTACACGTTCGGACAGGTAGTAACAGTACACTTTGACCCGGAGTTAAGTCAAGCTTGGTGGTGGCCAGTATGATCACCTTCCCTAACACCGATCCTTCCCAGGAGACCTCTTGTGCCTGGGCTGTCGGGATCAATTTCTGAAATACCTTCCTTTGTGGAGTATGCAGGCCCCATTGTTTCAGGAAGGTGTTTGGAGATTCGCTAATTAGAAGACTTCTGAACTCTCTGAGTACATTCATTCCAAGCGTAATGGTATGTCCCTTTATGGGGTCACCCATGGTCAACACCACTCCTTTAACGGCCCAGGTCTTTGCCGCAGACTTTAATCTGCATCCACGCCACCTCTGCGACTGGTATGGGTAGTTGATTGGCGGCTGTCAACTTGATCCCTGGACCCCATTCTGGCCTCACAACTTTTAGAAAGTGTCTTTTAAAGTATGTCTCGGGCATCGTGGTTACTTGAGAGCACGTGTCTGCAAGTCAGTGTACGGCCCGTCCATCTATTTTGGCCCATACCAAGGGACTCACTGACACTAAATTGGTGAGACTGTCGGTATTT
>JARQOD010000002.1:435882885-435963145 GCA_033576555.1 Oophaga sylvatica
GGTTTAGGGGAGCTGTGGGTGGAGGCATCATAACGTGTGAGTTGCGGGGGGTACATCATACTGGGGGGCGAAGAATGTAAAAAGGGGTAAAAAAAATTTTTAAAAAACTTTTTTTGGGGGGCATTTTTCTGTGCGGGGGGGTGCTGTGGGGCATCATCTTTGCATGAAGTAGTATTGAAGGTAATCAAACGTGGGAATGTAATTTTGGGGGCATCTAGTGTTTTGAGGAAAATGTATTGTGGGGGGGTTCTTGGGGAGATACTGAGGGGATTAATGTGGGGGAGACTAAACAGGGGGGGGTCAAAAAATTTTGGGGGGAAATGTATGTAGGGAAAAATTTTTTATTTTCGAGGAGGAATTTTTTGGGGTTTAAAATATATTTGTGGGGGGGGCATTTGTTTGGGGGGGAAAAAATGGGAAACTTGGGGATTTTTTTTGGGAACATCAACTGTCAGGAGAGAATGTGGCGATATGAGTGAGGAATGATATGTGTAGGGGGTTGGTTCATCTAGTGTATGGGGAATCATACTTTTGGGGGGAGTGGAGGGGCATCATATTATGGGGGAATGTATGGGGTTATTATGTGTGTGGGGTGCGGTACCCTACTTTTGTGGAAGTATGTACTGTGATGCAACAACTGTGTGGGGGAAATGTCTGCGGGGACTCAATTATGTGCGAAGAAATATGGGGGGAAATTTTTTCTTGTGTTGGAATATATTTGGGGGCATAACTGGTTGGAGAGCTGTTTGGACATCATACGTGGGGTTAAAAGTATGGGTTTTCTGAAATATAGTTTGGAAGTATGTGGAGGATTATACTGTTTGGGCAATAAAAAGTTTGGAACACATACGTGCATGGATGAATATATGTTGGGATCAAATTGTGTTGAGGAATGTACGTGGGGGGATAAATGATTAGATTTTGGGAAAAGATGTACCTTCTGGGAGGCATAATAGCCATGAAAAAAACAATGATTGCACTTTTACTCTTTTTTGGTTTTAATAGAAATTAGTAAGTTTTAGTCAAACATAATGAGATAATAATTGAGACCAGGGGAACTTGAAAAACTTTTATGCGATTTTTTACTTCTTAGACTTTCAGAGTGTTGCTGAGATCTAAGGGTTAAAATTTACCTTGTGGAGAATGACTACCAGGCCGGCATACAGAGTGAGGAACTTTTAACCAAGTGTTTTGGGGGAAATTAAACTGCAAATTGCCTATACAGAAGGAAGGGCTAAACTCTAGTGCCCCCCCATTTTGGGTCTCATCTTATACATAAGGGGATATTGTCCGGGAACTATTTTATTTTACTTCAAACATATGTTTTTTTACCTGACAAGTAAAGTAAAAGTTGTCATTGGAAATCTCTTTACTTTTTTGCTGTTTTTAAAAAAAAAAAAAAATCATTTTTGAAAAAATACTGCACTACTGAATGAAAAAAATTTTTATATCCCCCGCATGTATTTTAAGAAATGAAAAAAAGCTAATGGCTTTATACCCTATGAGGACAAACTTTTGTGGGTATAAAACGGAAATCCATTTTTATATGCTCGATTTTTTTAAAAAGTTAATTGATAGGGTCTTTTTTTTAAATTAAAGCGATTAAGTTAGAAATTCATAAAAAAGGCCCATTATAAAGATTTGCTCTGACGCGTTCACAAGCTTCATTTACTAACAACCCGGTGATTATTTCCCCTCTGTGGGCCCCAAAAGGGGGGGAAAAAAAAAGGAAAAGGCAGGGTTTTTCACTTTTTTCCCGTACTGAATTATAATGATAGCCAAAAACCCGAAATTTTCCACGTGCACATATTGCCTTGCAGAAAGGCGCAATATGTAAAAAAAGGAGTGAGGAAAAGGTCTGGTGACAAGTGCAAATGATGCTTTTCTATACAGGCATAATAGAATATCACATTGCTTTGTGTTGGAGATGAGGCTGCTAGTGACAAAGAATAAAAATTATTGAACTATGTGAAATGCTAAATGTGTCTTTAAATTTGGTGAAAAAAGGGACAGGATTATAGACGGAAGTGTCTGAAATCCACAGAAAAAGTAAGAAACGTAAAAAAGAAATAGTCAGAAGAAAGACCTCAAATTGTCTATTTTTCTTCATCAAGAATTCTATTCCGTTATTTCTTAGTTATATCTGATTTTGTGCAAATGGGTAGTTGGAAAAGGACGCAAGAATAGGTGGGTGATGGCCAGCTCTTGCACACATATCCTGCTTACATGAATAGCAGATTTCTGCATGCTTAATTACTCATATATACATGGAAAAGTCAGCAGAGCTCATAAATAAGGACCCATAGGGAATCTGAAGCCTTCAAGATGCACAATTGCACAATATCAAGCTCTGGAAGCAATAATTCCATAATATTCAAAAGACCATTTCAAATGTAGTATAAGACATTGATATCTATATCGATGCCAAAGGATAGAACTGTATCTACATGAGCTCTTAAGGCACTGTCACACTTAGCGATCGTGTGTAGCCCAGCTGCGCTCTGGAGCCACATGTTACCCTGGAGGATGTACAAAAGGTAACCCACAAAACAAACCTGATATGCATTCACACTTCACATTTCCCTGGTGCCACCAGAGGGAGCCCTTGGAGAGTACCTAGGTATATAAGGGTGTGGAGAGCTTAGCAGTTGTTTTAGATCAGTCTATCTCAGAGACGAGTCTGAGAGTGGTTCAGTTGAGATCAGATTAGCCTGAGGGCTGAGTGGTCAGTGTTCAGTCACCTGTCTGAGAGTGAGATCAGATCAGACAGTTGGAGACAGCAGAGAGAGCTTGTCAGGCAGCCTAGCAGGGAATTGGCTAGCTGTTGGCTTGATAGCAGAAGAGTGAAGAAGGAACTGCCACCTATTGCTACATGTACTTATGTTAAAGGTTATAGTAGGACGAAAGGCAAGTGGAAGATTTGAGAGAGCGACAGAGGTTGAAACAGCATTGATCGCTTACCTCTGCTCTGCACTACCGGACACCGGGTCCGAGCTTGCTAGCATCTTCAGGACTAGTGGGAGAAACCGGAGACCCTGTGGGACTACAGGTCGCAGGGGCCTAGCAGTGCTGATACGTAACCAGGGTCAGGAAGAACAGGAGTCTGGTTAGCGCTACCATTAGAGACTTAGTTCTGTCCAAGAGAAGGCCTCACCACAAGATCAGCCGGGCGTATACGAAGAAGACAGAGTTAGACCTTGTTCCATGCAAGTCAGAAACTCACACACATAAAGAAGTAAGGAGGCCCTACACCTACTCATGTGGTTACTGGATGTGCATCCTCCACCCTGATAGCTTCCCGGGAAGTGCCTGCAACTATACCATCAGTAAAGGTACGGAAAGAGACTTTCTTGTGTGTGTCTGCCTTATTGCTCCTGCACCCCTACACCGCCATATACCCTGAGGGATCAGTCTTGCCTGTGGGAGACTTAACACCTTGCTGCCCAGTAACAACCCCTCAGAGGATCTACCCTGCAGCGCTGGTCACCCTGACCAGGAACCACAGGTGGCGTCACGAACATTTCTACAAACCTACAATCCCCTGTAAATATTCCCCTTTTAGTGAGTGCCCAGGGCCACGGACCGAGCTGCGCTACCCGTGACATCCCCCATTGAAGTGAACGGGCTCGGTGCCGAGTACCCCACAAGCCCTGGCTGAGCGACTCATCTTTTGGCGTCGCGAACAGGATCCGAAGCTCGCAATATGTGAGTCCTGTGTGCCTGAATGGACTGTTTTGTGCAGAAAGACTGTTTTGATGTTTTGTAATTTTTGGCGCCATTTTCCGCCATTTTGGCGCCATATTCGCGCCCTGAGGCGCTGGTGAAGAAGAGGGGCGCGTATTCATGGGCGTACCCCCCCTGTGGCGCGAAAGTTATGGCAGCTCAATCTAAGTGCTATTACAACGTTAGAGCATGCCCCACTGCAAGGGAGATCCACCTCCTCTTCATCTTCAGTGAAAAGAAGAGAAAGCGAAAGTCCCGCCTCCACGGAAAAGACCAGAGTGTTCCAGATGGGAAGCACAGTCTGGCCTGGCGTGAGATGGCGGAAGGACAGGAGTCACTGTGTGGGGGAATGGCGGTGCGCAGACCCCGTTCCCCTGAAGAAGTGCAGCCTGTACTCGAACCTTCCCCAGGTCGGGAGGACAACCAACAGATGTATCGTGTGGAGGAGGTGGATGCGGTGCTGGGAGATCTAGCCCGACACCGCGCAGAGATGGAGGCGATGGAGCAGAGCTGGCGTGCCCTGAAACAGCGGCTGCTGTGGGACCAGCTGCTCTCCCCCCTAGATGCGCAACCGTCACCCGTGCCACCACTGGAACCAGCTGCTGAGGAAGAACCGGAGGTTGGCCCCAAAAGAGCTGATCCTGACTCCGCCGAGGATGCGGCGGGAAGGAAGGAGGCTGAGGAGGCCTTACCCGGACCGGAACGCCAGCTAGGCCTGGAACCAGAGGCCGCAGCGGAATGCAGTCCCCGGTAGGGACACCGGAAGACCCCCAGCCACAAGTGATGGAGATCGACTGGGAGGAGATGGAGCTCCTGGACGACGTGGAGTACGCCGCCCAGAAGGAGAACGAGTGGCAACGCCGAGAGCATGAGGAGCGGCAGCAGCAGCAGCAGCGGAAGCAGCGGCTTCGCCAGAGGTACCGGGAGCAGGATTTTGCGGACAAGGAGATCGTCCGGCGAGACAAAGGTACGCTCCGGGAACCGCTGTGCCAGGGGGCCATCAGAGACTTTAAACTCCAGGAGGCTGGGGGTTCATCCACAAACCCGGCCTGTACCAGGAAGTCTTCGTTAACTGCAGGTATGTGGAGTCTCACCTGCCGGAGGGGCACCTGGGAAGAGATCTGTTGATTGGGGATGTAGTCTCCTACACACGGCATTGGGGACTTAACTGGTGGTATGCCCTGAACGTTTCCCGAGTCAGTGACCCAGTCCCTGAAGCCGGAAACGCACCCCGCGTCTCAGCGTCCCAGGCCCCAGCCACACCAGCGCCCGACCACGCACCTGCATCCTATCCTGCAATGCTACAGAGCGCAGCGACTGCCAGTGCGCCCTCTACTGAGCCACCCCGCACACCTGCGTCACACTTTGAAACACTGCAGAGCGCAGCGACTGCAAGAGCGTCCCTTAATGAGTCCAGCCTGTGCGACCTGCAGAGCCTAAACTTAGGAGAGGCACCCGTCAGGCCTCCAGCAAGTCGCAGAGTGAAAGTTGAAAAGAGGACTTTAGCTACCCAGACACCGGTAGCAGGACATGACTTGGTAGTACTGAGATTTAAGAATCACAGTGTGCTTCCAGCCGCCGGTATGGAAGATGCTGCTATGTTCAAAGAAGATATGGCGATGTCGCAGTAGGACCCGGACAGGGTTTACTGTAATGTATAAAGTTACGTTTTGAAATTTGCACTTTATGTAAAATGTTTACATGATTATGCTGAAGTAGTGTACCCCAGTTGGGTAATGTGGTTTTTGGTAATGTGGACTGCGTGCTGAGGACTCGTACAGCACAAGAACAGTATTGTAAATAGTTGGTACCTGGTGCCCCATCTTGGTTTTACGTAAACCACCTCTACCTCTGAAGCAAAACCCGCATGGTGTGGCCTTGAGTGAGGTCTGCAGCAGAGAAGTCCTGCAGCCCACCCAGGACCACCGTGGGAGGTTTGGTGCGGGTCCTCCAAAAGAATCTTGTGCATATTTGCATTGAGAGTGTTTTATATTTCTGTATTTATTGAAACATTCCAAGTGTCCTTACCTCCCGCAAGGGATGAGTTACTGTTTATTGTTTATATTTTAAAATTAATTTTCTTTTTCAGCCCGGGAGTGCTAACTATACCTAGGGTGGGATGTGTAGCCCAGCTGTGCTCTGGAGCCACATGTTACCCTGGAGGATGTACAAAAGGTAACCCACAAAACAAACCTGATATGCATTCACACTTCACATTTCCCTGGTGCCACCAGAGGGAGCCCTTGGAGAGTACCTAGGTATATAAGGGTGTGGAGAGCTTAGCAGTTGTTTTAGATCAGTCTATCTCAGAGACGAGTCTGAGAGTGGTTCAGTTGAGATCAGATTAGCCTGAGGGCTGAGTGGTCAGTATTCAGTCACCTGTCTGAGAGTGAGATCAGATCAGACAGTTGGAGACAGCAGAGAGAGCTTGTCAGGCAGCCTAGCAGGGAATTGGCTAGCTGTTGGCTTGATAGCAGAAGAGTGAAGAAGGAACTGCCACCTATTGCTACATGTACTTATGTTAAAGGTTATAGTAGGACGAAAGGCAAGTGGAAGATTTGAGAGAGCGACAGAGGTTGAAACAGCATTGATCGCTTACCTCTGCTCTGCACTACCGGACACCGGGTCCGAGCTTGCTAGCATCTTCAGGACTAGTGGGAGAAATCGGAGACCCTGTGGGACTACAGGTCTCAGGGGCCCAGCAGTGCTGATACGTAACCGGGGTCAGGAAGAACAGGAGTCTGGTTAGCGCTACCATTAGAGACTTAGTTCTGTCCAAGAGAAGGCCTCACCACAAGATCAGCCGGGCGTATACGAAGAAGACAGAGTTAGACCTTGTTCCATGCAAGTCAGAAACTCACACACATAAAGAAGTAAGGAGGCCCTACACCTACTCAGTGGGGTTACTGGATGTGCATCCTCCACCCTGACAGCTTCCCGGGACGTGCCTGCAACTATACCATCAGTAAAGGTACGGAAAGAGACTTTCTTGTGTGTGTCTGCCTTATTGCTCCTGCACCCCTACACCGCCATATACCCTGAGGGATCAGTCTTGCCTGTGGGAGACTTAACACCTTGCTGCCCAGTAACAACCCCTCAGAGGATCTACCCTGCAGCGCTGGTCACCCTGACCAGGAACCACAGGTGGCGTCACGAATATTTCTACAAACCTACAATCCCCTGTAAATATTCCCCTTTTAGTGAGTGCCCAGGGCCACGGACCGAGCTGCACTACCCGTGACATCCCCCATTGAAGTGAACGGGCTCGGTGCCGAGTACCCCACAAGCCCTGGCTGAGCGACTCAATCGCACCAGCGATCACGACAACGACACGACCAGGCGAGATCACTAGTGCGATCGCTATATGGTCGCTAGTTAGCTTCCAAACACAAAGATCTCATTAGCGGTCAGCGATCTGTATAATGACCTCTGCGGTCGTTGGGAAAGCTTAGTCCCGCCTGCGCCACTGGTAAAGTCGTTCATAAAGGGTGTCACACTCAGCGATTCAGGCTCACCGGCAGGACACCAACGACCAAAAAATGGCTCAGAACGTTCATAAACAATCAGTGACATTGCAGCAGGGGCCACATCGCCGCTACATGTCACACACAGCGACGTCGCTAACGAGGTCGCTGCTGCGTCATAAAATCGTTGACGCTTAAGCGATCTCGCTAGCGATCTCGCTTAGTGTGACAGTACCTTTAGTCTCAGGGCCGCTATTTCTAGGTTGGACAAAGGGTATACCCTACACTGTGAAATAAAAAATAAGCAAATCTCTGTGTGACGAGAGTAATTTGGAGATTATAGCATTGTGACATCATTATGATGGACAGAATACTTCAAAGATTGAAGTAAATGTATGCAATGTTCGGTATGTAGGTGCTATACAATGTGGCAGAGATACTCGTAAATGGAGTCCGGTTATTTGCAGTCATTAGTAAAACTAAAATATATTATATTGTGGATTGTGCTCCGCAGCCCCTAATACATCCAGCCCTGCTGAATCTCTGCTCATAGTGGTTGCATGTGGAGTAATAGCAGGAGCCTGGAATATTAATGAAACTCCCCAAAGGTTCATGTCTACGCTTTCTATCCAATCTAGATCTGGCATCAGAAATAAATGTAAGACGAGCTTCCTACTCCTTTCCCCATTTGGATCTCATTACCGACAGCCCTAAGAGTTGTGTTTGTGTCTAAGTAGGAGAATATATTTCCCAGGACTGGAAATGAAATGTTCCTGTCGCCTTCCATTCCTCGCATTGATTGGAACTAAATATTCTCCGTGTGAACAGTTAGTGACGGAGCCTCCCCCGGCTCAGATGAATGCTGCGCTCCCAATCCAAACCGTGCAATGCCGTGAGAGCTAAATTGCTCTGTAGAGGAGATATACGGCTCGGAAATAGCGCCATTAGTTTTTTCATCTAAATAACTTTACACATGATCAATTCTCCGACTGGAGGATGAATAGGTGGTGGTGGTGCCAGTTGGCAGCTTTGTTTTTCACAGTTTTGTTTCTGCTTGTCACATACAGAAGATCTATTATGTTGGATGGATGGAGTCATTCTCTGAATTATTGCTATGATGCACAGTAGATTGTGATATGGCCACATCATTCAATAAATAATAGTCCAAGGATTATTAAAAATTTCTTCTTACTGCATTTATTAAGTAGGTGGCCCAGAAGACTTACTATTATACAGATGTCAGCAGAAATTTGTCTACTCTGCGGGTCTAACATTTGCAAGGCTTGGTGTACCTGTCGCTTACTACAGATGGCAGCATGGTGACAGATATTCTGTAAAATCCCTGATTTTACAGTAGATTCATTGCATTAAGTAATGGAAATAAAATTATATTCAATTAATCTCCTTTCCACTGAGTAATAAGGTTGAAACATTTTTTCTTGCTAATCTTAAAGGACACTCACTTAAATTTTTGTTTCATAATCTGTCCTAATTATGAAAGTAATGATGTGTAAGTGTATTAAAATACTTGCTAATCGCCATCTTCTTTGGTTTCCAGTGCCGCTCCAGTCTTCTTCTGGTACACGCAACTACACGCAAATTTGTCAGCTCAGACAACGTGTGCTTTGAGGAACCAGTGTAGACCGATAGACTTACATTGAAAAAGCAAATACCAGCAATAGTGATGAGCACAAGTGCTTGTTACTTGAATAAGCCTAGGGTGCTCGGGTATGCACTGAGTATTGCGGGTGCTTGAGTGACACGTTTGAGTCCCCGTGGCCGCAGGTTTTGCGACTGTTAGGCAACCACAAAACATGAGGGGATTGCCCGTGTGTTTTGTGGCTAATAGTGTTGTCCAGTCTGTAGTCCACATTTCCTACTCTAAATTATTTGGGCTAATACTGTGTTACAGTCAGGACTCAAGAGGCCCCATTCGACAATCAAAATCGTTAGGCCTAAAATTGGGGTTCAACCAGGAGGCCAAATTTGCTAATGTAAATTGTTAGGGCTAATAATGTGTTGCAGTCAGGACTCAGGAGGCCCCATTTTCTAATCAAAATTGTTAGGGCTAATAATGGGGTTCAGTCAGGAGGCTCCATTTGCTAATCAAAATAGTTAGGGTTTAATAGTGTTGCGCAGGTCATAGTCCACATTTCCTACTCAAATTGGTTTGAGCTAATACTGTGTTGTAGTCAGGACTCAGGAGGCCCCATTTGCTAATCAAAATCTTTAGGGCTAATATTGGGGTGCAGCCAGGAGACCCCATTTTCTAATTAAAATGTATAGGGCTAATAGTGTTGTGCAGGCCGTAGTCCACGTTTTCTACTCAAAATCGTTTGGCCTAATACTGTGTTGCAGTAAGGACTCAGAAGGCCCCATATGCTAATCAAAATCATTAGGGCTAATATTGGGGTGCAGCCAGGAGGCCCTATTTGCTAATCAAAATGATTAGGGCTAATATTATAATTCAGGTGCACTATCTTAAAAAATAAATACTGAGTGTTCATGTAATGAAAGGTGACAGACAGGTCTGGGCCTAAGGTTGTGAAACGACTGGTTAAAAGATGGGAAGGGTACAGTACAGACCAAAAGTTTAAACACACCTTCTCATTTAAAGATTTTTCTGTATTTTCATGACTATGAAAATTGTACATTCACACTGAAGGCATCAAAACTATGAATTAACACATGTGGAATTATATACTTAACAAAAAAGTGTGTAACAACTGAAATTATGTCTTATATTCTAGGTTCTTCAAAGTAGCCACCTTTTGCTTTGATGACTGCTTTGCACACTCTTGGCATCCTCTTGATGAGCTTCAAGAGGTAGTCATCGGAAATGGTTTTCACTTCACAGGTGTGCCCTGTCAGGTTTAATAAGTAGGATTTCTGGCCTTATAAATGGGGTTGGGACCATCAGTTGTGTTGTGCAGAAGTTTGGTGGATACACAGCTGATAGTCCTACTGAATAGACTGTTAAAATTTGTATTATGGCAAGAAAAAAGCAGCAAAGTAAAGAAAAACGAGTGGCCATCATTACTTTAAGAAATGAAGGTCAGTCAGCCCGAAAAATTGGGAAAACTTTGAAAGTGTCCCCAAGTGCAGTTGCAAACACCATCAAGCACTACAAAGAAACTGGCTCACATGAGGACCGCCCCAGGAAAGGAAGACCAAGAGTCACCTCTGCTTCTGAGTATAAGTTTATCCGAGACAACAGCCTCAGAAATCGCAGGTTAACAGCAGCTCAGATTAGAGACTAGATCAATGCCACACAGAGTTCTAGCAGCAGACTCATCTCTACAACAACTGTTAAGAGGAGACTTTGTGCAGCAGGCCTTCATGGTAAAATGGCTGCTAGGAAACCACTGCTAAGGACAGGCAACAAGCAGAAGAGACTTGTTTGGGCTAAAGAACACAAGGAATGGACATTAGACCAGTGGAAATCTGTGCTTTGGTCTGATGAGTACAAATTTGAGATCTTTGGTTCCAACCACCGTGTCATTGTGTGACATAGAAAAGGTGAACGGATAGACTCTACATGCCTGGTTCCCACCGTGAAGCATGGAGGTGTGATGGTGTGGGGGTGCTTTGCTGGTGACACTGTTGGGGATTTTTTCAAAATTGAAGGCATACTGAACCAGCATGGCTACCACAGCATCTTGCAGCGGCATGCTATTCCATCCGGTTTGCGTTTAGTTGGACCATCATTTATTTTTCAACAGGACAATGACCCCAAACACACCTCCAGGCTGTGTAAGGGCTATTTGACCAAGAGGGAGAGTGATGGGGTGCTACGCCAGATGACCTGGCCTCCACAGTCACCAGACCTGAACCCAATCTAGATGGTTTGGGGTGAGCTGGACCGCAGAGTTATGGCAAAAGGACCAACAAGTGCTAAGCATCTCTGTGAACTCCTTCAAGACTGTTGGAAGACCATTTCCGGTGACTACCTCTTGAAGCTCATCAAGAGAATGCCAAGAGTGTGCAAAGCAGTCATCAAAGCAAAAGGTGGCTACTTTGAAGAACCTAGAATATAAGACATAATTTCAGTTATTACACACTTTTTTGTTAAGTATATAATTCCACATGTGTTAATTCATAGTTTTGATGCCTTCAGTGTGAATGTACAATTTTCATAGTCATGAAAATAAAGAAAAATCTTTAAATGAGAAGGTGTGTTCAAACTTTTGGTCTGTACTGTACATACAACATGAGTAGGAAGTAGCGAGGTCATGGTGGAAGGAGGAATAGGCATGGTGTTCGATGTGTACGTGGTGTAAGCTTTTCAGGGGATATAGCTCTGAGATCGCTGTCCGGGTAGACGGAGTGGCACAGAAACAGTTCATTCAGACAGCAGTTCTGGTGAAAACTGGCCGTAACCAGCTTTATTAAAGTCCACAGCAAACAGATAAAAACAAATCATAAACATAAGACCTGGGCTTGTCCAGCCACTTACTACACTTAGATAGATTTCCCTATCTATCCGGGTCCCGACTCTAACAGCCTGGGCCAAAACAACACATATGTTCAGCATTTACCAGCATGGAGTTTCACAGAGTCTCCTCCTTGTGTCTGAAGGCACCTTCAGCGTCCAGACTTGAGAGAGCTCCCCTCCTATTCAGCAGCTATCCGCATGGATTCTCACAGAGACTACTCCTGTGTCCGGGGTACATCGAGCACCCAGACTGAGACAGCTCAAACTCCTGGAGACTCCTTCTTGTGCCTGGACTCCCTGTCCAGACTAAGCGAGCTCTCTGATTGTGTTCGCAGACACCTACTTCTGGTCTCCTAATTAACAGCTGAATGGTTTCAGGCCTGAGCTGCAAGTGTGTACTGAATGTAAGGTGTAGTGACCTTTCTCTACCACTAGGTTTACAAAGCCACACATTTCCCTTATACCATACAGCACAGTACCTAGGTGAAATGTACACCCCATTCGACACATATTCCTTCACTGTCTCACAGTGGGTTAGGTGGTAATGTTACTGAAAGCTCTAGCGAACAAACACCATCTCTTCCTACCCAAAGACAACTGACAACATCAGGTACTGGACAGGCTACTTGATCCAACTGACTGTGGAGAACCACAGATGGGCCAGACTGCAAAGCTGTTCATACATTCTATTTTTGGCACCAGAGGTCTGCTCCAAGAATTCACAGAATCCAGAGGAGAAAAGCATCTGCACTAATGTCCAAGATTTTTTCCTGTTGGATCCGGGGCCGGACGAAGTAGGGTCCAAGCAGAATCCTGACCCTCATCACCAGACGTTAATCCCCGTGGGTTGGAGGTGATACTGATGAAACTCAGATACCTGAGGCACAAGTAGACTATACTATGCTGTCAGTGCAAGAAGAGAAGAAGAGTGAATTTCAGGGCAAGGAGTGAAAGAACAAATAGGATGATGATGAAGTTGTAGATCCCACTTGGTGTGAACCCAGAGGCATGCAGCTGAGCAGCACAGCAGAGGAGATGGAGGAGGAAAACAAGGAGGTTACATTGCAGCTTGCCGCACAGACACGGAGTGATAAATCAAAGCAAGCACTGCATCTTCAGCCACAACTGTGGCTGTGGTCAGCACCGGTCGCGAGTCTGCAGTTCGAAGGAACGGCAATGGTTGTCTAGCCTTGGCATTTTTTGAGACCGCAAAGGATGACCCAACTCAGGTTATCGGTTATCTGCCAACTTTGCAAAAAATAACTCAGTAGAATTTAAATTTGCAATAATTTCACTACTACAGGCATGAAACAGCAGATGTGCAATCAACATGCCTTATGGGTATGGTTTCACAAGATGCTCATGAAGGGGAAGGCTTCATCGCCCACAAACACAAAGTTTAGGTTGGCGGTGGTGTCCATGTTGGTTGGCAAGTTAAGTTTATTATTCAACAACCGTTCACCAAAAGTTGTGTGCTCCAAAACGCCACCGTCAGAAACCCTTCCATTAATGCCAACATCAACGTTAATAAATTCATAATTGGCATTAACAAGGGCCATGAGGATCATGCTGAAGTAGCCCTTGTAATTATAAAAATAGGATCCGCTTTTGGCTGGTTGCCTGATCCGCATATGTTTGCCATCCAAGGCACCACCACAGTTTAGGAACTGCCAAATCCATTCAAAATCAGAGGCAATTATTTGCCATTCTGCCACTGATTTGGGAAAAGGCATGTAGCTCCGTAAACTGCGGACGATGGCGTTGCATGTCTCTGGAATTAGTACGCCAAGCAGCGATCGAGAAACTGCAGCAGAAAATTGCAAGTCTTTCATTGAACGTCCGGTTGCCAGAAATCGCAGCATTACTGCCAAACGTTCCTCTGCTGAAACAGCTGCACGCATCCGTGTATCCTGCTGTTCAATGAGTGGCCTCACACATTCCAGTAGGAGCTTGAATGAATTCTCCGACATCCGTAGATAATTTCGGAAATCCTGCGGATTCTTCTCCTGCAACTCCCTCACTAGATGCATGTGGGTGAATTTGGACCTCTGCTCCAGCCATTCTCTGGTCCACATGCGACGCTTTCGTTTGGAGCGCCTCTCTTCCACCCGTGCCTCTTCTTGTCGATCTGCCTCCATTGATAATGCAACTGCCACAATCACACGCTCTGCGGTGGTCAGATTCATTATGTGCAACCTGTACGGTAAAGAAGAGAAAAGTTAATTACTATTACTAAAGTGTTTAAACAAAATAAAATAAGGAGTAAAATAAAAAATATTAAAAAAATAATAATAATTGTTTATTGTTAACTTTTCAGTTAACATTTAAAAACAGTTTACAAAAGCCTAAAATGGTGGGGGGTGTAAAATAAATAAAACAGACAAAAATAAAAGGTCAAAAAAACGCATCACACAACATCACAAACAATATGTACCTTGAATCCAAATATCCAGAAGATCCAAATCCAAATGGCAAAGATGAAGCGCTCTAGCGACTCAGACATGATTGCAAAACCCACACACTATCCTCGCAACAATGCACAAAGGGACACTGTAGCGACTCAAACAGGATCGCAAAACTCCGACACACGATACTATCCTCTCAACAACGCACAAAGCACCGTTGGAGTCACCCACAAAGCGCTCTGGAAACAATGGATGGGGGCGCAGTTATTATTGCTGAGGTGATGTTGTGGTCACCAATCGGAGCTGAAGGGCGTTACTAAAGAAAACCCAGTCCCGTCTGCACCGCTGACTAATGCGTCGTCAACGAGGTCGCACATTGTCACAAAAGGTGTCAAACACAGCGATACAGGCTCACCAGCGGGACGCCAACGATCAAAATACGGCCCAAATCGTTCATGCATGATCAGCGACATCGCAGCGGGGGCCACATCGCCGCTACATGCCACACACAGCGACGTCGCTAACGAGATCGCTAAATGGTGACGTAGTAGTGATCTCGTTAGCGATCTCGCTAGCGATGTCGCTTAGTGTGGCATACCCTTAAAATGCAGAAAAGCGGGTCTCGCCAACCACTGGCTGTCCCATTAACCACATCTGCTGCTTCTTCCTCTTCCATCACCGTGGAAAGGGTTCTTACACAGGTCTCCGTCCGTAGAACCTCCAATTGCTTACCCCCTATAGTTAGGGTGAGAGCCCGTCAGCTATTACGTAAGTGGAGATGCCTGCTGTTTTTGCACACCACATCTTTTTCAATAACATCTCAGCCTGCACCTCACTCACATCAGTGACATCAGTGTGAGTGCCGTGGGAAAAGTTTTAACGGAGCTCTCGCTGATGTCAGTGAGTTGAAGTGAATTCATTGGCTGCGAACTTCCTGGACCTTTCTGACAGAACCGCGAGCTTGAGAACTTTCTCACATTCGCAGTGACATCAGTCAGGTCATAGGAGTACACTGAGAGACACTGAGCAGCGGTAACACATGCTGCTCAGTGTCTCTGCTGGATGGCCAGCTGTATAGTTGCATCATGCAACAATGCAGCCTGCTACCTAGATGTAGCAAAGCTAGATCCATCGTGGGACAAATGGATTATTATCTTCTCTATGGACATGTGAGGAATATTGTTGTTTATTTTAATTTTGTTACAGCTTCTGTGGACTGGGTGATGTGAGTATGGGTTAATTTAGATTAATCAAAGGAGTCTGTGTCATTCTTTTAATTAAATGACTTTATTCTGACTGTGTGTTCATTCTTTTAATTAAATGAGTTTATTCTGGCTGTGTGTTTATTTACAATATAACTATATGATTAGAAATGGATAGGTGTCTTATACACGCCTCTCCATTACTAACTCATGGGATTGATGTCACTGGACAGTATCAAGGTGACATCAATGCCACAAATATAAGCACCACTTGCCACCACCACAGGGCAAGTGGGAAGATTCAGGCAAGGTGCCAGAATTGGCACTTCTAATAGATGCGCCTTTTCTGGGACGGCTGCAGGCTGCTATTTTTAGGCTGGGGGGACCAATACTCATGACCCCTTACCATCCTAACCCCCGCTGTCTTCTTTGGCTTGGCTGTTTATAAAAAATAGGGGGACCCCACAATGATTTTTTTTATTTATTTACTATAAAATTAAGATGGGACACCTCTATTCCTGATAGCCAGCCTTGCTGAAGCTGAGAGTTGAGGGTTGCACCCAACAGCTGTCAGTTTTGCCTGGGTGGCTATCAAAACTACAGGGGAAGCTCACATATTTTAATAAAATAAATTAAAAAAAGATGTGGGGTTCGCCTGCTCTTGCTGTTAACAGTTGAATATAACTCTCAATATTGTCCCTTGCTAGCTCTGATCACAGCACGAGCAGGGGACCGTGAAGTGAACTGTCTTCCGTTCAGCACCCACCGCTGAGGAACAGTGCGAACAGTACCGCTGATTCCCAGTTGCCAGTACATTTCACACTGATGATACAGGGATGTCATCCATGTGTCATTAGTGTGAACTAGTGATGGGCGAGCACTAAAAAGTTTGTATGCTCATTGCTTGGGTCGAGCATATTGAAATGCTCGGGTGCTCGACCCGATAAACGAGCCCAATGTAAGTCTATGAGAAACTCAAGCATTTTTGCCACGGCCCTCTCGGGGTCATTAGAAGGTCTAAAAACTGCTGAAATTGATGGGATCACTGCTCAAATGACATGGGAACATCATGAGAAAGACCACTGGAAACATTTCTGACTCCCAGGTCACTGCTGTGAACAATGTTGTCCGAGTCTTACACCACTTTTACAGGCGCACAATAAAACATACAAAAATGAAACTAAAATAGATTTTCCTGAGAAATATGTTAAGGAACATCCTTTTCCAGGGTAATGATATGTATATAAGGCAAAATAAATAACCCAAAACAAAAATGCTCCTCCACTAGAGTTGAGCGAAACAGGTCTGTCAGATTCAAAAATCACGACATTCGCCAAAGTCTGGTTTCGATGAGCGAAACCCGACCATAGCGTGAGGTCGGCCATGCGGTCGTTGACCCGAGCGCCAAAGTCGCTTTTCCCATAATGCTTGCAGGCGCCTTTTCTCAGCCAATGAGCAAGGACGCACACAGTGGGCAACGAGATGACATGAGCAGCGGCCACCACCATCTTAGAGAAGGGCATTGCAGTGAGTGGCTTGCATTGTGTGGCGTCACAGTGGCCATAAAAGCCCTGACCGCCGACAGCCATTTTACTTCTGCCGATCTTAGCGTAGGGAGAGGTTGCTGCCGCTGTTTCTCAGTAGGGAGAGAGTTAGGCAGGAAAAAAAAGTTATTCTGTGCTTGTGCTGATAGCGATTGTGCTGTACAGTTAGTGTGCAGTGACAGGGGAGGATTTTGTTGTGTGCAGCAGTGCTGGTTATTAGGCTGCCTGCCAGTGACAGGGGAGGAATTTCTTGTGTGCAGCAGCAGAGCTGATTATTAGACTGCCTGCCAGTGACAGGGTAGGAATTTCTTGTGTGCAGCAGCAGAGCTGATTATTAGGCTGCCTTCTAGCTGTATTGCTGTGTGTACTGCTTTTTACACAGCACTAATACTTTTATTCTTTTTTTCTGCACAGTTACTGAGCGTTCATTTTTTCCCACACTGTATAGAGCTGTATGCTCCTCACACACTACCGTGTACTGGCTGGTATCACGGACAAATACATGCTGACTATATGTGTGTGACTCCGGAAATATATACGTAGATTTCAATTTTCCCCAAAACCGTATACAGCTGGTATCTTCTGATACAGTACCGTTTTTCTGCCTTCTGTATTACGGATAAATCCATACTGGGAGAGCGTCTGTGTGTGACTCCGGAAATATATACGGAGATTTAAATTTTCCCCAAAATCGTATACAGCTGGTATCTTTTGATACAGTAACGTTTTTCTGCCTTCTGTATTACGGTCAAATCCATACTGAGAGAGCGTCTGTGTGTTACTCCGGAAATATATACGGACACTTACAATTACCCCTACACTGTATACGCCTGGTATCTTCGGATACATTAGCCTTTTTTGCTTTTTATATTCTGGTCTACTTCATACTGAGCCTGTGAGCATCTGTGTGTTACTCCGGAAATATATACGGAGATTTCAAATTACCCCAACACTGTATACAGCTGTATGCTTCTGATACAGTACACTCTTCTGCTTTTCATATTCTGGTCTAGTTAATTCTGAGCCTGTGAGCGTCTGTGTGTTACTCCGGAAATATATACAGAGATTTAAAATTACCCCAACACTGTATACAGCTGAATGCTTCAGATACATTACCCTTTTTCTACTTTTTATATTCTGGTGTGAACCAAACTGAGCTTGTGAGAGTCTGTGTCTGACTCTGGAAATATATACGGAGATTTAAAATGACCCCAACACTGTATACAGCTGTACGCTTCTAATACATTACCCTTTTTCTACTTTTTATATTCTGGTCTAATCCATACTAAGCCTGTGAGAGTCTGTGTCTGACTCTGAAAATATATACAGAGATTTAAAATTACCCCAACACTGTATACAGCTGTACGCTTCTGATACAGTACACTTTTCTGCTTTTCATATTCTGGTCTAATCCATACTGAGCCTGTGAGCGTCTGTGTGTTACTCCGGAAATATATACAGAGATTTAAAATTCCCCCAACACTGTATACAGCTGTAATCCCTTTTTGGCAGAAAGTCCTCCTCCACCTACCACTGTCAGTGCATCATTGAAACCTGGAACATTGGCCCACATGTGTGATTATGTCTTGCTGATCTGATTTTTATATTCTGGTCTAATCCATACTGAGCCAGTGTTCGTCTGTCTGTTATTCCGGAAATATATACGGAGATTTACAATTACCCTAGACTGTATCCAGCTGTAATCTTCTGATACATTACCCTTTTTCAGCTTTTTATATTCTTGGCTAATCCATACTGAGCCTGAGAGCGTCTGTGTCTGACTCCTGAAATATATACGGAGATTTACAATTACCCCTAGACTGTATCCAGCTGTAATCTTCTGATACATTACCCTTTTTCAGCTTTTTATATTCTTGGCTAATCCATACTGAGGCTGAGAGCGTCTGTGTCTGACTCCTGAAATATATACGGAAATTTACAATATTTTCACTATACTATATATACCTGGTATCTGGTGATACAGTACCCTTTTTCAGATTTTTATATTCTTGTCTAATCCATACTGAGCCTGAGAGCGTCTGTCTGTTACTCTGGAAATATAGACGGAGATTTACAATTACCCCTACACTGTATACGCCTGGTATCTTCTGATACATTACCCTTTTTCTTCTTTTTATATTCTGGTCTAATCCATACTGAGCCTGTGAGCGTCTGTCTGTTACTCCGGAAACATATACGGAGATTTCAAATTACCCCAACACTGTATATAGCTGTACGCTTCTGATACATTACCCTTTTTCTACTTTTTATGTTCTGATGTGTGATCCACACTGAGCCTGTGAGAGTCTGTGTCTGACTTTGGAAATATATACGGAGATTAAAATTTACCCCAACACTGTATACAGCTGTACGCTTCTAATACATTACCCTTTTTCTACTTTTTATATTCTGGTCTAATCCATACTGAGCCTGTGAGCGTCTGTCTGTTACTCCGGAAACATATACGGAGATTTACAATTACCCCTACACTGTATACAGCTGTACGCTTCTGATACAGTACACTTTTTCTGCTTTTCATATTCTGGTCTAATCCATACTGAGCCTGCGAGCATCTGTGTGTTACTCCAGAAATATATACGGAGATTTAAAATTACCCCAACACTGTATACAGCTGTACGCTTCTGATACAGTACCCTTTTTCTGCTTTTCATATTCTGGTCTAATCCAATCTGAGCCTGTGAGCGTCTGTGTGTTACTCCTCAAATATATACGGAGATTGAAATTTTCCCCAATACTATAAACACCTGATATCTTCTGATATAGTACCCTTTTTCTGCTTTTTATATTCTGGTCTAATCCATACTGAGCCTGAGAGCATCTGTGTGTGACTCCTCAAATATATACAGAGATTGAAATTTTCCCCTTCACCGTATACAGCTGTACGCTTGTGATACAGTACCATATATCTGCTTGTATTTTGGGTACATTTTCACAAACATGAGGAAGAATGGTGGAAGAGGCTGCGGACGTGGGCAGGGGGCCAGCTGGTACTGATGGTGGTGGTGGTGCATCTGCTGGTAGTGCCAAAAGCACAATAGCATCTAAGGCAGGAGGTGTTGAGCCTGCGTTATCGTCTGGCTCCAGAAGGCCTGGAAAGCTCCCTTTTCTGGGAGTAAGTAAACCGCTTTTAAAGTGGGAGCACCAGGAAAAGGTTTTGGCTTACATTGCCGAAACAGCCTCCAGCTCCATCGCCTCCTCTTCTGAAGTTTCAAAAAATGCAATCACTGAGTCGTCACTGCAGGCTCCTGGTCAGGAACAACACCTTTCCTTGTGTCCTTCACCCCCACCAAAAGTGAAGGATGCGGCAGGCCACACTTCTGATTACTCCAAGGAGCTCTTTTCACACACCATGCCTGGGTTATCAAGTCAAATCCTGAATTCCCAAGTCCAAGATGAATCTGACATGGAGTGCACTGATGCACAGCCACTGCTAGATGATTCTGCTGGTACATTCACCCACAGCACTACATTGCCCTCGCAGTCTACTGAGCCAGAATCTGACCCTGATGAAACTCAGGTGCCCCTTCCTGCATACTTTACCACCTTACACGGTGACACAGAGGAAGGTGCACATGAAATTGAGGAGGAGGTGATGGATGACCCAGTTGTTGACCCGGATTGGCATCCATTTGGGGAAGAGGGTGCCGATGGCAATAGCTTAAAACAGGAGGAGGATCCGCAGCAGGCATCGACATCGCAGCTGCGGTTATCTGGCAGGCCCGTAGCAGTCCAAAACGTGTTAAAATAACAAAAAGGGTTGCAGAACAGCTTGGCCAGATGGTCAAATTAGCACAGAGTGCAAACTCTGAAAAGTTGTACCATAGTAGGAAGAGTGCATTGTGGCACTTTTTTGGCCAAAATCCTATTGATGAGGCAAAGATTATCTGTAAGAAGTGCAGAAGGACCTTTAGGCAAGGGGAAAAATCTCAGAAATTTGAATACCAGTTGCATGCTTAGACATTTAAACACTATGCACTTACAAGCGTGGACGGACTACAATACCTCAGGTAGCACATGTGCACCTGCTCTGACTGAAGGTAGCCGGCAACGCTACATTGCTTCCCCCACTCTAAGCCCACCGGTTAGCACACCACCAGAAAGAAATGTTGAGGTGTCGTCGCAAGGCCAAATAAGTCAGGGAGTCACAATGTTTATGCACCGAAAGACTGAATCTAGGCCATGACCACCACCACCATCACAACCCCCTCTCAGTCCGCCATGTCCACGCTAGTTCCCCCATATGCAGCTCTTAAGTCCAGCTCACCTTAAAAGACACTCTGAGTAGGACAAGAAAGTACTCATCCTCTCATCCGCGTACACTGGCTTTGAACGCCTACATTGCCAAACTGATCTCATTAGAGATGATGCCCTTCTGTTTGGTTGAAGGCGCAGTGTTCCGAGAACTCATGGCCTGAGCTGTCCCACGCTATGACCTACCCAGTCGGCACTTCTTTTCTAGAAAAGCCATCCATGCCCTCCACCTGCATGTGAAAGACCGCATTGTCTATGCACTCAAACAATCAGTGCGTGGAAAGGTGCACCTCACAACAGATGCATGGGCCAGTAGGCATGGCCAGGGCCGTTACGTGTCCATCATTGCGCACTGGGTTAATGTGGTGAATGCAGGGTCCACAGGGGACAGCGGCGGTGGGACAGTGCTGCCTAGCCTACGGTATAGGCAACAGTTGGCAGTAGGCGTTCGACCCTCTTCCTCCTCCAGAAGCGAAAGCGTGTCGAAAGAGCGCAGTGGCATGAGCACTCCATCCGCAGCTGCCAGTGCTGCACACGTGGTGTCCCACTATCGAACAGCTAGTGGTAAGCGTCAGCAGACTGTTTTAAGGATGATGTCTTTGGGCGAAAACAGACACCGCAGAGGTACTGGCCAACTACTTGCAGCGAGAAACTGAGTCATGGCTGGCCAGTCTACATCTTGAGCCAGGCAAGGTAGTCAGTGATAACGGCCGTAATTTTGTGGCGGCCATAGCCCTGGCAAAATTCAGACACATACCTTGCCTGGTCTCACCTTGAACCTGGTGCTTCCTAAATAATTATCCGGAGTTAACAGCCCTGCTCCATAAGGTGCGAAGATTTTGCTCGCACATCCGTCGCTGCCCGTAGACTCCAGTCATATGCAGAGGCTTCAGCGATCGCTCCACCTCCCCAAGCACCGCCTAATCATAGACGTTGCAACAAGGTGGAACTCCACCATGCACATGGTTGAGAGGCTGTGCGAACAGAGGCAGGCTGTAATGCATTTGTGGGAGGATACACGGGCAGGCAGTTTGAGGGCAGACATGGAGTTGTTGGGTGTGCAGTGGTTAAAGCTGAAAGACTCTGTAAAGTCCTTCAGTGTTTTGAGGAATGCACATGGCTGGTAAGCACAGATGACGCCATCATAAGCATGAGCATCCCACTTATGCGTCTGCTCATGCAAACTTTGACGAACATTAAGGATCAGGCGTCTGCAGCGGAGGAGGAGGAGGGAAGCCTTGATGACAGACAGCCATTGTCTGCTCAGGGAACGGTCTTGGACGAGGTGGAGGAAGAAGAGGAAGAGGAGGAGGAGAATGAGGGGGATGATTATTTTGGGGAGGAGGATGCTTCTCAGGGGGCAAGAGAAAATGTTGGCTTGCCTAGTTCAGGTACAGGGTTTGTGCGTGACTGGAGGGATGTGGATTTAGCAGAAAGTGCTCCTCTACCCACCACTGGCAGTGCATTATTGACACCTGGAACATTGGCCCACATGTGTGATTATGTATTGCGGATCCTAAAAAGGCACCCCCGCATTGCCAAAATGATGAGGGATGCCGACTACTGGTTGGCCAGCATCCTCGATCCACGCTATAAAGGAAAATTACAGAACATCATGCCACAGGAGAACCTAGAGCTAATTGTTATGTTCTGCTACAAATACTAAGGAAAGAAAGGGAAATCTGTCCCTACAATAGAACTAAGCTCAATCCCTACGATGTAACGGGGAACCTGATCCTGCGATCAGACCCGCTAAAGTCCTCAGCTAGTCTGAACGAAGACCTATAGATGCGAGGAAGGGATCCCTACAATCACTAGGGACTGGGAGAAAAGATGGACACCTTCTAAAATAATTTGTAGCAGTAAAAAGAAAAACAAAACAACATAGAACATAGAGGTCAGAAGACCAAGCAAAACTATTTGAGTAAGGTACCAAAGCACCGAATAGCTTAAGAGTAGAAGTTACAATGAAGTCCAGCAAAGCCAGAAGGGCGGAGCAGGATTAAGTAGGCAAAAAAGGTCATGTGACCAGCAAGATAGAAAAAACCTAACAGGAGAGTTCTAACAGTACCCCCCCTTCTTAGAGGATCCTCTGGATCCCTTAGGCCCAGGCTTAACTCTTGTGAAACGCTCTGACAAGTCTGGACGCAGAAACATCATCCGCCCTCACCCATGAGTTATCCTCGGGTCCGAAACCCTTCCAAACAACGAGATACTGCAAACTCCCTCTATAACATCTAGAATTTAGGATGCGGGAAATTTCATATTCCCCGTCCTCCACCACCGGGGGAACGGAGGCAGAGGCGTCTCTATCCGACACATCAGCTCTTTTCAACAGAGAAACATGAAACACCGGATTAATCTTCCAAGAGGTAGGAACCTCCAACCTAACAGCAGATTGGTTAACAACCTGAAGCACCTTAAAGGGCCCTACAAACTTGGGACCCAATTTTTTAGAAGGAATCCTCAACCTCAGATTCTTAGAGGATAACCAAACCATGTCACCAATAGTAAACAAAACCTCTTGCCGTTTCTTATCAAAGTACCTTTTAGATTTTCTGTTAGCCTCCTGAAGATTACCACGCACATCCGTCCAAACTCTCTCCAAATCACCGGAAAAATTCTCCTCTTCAGGCACGGCCGATACCAATTTGGAGAATGACCCAAACGACGGATGTCTGCCAGTACAACAAAAAAAGGCGAACAACCAGCAGAAGAGGATGTATGGTTGTTAAGAGCAAATTCAGCAAGTGGCAGAAACTCCGACCACCCCTCTTGATTGTCTGCCACAAAACAATGCAAGAACTGCTCAACATCCTGATTTTTCCTTTCTGTCTGGCCATTAGACTCAGGATGATATCCGGACGAAAACGACAAATGAACTCCCAACCTGTCACAAAAGGCGCGCCAAAAACGAGCCACATGTCTACTACATGTCAGTAGGAACGCCATGTAGTCTGACAATTTGCTTGACAAAGGCCTTAGCGAGAGTCTTAGCGCAGGGCAGTTTGATGAAAGGAACCAAGTGACACATCTTGCTAAAACGGTCCACGACCACCCAGATGACAGTGAAACCCTCAGAGGGGGGAAGGTCAGTAATAAAATCCATAGCCAAATGTGTCCAAGGTGCACTAGGAATCTCCAGAGGGCAAAGCAACCTCGCAGCAGGAGTATGTGAAGACTTAGATCTAGCACACACAGTGCACTGACGCACCCACTTAATGACTTCCTTCTGCCATCCAGGCCACCAAAAACTGCGACCCACAAGTCTCTTGGTCTCAGAGATTCCAGGATGACCTGCCAACCGAGACTCATGACACTCAACAAACAAATCTCTCCTAAAGGTCCCAGGCACAAACAACCTCCCATGGGGAGTGTTAGATGGGGCATTCTCTTGTGCTTTAAGAATCTCATCTTCCAACATAGAGTCCAAAACAGCAATCACAACCCCTTCTTGTAAAATGTTCTCCTCCTCCTCAGCACCAACCATGGGGGAAAAGCTGCGAGACAAAGCATCGGCTTTCACATTCTTAGTACCTGGGATGTAAGTAATGGAAAAATTAAACCGCGAGAAAAACAGTGCCCACCTAGCCTGACGGGCATTCAAGCGTTTGGCAGCATCAAGATAGATCAGATTTTTATGATCAGTGAAAACCTGAGACGGGAAATTCAGCACCTTCCAAGAGATGCCGCCAGTGTTCAAATGCGAGTTTAATGGCCAACAGTTCCCTATTACCAATATCATAATTCAGTTCAGTCTCAGAAAATTTTTTTGAAAAAAAGGCACAGGGATGTATTCCATCCGTGTTTTCCTGGGACAACACCGCGCCAACGCCCACAGAAGAAGCATCAACCTCATCCAAAAATGTTTTAGTCACATCAGGCTGCATAAGGATGGGAGCAGAGCTGAACCTCTCCTTTAAAAACACAAAAGCTTCAATGGCCTCAGTAGTCCACTGAACCGTATTAGCACCTTTCCTGGTGAGATCGGTCAGTGGTTTGGCAATAATAGAAAAATTTTTAATGAATTTTCTATAATAATTGGCGAAACCCTAAAACCTCTGTAACGATTTCAAACCAATAGGCCTAGGCCATTCCTGCACAGCTTGAACTTTCACCGGATCCATCTCAAAACCTTCGCTGGAGATAATGTAGCCCAAAAAACTAATTCTCTGTACAGCGAACTCACATTTCTCCAGCTTAGCAAAAAGCGAATTGTCACTCAATAACTAATACCTCACGAATGCTCCGCCAATGAGACTCCAGATCCGGCGAATAAATCAAAATGTCATCCAAATACACAACCACACTTTTGCCGATCAAAGGTCTAAGGATGTCATTAATAAGATTCTGAAAATATGCAGGAGCATTGGTAAGGCCAAAAGGCATAACCAGATTCTCAAAATGACCCACAGGAGTGTTAAAAGCAGTCTTCCATTCGTCACCCTCCTTCATGCGCAACAAATTGTATGCCCCCCGAAGATCAATTTTAGAGAACCACTTGGCCCCCGCTAACTGGTTAAACAAATCAGGAATCAATGGCAGTGGGTAAGGATTGCGTACCGTAATTTTATTAATCTCACGAAAGTCCAAACAAGGACGTAAAACCCCCGTCCTTTTTTTAACAAAAAAAAATCCAACAGCCACAGGAGACTTAGAAGGCCTAATGTGACCGGTGGCCAAGCTTGTCTGTATCTATTCCTCCAAAGCCTTTCTCTCAGGAATCGTAAGATTAAATAAACGACTTTTAGGAAGAGTCGCTCAAGGGACAAATTCAATAGTACAATCATAGTCTCTATGGAGAGGTAACATCTGCGATTCCTTCTCAGAAAAAACTTTCCATAAATCCTGAATAGGTACAGGTAGTTCCCCTTTATCCACAGCAGCAATACGCCCGTTACAACACTTGTCATAACACCGAGGGCTCCAGGACTTAATTTCATTGGTAGACCAATCCAGAACAAGATTGTGCAATTTTAACAGGGTAACCCCAAAATCACCGGAGAAGGTAAATTATTCAATACTACCAAATCCAAATTCTCTTGGTGAACACCATTAATACTGAGGGGAAATTCACAGACCTTGTGAGTAACATTCTTCAAGGGAGAGCCATCAACAGAAATCACGGCAATA
The DNA here is from genome assembly GCA_033576555.1 of Oophaga sylvatica. Lineage (NCBI taxonomy): Eukaryota > Metazoa > Chordata > Amphibia > Anura > Dendrobatidae > Oophaga > Oophaga sylvatica. Next base: position 435,909,064 of record JARQOD010000002.1, read on the forward strand.
GGGGATGACAAAGGTTTGGGTTTTAATTTAAGTTTTTCCAAGAAACCCCCATCAATCACATTCAGAGTAGAACCACAATCGACAAATACCCGAAATTCCATTAATTCTTCCTGAGCAGCAGTAGTGGCAGAAAGAAATACACCCTTAGTGTTTAAACAGGCTATACGGGCGACACTGACCTCCTTTTTTTTTTCTTTATTCATACACAGCACACAGTTCTTAATGAAATGGTCAGATTTGCCGCAATAAAAGCACAAACTGTTAAAACCCTCTTGTTAGGTTTTGTTTCACTTTGCTGGTCACATGACCTTTTTACCCTATTTGGTCTGGTTCCGCCCTTCTGGCCTTGCTGGACTTCATTGTATTATCTACTCTTAAGCTAGCCGGGTGCTTAGGTGCCTTACTCTGTCAGTTTTGCTAGATCTTAGTATCTCTTAGTATTTGTTTTCTGTTTTATTTTCCCTGCTACACTTTCTGTTAGGAGGTGTCCACCTTTTCACCTAGTCCCTAGATCTTGTAGGGATTCCTCCCTCGCAACTATAGGTCTTCGTTCAGACTAGCTGAGGACTTTAGCGGGTCTGGTCGCAGGATCAGGTTCCCCGTTACATTGTAGGGATCCAGCTCAGTCCTATTGTAGGGACAGAATTCCCACCTTTCCTTAGTGCTTGTAGCTGATCATAACAGTAAGTCCAGCCAAAAGAAAAAAAAAATAAAAAATCTCTAAGGAAAGATTTTCTGTTTTCATCATGGTGTCGGTTCGGGATTTGGCTGAACGCCTGCAGGGTCTCTCTCTGGAGGTGGCTGAAATCCGGCAACACGTGAGTAGTTGTTCTGGAGCACATTTCGTGGAGCCAAAGGTACGTTTGCCTGATTTATTTTTTGGTGAACAACAAGATTTTTTTTCTTTTTAAAATGCTTGCTTGTTGTATTTCCGTTTGAGACCCAGATCCTCTGGTGAGGAATCACAGCGCATAGGGTTCATAATGTCACTTTTGCGCAATGAACCTCAGGATTGGGCCTTTTCTCTGCAGCCTAGTGATCCATGCTTTATATCAGTGGATAGCTTTTTTTCTGCTTTGGGGTTGTTATATGACGATCCGGATCGTGTTTCATCAGCTGAGACAGAATTGAGACGTTTGAGACAGGGATCAGGTAATGTGGAGAAATATTGTACTCACTTCAGAAGGTGGTCCACACAGGTGGGCTGGAACGATTCAGCTTTGAAAAGTTTATTTCTTGCAGGGTTAAGTGAAAGGGTTAAAGATTTGCTGATTGCTTATCCTATACCTGGTAACTTGCAAGAGGCTATGCAATTAGCCATACGGGTGGATAGGAGACTGCGTGCAAGGGTTAATGAGAGTAAATCTGCCTTGTCAGCTCCAAGTTTGGAGAAGGAATGTACTGACATTGCAGAGCCGATGGAAATTGGAGCAATGACACTTCACTCTCGGGAAAAAGAACGCAGATTTGCTAAGGGCTTGTGTTTCTACTGTGGTAAATCGGAGCATTTTATTAAGAACTGTGCGCTTCGAATGAATAAAGAGAGAAAAAAAAATGAGGTCAGTTTCGCCCGTATAGCTTGTTTAAACAATAAGGGTGTCTTTCTTTCTGCTACCACTGCTGTTGAGGAGGAATTAATGGAGTTTCGGGTATTTGTGGATTGTGGTTCAACTCTCAATGTGATTGATGGGAAATTTTTGGAAAAACTAAAATTAAAACCCAAACTTCTGTCTTCCCCTATTAATGTGGTGTCTGTGGATGGTTCTCACTTGAAAAATGTTACTCACCATATCTGTGAATTTCCTCTTACTATTAATGGTGTTCATCAAGAGAATTTGGATTTGGTGGTTTTGAATAATTTGCCCTCACCGGTGATTTTGGGGTTACCTGGTTAAAATTGCACAATCTGGTACTGGATGGGTCTACCAATGAAATTAAGTCCTGGAGTCCCAATTGTTATGACAAGTGTTGTAACGGGCGTATTGCTGCTGTAGTTAAGGGGGAGTTACCTGTACCTATTCAGGATTTTTGAAAAGTTTTTTCTGATAAAGAATCGCAGGTATTGCCTCCTCATAGAGATTATGATTGTGCAATTGAATTTGTCCCTGGAGCGACTCTTCCTAAAAGTCGCTTATTTAATTTGACTATTCCTGAGAGAAAGGCTTTGGAGGAATACATACAGACAAGTTTGGCCGCCGGTCACATTAGGCCTTCCAAGTTTCCTGTGGCGGTTGGATTTTTTTTTGTTAAAAAAAGGACGGCGGTTTACGGCCTTGTCTAGACTTTCGTGAGATTAATAAGATTACTGTACGCAATCCTTACCCACTGCCATTGATTCCTGATTTGTTTAACCAGTTAGTGGGGGCCAAGTGGTTCTCGAAAATTGATCTTCGAGGGGCATACAATTTGTTGCGCATGAAGGAGGGGGATGAATGGAAGACTGCGTTTAACACTCCACTGGGTCATTTTGAGAATCTGGTCATGCCTTTTGGACTTTCCAGTGCTCCGGCATTTTTTCAGAATCTTATTAATGACATCCTTAGACCTTTGATCGGCAGAAGTGTGGTTGTGTATTTGGATGACATTTTGATTTATTCACCGGATTTTGAGTCTCATTGGAGGAGTGTGCGTGAAGTATTACAGTTACTGAGTGATAATTCACTTTTTGCCAAACTAGAAAAATGTGAGTTTGCTGTACAGAGACTTAGTTTTTTGGGCTACATTGTCTCCAGTGAAGGTTTTGAGATGGACCCGGTGAAAGTGCAAGCTGTGCAGGAATGGCCTAGACCTATTGGTGTGAAATCAATACAGAGGTTTTTGGGGTTCGCCAGTTATTATAGAAAATTCATAAAAGATTTTTCTGTGATTGCCAAACCTCTGACCGATCTCACCAGGAAAGGTACTGATGCGGTTCAGTGGACTACTAAGGCCATTGAGGCTTTTGTGTTGCTAAAGGAGAGGTTCAGCTCTGCTCCCATCCTTACGCAGCCTGATGTGACTAAACCATTTTTGGTTGAGGTTGATGCTTCTTCTGTGGGGGTAGGCGCGGTGTTGTCTCAGGCAAAGACGGATGGAGTACATCCCTGTGCTTTTTTTTCAAAGAAATTTTCTGAGTCTGAACTAAATTATGATATCGGTAATCGGGAATTGTTGGCAATTAAACTCGCATTTGAACACTGGCGTCATTTTTTGGAGGGAGCGGAATTTCCCGTTCAAGTCTTCACCGATCATAAAAATCTGATCTACCTTGATGCTGCCAAACGCTTGAATGCCCGTCAGGCTAGGTGGGCACTGTTTTTCTCATGGTTTAATTTTACCGTTACTTACATCCCAGGTACTAAAAATGTTAAAGCTGATGCTTTGTCTCGCAGCTTTTTTCCTATGGTGGGTACTGAGGAGGAGGAGGAAAACATTTTGCAAGAGGGGGTTGTTATTGCTGTTTTGGACTCCGTGCTGGAAGATGAGATTCTTAAAGCACAGGAGAATGCCCCATCTAACACGCCGCATGGGAGGTTGTTTGTGCCTGGTACCCTGAGGAGAGATTTGTTTGATGAATGTCATGACTCTCGGTTGGCAGGTCATCCTGGAATCTCTGAGACCAAGAGACTTGTGGGTCGCAGTTTTTGGTGGCCAGGATGGCAGAAGGAAGTCATTAAGTGGGTGCGTCAATGCACTGTGTGTGCTAGATCTAAGTCTTCTCATACTCCTGCTGAGGGGTTGCTTTGCCCTCTGGAGGTCCCTAGTGCACCTTGGACACATTTGGCTATGGACTTTATTACTGACCTTCCCCCCTCTGAGGGTTTCACTGTCATCTGGGTGGTCGTGGACCGTTTTAGTAAGATGTGTCACTTGGTTCCTTTCATCAAACTGCCCTGCGCTAAGACTCTCGCTAAGGCCTTTGTCAAGGAAATAGTCAGACTACATGGTGTTCCTACTGACATTGTTTCTGATAGGGGACCTCAGTTTGTGGCTCATTTTTGGCGCGCCTTTTGTGACAGGTTGGGAGTTCATTTGTCGTTTTCATCCGGATATCATCCGGAGTCTAATGGCCAGACAGAAAGGAAAAACCAGGATGTTGAGCAGTTCTTGCGTTGTTTTGTGACTGATAATCAAAAGGGGTGGTCTGAGTTTCTGCCACTTGCTGAGTTTGCTCTTAACAACCATACATCCGCTTCTACTGGTTGTTCGCCTTTTTTTTGTTGTACTGGGAGACATCCGTCGTTTGGGTCATTTTCCAAGTTGGGATCGGCTGTACCTGAAGAGGAGAATTTTTCTGGTCTTTTGGAGAGAGTTTGGACTGATGTGCGTGGTAATCTTCAGGAGGCTAACAAAAGATCCAAAGTGTATTTTGATAGAAAACCACAAGAGGTTTTGTTTGCTATTGGTGACATGGTTTGGTTGTCCTCTAAGAATCTGCGCTTGAGGATTCCGTCTAAGAAATTGGGTCCCAAGTTTGTAGGGCCCTTTAAGGTGCTTCAGGTTATTAACCAATCTGCTGTTAAGTTGGAGCTTCCCACCTCCTGGAAGATTAATCCGGTGTTTCATGTTTCTCTCTTGAAAAAAGCTGAGGTCTCAGATGGAGACATCTCGGCCACTGTTCCCCTGGTGGTGGAGGATGGGCAATATGAGATTTCCCGCATCCTAAATTCTAGACGGTATAGAGGGAGTTTACAGTACCTCGTCGCTTGGAAGAGTTATGGACCCGAGGATAACTCATGGGTGAGGGTGGATGATGTTTCTGCGTCTAGACTTGTCAAAGCGTTTCACAAGAGGTTTCCGGATAAGCCTAAGTCCTAGGGGATCCGGAGGATCCTCTTAGAAGGGAGGGTACTGTTAGAACCCTCTTGTTAGGTTTTGTTTCACTTTGCTGGTCACATGACCTTTTTACCCTATTTGGTCTGGTTCCGCCCTTCTGGCCTTGCTGGACTTCATTGTATTATCTACTCTTAAGCTAGCCGGGTGCTTAGGTGCCTTACTCTGTCAGTTTTGCTAGATCTTAGTATCTCTTAGTATTTGTTTTCTGTTTTATTTTCCCTGCTACACTTTCTGTTAGGAGGTGTCCACCTTTTCACCCAGTCCCTAGATCTTGTAGGGATTCCTCCCTCGCAACTATAGGTCTTCGTTCAGACTAGCTGAGGACTTTAGCGGGTCTGGTCGCAGGATCAGGTTCCCCGTTACATCGTAGGGATCCAGCTCAGTCCTATTGTAGGGACAGAATTCCCACCTTTCCTTAGTGCTTGTAGCTGATCAGAACACAAACCCTCCGAAAACCTGCGTTCTTTTTCCTGAGAGCGGAGTGCCATCGCTCCAATCTCCATCGGCTCTCCAATGTCAGTACAAACCCTCTCAAGACTAGGAGCTGACATGGCAGATTTACTCTCATTAACCCTTGCACGCAGTCTCCTATCCACCCGTATAGCTAATTGCATAGCCTCCTGCAAGTTACAAGGTATGGGATAAGCAATCAGCAAATCTTTAACCCTTTTTATTATTATTATTATTATTATTTATTTCTATAGCACCATTGATTCCATGGTGCTGTACATGAGTAGGGGTTACATACAAATTACAGGTATCAATTACAGTAAACAAACTAACAATGACAGACTGATACAGAGGGGAGAGGACCCTGCCCTTTCGGGCTTACATTCTACAGGATTGTGAGGCAGGAGACAGTAGGTCGGGGGGTTGCAGCAGTTCCGGTGTTGGTTGAGGCAATATCTCCGGTAGTGGTGAGGAGGTAGCAGGGTCATTGCAGGCTGTAGGCTTTCCTGAAGAGATGGGTTTTCAGGTTCCGTCTGAAGGATCCGAATGTGTTTGATAGTCGGACGTGTTGGGGCAAAGAAATCCAGAGGATGGGGGATATTCGAGAGAAGTCTTGGAGGCGGTTGGGTGAGGAGCGAATAAGTGTGGAGGAGAGAAGGATGTCTTGGGAGGATCGGAGATTACGTGAGGGAAGATATCGGGAGATTAGTTCAGAGATATAAGGAGGAGACAGATTATAGATGGCCTTGTAGGTCAGTATTAGTAATTTGAACTGGATACGCTGAGGGAATGTGAGCCAGTGAAGAGATTTGCAGAGGGGAGAAGCGGAGGAGTAGCGAGGAGAGAGGTGAATTAGTCGTGCAGCAGAGTTAAGGATGGACTGGAGAGGTGTGAGGGTGTTAGCAGGGAGGCCAGAGAAAAGGGTGTTGCAGTAGTCGAGGCGGGAGATGATGAGGGCGTGCACAATCATTTTAGTAGATTGAGGGTTGAGGAAAGGACGGATTCTTGAAATATTTTTGAGCTGAAGGCGACAGGAGGTAGAAAGAGCTTGGATGTGCGGTTTGAAGGACAGGGCAGAGTCAAGGGTTACTCTGAGGCAGCGGACTTCTGGTACGGGGGAAAGCGTGATGTCATTAATTGTGATAGATAGGTCAGGTAAGGAAGATCTGTGGGATGGGGGAAAGATTATGAGTTCAGATTTGTCCACATTGAGTTTGAGGAAGCGGGAGGAGAAGAAGGAGGATATGGCTGATAGACACTCCGGGATTCTGGATAGCAGAGAGGTGATGTCTGGGCCAGAGAGGTAGATCTGAGTGTCATCAGCATAAAGGTGGTACTGGAATCCATGGGACTTTATGAGTTGCCCCAGGCCAAGTGTATAGATTGAGAAGAGTAGGGGTCCTAGAACAGAGCCTTGAGGGACTCCAACAGAGAGAGGGTGGGACGAGGAGGTAGTGTGGGAGTGGGAAAGGTATGAGGAGATCCAGGATAGGGCGAGGTCTTTGATGCCAAAGGAGGAAAGAATCTGTAGTAGAAGGCAGTGGCAACTGTGTCAAAAGCAGAGGACAGGTCAAGAAGCAGGAGTATAGAGTATTGTCCGTTTGCTTTGGCTGTGAGTAGGTCATTAGTAATTTTGGTCAGGGCTGTCTCAGTGGAGTGATGGGGGCGGAAACCAGATTGTAGAGTGTCAAAGAGCACGTTAGAAGAGAAGTGGTAGGAAAGCTCAGCGTGGACATGCAGCTCCAGGAGTTTGGAAGCGAATGGGAGCAGCGATATTGGGCGATAGCTGGACATAGTGGTTGGGTCGAGGGTTGGCTTTTTAAGGATAGGCGCGATTGTGGCATGCTTGAAAGCAGAAGGGAAGCTACCGGAAGTTAGTGATAGGTTGAAGAGGTGGGTTAGGGATGGAATAATAGTGGTGGTGAGGTTGGGGAGGAGGTGGGTTGGGATGGGGTCAAGTGCACAGGTTGTGAGGTGCGATTTGGAGAGAAGACAATTAAGCTCCCCTTCAGTTATGTTGGAGAGGGAGGTTATGGGGTTGGGGCATTGGTCTAGTATACAAAGTGGTTGAGGTGGTTGAACAATGAAGACTTGCCTTGTTTGGTCGATCTTATTTTTGAAGTGTGTGGCAAAGTCCTCAGCAGAGATGAGGGAGGTAGAAGGGGGCAGTGGTGGGCGGAGGAGGGAGTTAAAAGTTTTGAATAACTGTTTGGGGTTGTAGGATAGGGAAGATACGAGGGTTGTGAAGTAGGCCTGTTTAGCAGAGGTGAGGGCAGATTTGAAAGAGAGTGTTGCTTGTTTGAATGCAGTGAAGTCGTCTTGAAAATTTGTTTTTTTCCAACGCCGCTCTGTAATCCTGGACACTTGCCGGAGCTTTTTAGTGGTGTTATTGTGCCAGGGTTGTCTGTTGGTACGTCGCACTCTGCCATGAACGAGAGGGGCGACCGTGTCAATAGCCGATGTGAGAGTGGCATTGTAGAAAGCAGTGGCACTGTCTGTATCGTGGAGTGAGGATATTGATGCCAGTGAAAGAATAGAGTCAGAGAGTGTGTGGATGTCTAGGTGTGCAAGGTGTCTGCGGGGGTGCACGTGTTGCTGGACATGGGTGACAGGAGCGGAGGACAGGGATGAGAAAGTGAGTAGGTGGTGGTCAGATAGGGGGAGAGGGGAGGTGGTGAAGTTAGATAGAGAGCAGAGGCGGGTGAAGACCAAGTCTAATGTATGACCATCCGTGTGGGTGGCTGAGGAGGACCACTGAGTAAGTCCAAAGGATGAAGTAAGGGACAGAAGTTTGGAGGTTGCTGACTGAAGGGTATCAGTGGGGATGTTGAAGTCACCCATGATGATGGTGGGGATGTCAATGGAGAGAAAGTGAAGAAGCCAGGTAGTGAATTGGTCGATGAAGGCAGTGGTTGGGCCTGGAGGTCGGTATATGACGGCCACTTGGAGGTTGGAGGGAGAGTAGATGCGGACAGAGTGGACTTCAAAGGAAGGGAGGATTAGGGAGGGAAGAGGTGGGATTGGGTTAAAGTTGCAGTTAGAGGAAAGGAGAACATCCACTCCTCCACCATGTCTGTTTCCAGGGTGAGGAGTGTGGGTGAATTGGAGGCCACCGTAACACAGCGCAGCAGGGGAGGCGGTGTCAGAGGGTGTCAGCCATGTTTCTGTGGGGAAAGGAACCCTTTCACCTAGCCCTGCAAGAAACAAACTTTTCTAAGCTGAATCATTCCACTCCACCTGAGTAGACCACCGTCGGAAGTGTGTACAATATTTTTCCACATTACCAGGTCCCTGCCTCAAAAGTCTCAATTCTGTCTCAGCTGATGAGATACGATCAGGATCATCATACAGCAACCCCAAAGCAGAAAAAAAACTATCCACTGATCTAAAGCATGGATCAGTAGGTTGCAGAGAAAAAGCCCATTCCTGAGGTTCTTTGCGCAAAAGTGACATTATGAACCCTATGCGCTGCGATTCATCACCAGAGGATCTGGGTCTCAAACGAAAATACAACAAGCAAGCATTTTTAAAAGAAAGGCTCCACGAAATGTGCTCCAGAACAGCTACTCACGTGTTGCTGAAGCTCGGTCACCTCCAGAGAGAGTCCTTGCAGGCGTTGAGCCAACTCCTGAACCGACACCATTAGGGAAACAGGAAATCTGTTTGTTTTTTTTTGGGCTGGACTTACTGTTATGTTCTGCTACAAACACTAAGGAAAGAAAGGGAAATCTATCCCTACAATAGAACTAAGCTCAATCCCTACGATGTAACGGGGAACCTGATCCTGCGATCAGACCCGCTAAAGTTCTCAGCTAGTCTGAACGAAGACCTATAGATGTGAGGAAGGGATCCCTACAAGCACTAGGGACTGGGAGAAAAGATGGACACCTCCTAACAGAAGTTGTAGCAGTAAAAAGAAAAACAAAACAACATAGAACATAGAGGTCAGAAGACCAAGCAAAACTATTTGAGTACGGTACCAAAGCACCCGGCTAGCTTAAGAGTAGAAGTTACAATGAAGTCCAGCAAAGCCAGAAGGGCGGAGCAGGATTAAGTAGGCAAAAAAGGTCATGTGACCAGCAAGATAGAAAAAACCTAACAGGAGAGTTCTAACACTAATATTGGCGAACAAACAAACAACTCTGGTAAACGGTTTGTTAGAGGCATTCCCAGCACACAGCAGCGGTGCAGGTTCTATCACGAGCCGCAATGGGCCAAATAGAAGAGGTGTTCGTGATGCACACAGCCACAGTGGCATTGGAAGCAGGAGTTTCATGACCATGTTGTGGACTGATTTCTCTATTACAGCTCACACGACTGTTAATACTGAATCAATTGCAACAGACAGGAGACAGCAGTTGTCAACTATGGTTCAAAATTACCTCTCCTCCCCTATTGATGTTCTCCCTCACAGTTCATTCCCCTTTGACTACTGGGCCTGTAAACTGGACACCTGGCCTGAATTGGCACAATATGCCTGGAGCTCACTTGCCCTGCTGGTAGTGTGCTATCAGAAAGAGTCTTCAGTGCTGCTGGATCAATCCTGAGAGAAAGAAGGACCTGGCTGTCGACCCAAAATGTTGGTGATCTCACCTTCATTAAAATGAACCATGCCTGGGTTTCAAAGGATTTTGTACCATCTTCCCCTGATGACACATAGGTTGCCAGCAAAATGGCTCGCTTTGTCCTCCTCTTCCTCCGACTTCTCCAATTCCTCCATTTGCAGATGCTGAACGTCCAGCCTACACCTCAACATATGCCATTTTCCACCTCCCTAATTGGGCTGTACCCCCCAGGGCCGTCATCAGCACCTGGCGCACCCGGGCAAGGGCCAGTTCCCTGAGCAGGTGGGGGGGTCGACTAGTGGGCGACGGCACTGCCACAGGGCGCCTCATAGTACGCAAAAGTGTATCTGACGGTGGGAGGGTCCACTCGCCGTCAGACACACCGGCGTACTATGAGGGGCCCTGTGCCAGTGCCGTCGCCCACGAGTGGGTCCCCCCTGCTTGCTCAGGGCCACAGCACTTGCAATACTTACCTCTCTCTGCTCCACCATTCAGATCAGAGAGCGCAATGACGTTACGTCTGTGCACCCTCTGCCTAAACAGTCCAAGTGCAGAGAGCTGGAAGATGGTGACGCTGAGGAGTCCAGAGTAGAGCAGTGCCCAGTGAGGAGAGGTATTTCATTTTTTTAATGTTTGGAGCAATATATGGGGAGCATTATAATCTGGAGAATGATATATGGGGCCCATCATACATTTGAGCATCATCCATGGGGCCCATCATATACTGGAGCATTCTAAATGGGGTACATAAGACACTGGAGCAGCATTAACGGGGCCCATTATACACTGGAGCATTAGAAATGGGGCCCATTATATATGGAGCATTATATTGGCCCATCATACACTGGAGCATCATCCATTGGGCCCATCAAATACTGGAGCATCATATGGGGTTCATTATTTATGAGGCATCATATATGGTATGGAGCATCATATAGAGCACATAAGGGGCCTATTCTGTATGGAGCATTATATGGAGCCCATTCTGTATGGAGCAATATATATACTGTATGGAGCTTTATATGCGACTCATTATACTGTATGGAGCAATATGTGGGTCTCATTCTACTCTGTGGGGACCGGCCTATACTGTATGGCACATTATATGGGGACCATCATATACTGGAGCATTATGTGGAGCTCATCATATACTGTATGGAACATTATATGGGACCAATTATTCTGTATGGAGCAATATATGGGGCTCATTATTCTGTATGGCGCACTATGTGGTGGCCATAATACTGTATGGAGTAAAATACTGTCCGGTTTTTGGGCTATTGTAGAATTTAAAATAGTTATCAGTCATGTAATGTAAGAAGTGAAGTATTTGTCATTGTACTATACCTATATTTCTGTGCCGTATCGGAGCATCATGAATTGTGGTATGTGTTAAAGGCGCCCACTGAGACTCTTGCACCCGGGGCACACGAAAACCTGGAGCCAGACCTACCCCCCCACAACTTTAGCCAAATAACCCCCAGTTTTCAATGCGTAACTATTATTATAAAGTAAATTAAGGTTGACAAGCTTAAGTAATAAGAATTGATGTCGTTGGCATTGAAATGGGCACTGTAGGTGTATTTACTGTCCTCCACTCCCTGCCGACTTTGCTTCCCCATTGACTTGCATCGGGTTTCGTGTTTCAGTCGGACCTCCGACTTTTCCCGATAGTCGGCCGATTTTGTTCGACTCGACTTTTGAGAAAGTTGGGTTTTCATGAAACCCGACTCGACCCGAAAAAAGGCAAAGTCACTATCCTCCACTATTTGGGCTATGTTCACAGGTAGCGTTTTTGATGCTTTTTTCAACTTTAGCATGACTTTCAACCAAGACAAATGCATTCACTGGGAAATGTCATTTTAACATTTTACAACCTTATCTGGCCATGTGGTGTGTGACACATCATCTGACACATCTTGGTACATTTATGAAGAAGGGACTCTGAAAGTCACAAAGCCTATATTTATAGGCTCAGCTCCGTACACTTCGTACACACAGGGCTCAGTTTCGTACGCCCGTACACACACAGCACTGCTACATCCACCTCGTACACACACAGCTCCGCTCCGTACACCTCGTACACACATGGCTCCACTCCGTACATCTGGTACACACACGGCTCCGCTCCGTACACCTCGTACACACACGGATCTGCTCCGTACACCTCATACACACACGGCTCTGCTCCGTACACCTTGCACACACACAGCTCTGCTACATCCACACTGTAAACCCTCCTGACCCATAACACAAGACACATGACACATAAACTTACCTTCATCCAGCACCATGACAACCAGCACAGCAGAGACCTGCACACAAGAGGAGCCTGACCATGTGACACCTAACTCCTCCCCTCCTGTGACCTCATCACAGGTCCTGTGCGCACAGAGGAGGACAGCTAGCAACGTCATTGCTCTGCTGTAAGAAGCTGAAGTGGAGAGACAGGGAGGGCGAGGATGGGGTGCATGGGGGGCGTGGCAGCTTCTCTCACTGCGGGACACATAGTGTCCCGACCGGGACAGCGGGTGGGAGGGTCAGAATCGGGACTGTCCTGCTCAATTCAGGATGGTTGGGAGGTATGCCTAAGGCTATGTTTCCACGTTCAGGAAACGCTGCAGAGAGGACACAGCTCCGTCCAAAGCTTTGCTGGCTTTTGTACGCGCGGTGATTCCACATGTGTTCATTGAACCGTGTGGAATCACCACATCCTATTCATAGAACTGTGTTATTTATCTTGCGTAGACTGAGCGTCTCCGCGAGATAAATAGACATGCTGTGGTCTAGGAAAACACGCCGCATGTGCATATACGCAGGTCTGCCACCTGGATCTTTGAAATTGTACGCATAGTGGATATGGGATTTCATAAAATTCCCTCCACTATGCTGTACCATTTGGACGCTGCGGATTGGACTCTGTGGCTGTTCTCAGCGTCCAACCCGCAACGTTTCCTGAACTTGGAAACGTACCCTAAGTATATCTCTGCCTCTGGACATTATATAGTATAGATTTGCCTGGACTGTACATTATTATAAATCTACTACCTGAGCATTATATATTATAGATCACCCTGGACATTATATATAATAGATTGTACATCACATATAACAGATAATTCTGGACATTTTATACTATAGGTCTCCTTGTACATTATATATTATAGATCTATAATAAATAATATACCGGGAGATCTATAAGATAAATTGTCCAGATTTATATGTAAGTATCTGTTAAAACCCAGACATATGAATAAGGCCTTAGTCAGAGACTGAGCAGTAATAGAATAATAAAATCCATCTAGTAATGCTCCAATGTCTGCTGGACATGGTATGGGGAGAGTTTCTAGTTCAGTTAGTACACAGACACCAGACTTCTTGCTGTTAACCAGTTAATGTTTTCTTGTCCACCACACTGCAGTGTCAAAAGAGGAAGACAGCGAGACAGGCAGCAACATCACATCAAGAGCTCTTGAACTCGAAACAGAAAATCCTCAGATCCTGGTATTGTTACATAATATTAAAAATAATATTTTTTCATTGATATTGCACTATTAACTCCACAGCACTTTACATACATCATCAACACTGTCCCCATTGGGGCTCACAATCTAAGCATCCTATTTGTATGTCTTTTGAGTATGGTAGGAAACCACTGTCTTTGAAAGAGCTACATGGGCATACACATAGATTCGGCCTCATTCATTCCCTATGGGACTTGCAAACATGTGCGGCACTTGTAGTGAGACAAAAAAGCACTGCTAGTTTTTTTTTTCCGTTGCTGCAAGTATCGGATTTGCGGGATCACGTCAAAACCGCAAGTGTCGCACATGTCTGCAAGTCGCATAGGGAATGAATGAGGCCGAATGCAGTGTTGCCATAAGTGATCCGTTACGTGGCAGATGCGGAAAAACTGCCGGATCTGCCGCGAATGGCAAAAATAGCTGATGTGCAAGTAGCCTAAGTCACTGACGACAGTGTCTGCATTAGTCATACTCACCAATGGGGAGGCAGAACCAAAAGTGCCTAGGGCATAAACTCTAAATACGGCCCGGGTGTGAAGAGGTGCATGGGAATAGACCTCCCAAAAAAGACACTGGATTTGAGTTTATATTACGCTGCTATCATTCGGTGGTGTAGAGAAGTCTGGCTCAATCCAGCCCTTGTTCATTTTTACAAGAGTCAGCCTATCAGCATTTTCAGTTGACAGGTGGATGCGCTTATTAGTTATAATTCCACCAGCGGCACTAAATACCTGCTCTGACAATATGCTAGTGGCAGGGCAGGCCAGGACCTCCAAGGCATATAGAGCCAGATCATGCCACATGTCCAGCTTGGATATCCAATAGCTATAAGGAACAGAGGAATCACAAAGAATGTTGGTACGGTCAGCAAGGTACTCCCTCAGCATCTTCCAAAACTTTGCACTCCTCGCGAGATTACCACGCGAATCAGGGCCAGTGCGATGGGAGGGTCTGAGAAAACTCTCCCAGAACTTTGCCAGTGTTCCCTTGCCTCTGCTGGATTGAAGTTGTGTCTCTTTCGCCTGTACTCCTTGGTTTTCCAACAAACTGTGATCTCTTCTACCAGCATTTTCAGATGGGAATTTTTTTAATAATTCCGCAACAAGGGCCCTCTGGTACTGCACCATTTTAGTACACCTGTCTGCCTCTGGAATAAGAGATAGAAAGTTCTCCTTATAGCTTGGGTCTAGAAGTGTCACCAACCAGTAATGACTGTCACCCAAAATTTTGAGAATGTGAGGGTCACGGGAAAGGCAGCGTAACATAAACTCAGCCATGCATGCCAGACTGCTAACAGGCAAGACTTCCATGTCCTTACCAAGAGGATGACTGACCATGCTCTCCTCCTACTCCTCCTCCTCCCTGTCCTCAGGCCATACGCGCTGAACAGACAGTATGACAGTTGTGCTTGTAGTACCGTCTATATAGCATGAAACTAGCTCCTGTTCTTCCTAATAAATAATAATTTTTATTTATATAGCTCCAACATATTTCGCAGCGCTTTACAGTTTAACAGTTTCAAAACCCAAGTCATAAGTAACAACGTTAACAATATAATTAAAGCAAAATAAGCCGCCCTGCTCGTGAGAGCTTAAAATCTACAATGAAGTGGGGGAGATACAAAGTACAGGTGTGTATATACAATGGTGCATTTACAATGATGGTCCAGTCATCTTGAGGGAGTGAGGGATGGATGGAGATAGTGAATGGGCTACACATACACACTTACACATAGAATGACTTTGATTAATGAATGTGATAGGCCGCTCTGAACAAATGTGTTTTGAGGGAGCGCCTGAAACAATGCAAATTGTGGATAGTCCTAATTTCTTGGGGTAGAGCATTCCAGAGGATTGGCGCAGCGCGGGAGAAGTCTTGGAGTTGGGAGTGGGAGGTACTCCACCTATTCCTCATTGTCTCCCAATCCACGTTGGGATGATATGAGGCTGGGCTGTGTGTAATCACCCTGTATGGTTCCTTGCTCTGTCTCATCATGCTCTGCCTGCAATGCATCCTCTTTGATTCTGAGAAGAGAGCGTTTCAGAAAACAGAGAAGTGGGATGGTGATGCTAATTATGGCGTCATCGCCGCTCACCATCTTGGTGGAGTCCTCAAAGTTTTGGAGGATAGGACACATGTCTGACATCCATTTCCACTCCTGAGGTCTTATGTGTGGAGTCTGAACTGAATACCGATGGCTATGTTGATGCTGGTAGTCAACAACTGCCCTCTTCTGCTTACAAATCCTTTCCAACATCTGCAGTGTAGAGATCTAATGCGTGGGGACATCACACAACAGTCAGTGAGTCGGAAGCTGCAAACGCTGCTGAAGCACATCAAAGGTGGTGGAAGCTGTAGCTGACTTTCACACAGGCGGTGTACTTTCACAAGCAGATTCGGCAGCTCTGCGTAGCTTTTGAGAAACCGTTAAACAACGAGGTTAAGCACATGAGCCAGGCATGGACGTGCTTGATGTTGCTAGTTGAGTGTGTGCAACGACAGGTGCAGGGCAGGAGGTATCGTCTCATGCACCATGGACAGGGGATTGGCTTGTACGCACAACAGTGGAAGAAGGAGTGGTGTCACTCGGAGACACTGTTCCAGGACCCTGGGGTTCGGCCCACAAAGTCGGGTGCTTTGCTGCCATGTGCCTGATCATGCTGGTGGTGGTAAGGCTGGTAGTTTTGCTACCCCTTGTGATGCGGGCATGGCAGGTGGTGCAAATGGCCTGCTTGGGGTTATCGGTAAAGTCTTTAAAAAACAACCAGACTCGGGAAGACCTAACAGTTGGACAGCCAACTTCCGTTGTGTTGGTGTTACAGGGAATGGTTGCATGCCTTCTGTTTGCGGCCACCACACTGCTACTTCCTGCCTGTTGGGGTGCTACGTCTCCCTCCCCCTGTGCACTGCTGTCCTCACTCTGCATGTCATCCCGCCAGGTTGTGTAAGTTACTATATCATCCACTACCTCGTCTTCCACTTCCACACACTGGTCCTCCTCCTGACTGTCTGACAATTGTGTCTCATCATCTTCCACCTCTTGTGACACGCTCCCACCGTCGCCTCTGTGTGACCGTGGCTGCTCAAATATTTGGGCATTACTACATGCAATCACCTCTTGCCCCACTTCGAGTGGACTGGGTGAGAGTCCCGAATCTATAAATGGAAAAGTGAACAGCTCTTCGTAGTGTCCAAGTGTGGGATCAGTTGTCTTTGGGCACTCGGCAAGGCGGGAGGAAGGAGGATCAGGGTGAGGAATATGCGGTCCAGACTCATGGCTACTCAGACTTGACTATGTGAAAGACAGGGTGGTGGTGGTGGCAACAAACCGACTGGAAGCATTATCCTCTATCCAACTAACAACCTTTTGACACTGCTACGGGTTAAATAGTGGTGTGCTGCTGCGGTCCCCTAGTAATTGAGACAGGAAGGTCGGGCGAGAAGATGTGGGTGTTTGTTGTGGCCAAATTTCAGCTTGCCCACAGCTTCATCCTCGGCCTCTGCATGTACCATTACCATCACGTCTACTTCCACGTCCCTTGACACGCTCCTTGCCCATTTTAAATAGAGTACAGTATTTCCACGTATTTCCACGTTCACTACAAATGGCTGAATTTGGAGCAAACTTATATGTGATCCTTGTGCGGGAAAACCGCAGTTTAAAATATCTGGCCTGTAGGTAACTATATCTTTTATCTGCAAACTGGTGTTAACAACTTGCATAAGACACTCCAACTAAATTTTACAGTAGCCCAGAAATGTCAGAATTTTCTGCGCACTCAGATGTGATCACTGTGACGGCCAAACCCATGCTTAAAATAAATGCCCTGTAGGTAACTAATTTTTTTTTAAAGCAAACTGGTGTCAATAACTTGTATAAGACACTCTATCAAAATTTTACAGTAGCTCAGAAATGGCAGAATTTTCTGCACACTCAGATGTGATCACTGTGACGGTCAAACCCCTATTTAAAATATCTAGCTTGTTGGTAACTATTTTTTTTATCAGCAAACTGGTGTCAATAACTTGTATAAAACACTCCAACAAAATTTTACAGTAGCCCAGAAATGGCAGAATATTCTGCACATTCAGATGGGATCACTGTGACAGCCAAACCCCTGTTTAAAATAGCTGGATTTTCACGCTGTACTATGGAAAGGGTGGCTGTATTCTGCAGTGCCAACAAGCAATGGAGAAAAAAAAAGTGTGGTCTGGATTGCTTTTGAAGAGAATAATCAGGATTAAGATGCAGAAAAATTATTCTTAGCCACTGATACCTGGGGCTATGTATATACGGTAAATATCTGTAATAGGCAGCAGCAGCAGACAGTAATGGAATGGAGCCTGTTGCTGTATGCAATGAAGTTTGCCACATACAATGCAAGCCAACTTGGCACTGATATCTATATACACCGTAGTTAGGCCTCAGAAGGACTGTCGATTTAGCTGGATTTGTGTATTCAATATGGTACATCCACACTAACTTATACACCACCAAATCTGTCCCTATCTCTGCAGCAACTCTCCCTATACTGCCTAAGTCCGGAGCACACTGTGACGAGTATGGCGGTGCCAGGTCTGATATAGACTTGATGATGCTGTGCGGCCAGCCAATCACTGTAATTCCACAACCAACTTGGCTGCGCCATTACAGTGTGTGGCATACAATCCCTGCATGTTGATTGGCGCTCTAAAGAGTACCAAACATGCAGGGCGGGTACCCGAGCTCCCGCCAAGCAGCCCTGGAAATGCTCGGCCCTCTCCGAGCATCATGAGCAGTGAGATGCTTGGGAGAGCGTCAGCGACTAGCGGTGACATCATCGAGGTTACTGCAGGTCACTGAGTCTGGTTGTCAAAAATGAGCGGGACCATATGCCCTTTTATTAAATTATTCCTTTAAATAATTAAAAAATATGGCTTGGGGACCCCTCTATTCTTGATAACCAGCATTGCTGAAGCTGACAGCTGAGGGTTGTAGCCCAGCACATTAGGTCTTGTAAACAGGGGTGTCCACATGGGATGCATTTAGAGAGTGCTGGCCAGCCCGCCTGATCAAGTAGTATGGGCGTGACTAATAGTCAACAATAGCAGCAGGGTAGGCAAAATTACCAAAGCAAACTTTTAATAATACCATAAAAAGACAATAAGACCCAATGCATACACAGGCAACCCACTATAAACAACTAAAGTGCATGTGCTCGAAAAACAACCAGTGCTTGAGATAAAAAACTGGTGCGATCTCACCAATATCAAGCTTTCTCCATTCAGTGGATATTCACCAAATGTCCAGACTACACTCTTTTTCCTTTCCTGGATCAGACAATAGGCAAAGAAACACATGTGTAATGAGAGGGGGTATTTTTATATTACCACTACGTGTCGTGCCCCTGCATTGCTGCAGCCCTGACAAGGGCAGTACCCTAGTATGGTCCTATGATAAGATTACCCCTAGGGCAGGGTTCCCCAACTCCGGTCCTCAAGGCCCACCAACAGGTCATGTTTTCAGGATTTCCTTTGTATTGCACAGGCGATGCAATTATCACCTGGGCAATACTTAGAAAATCCTGAAAACATGACCTGTTGGTGGGCCTTGAGGACCGGAGTTGGGGAACCAGGTCCTAGGGTCATGTTACCTCTCCAAAGCATTTCTCCCTCCATTTGGGGGTTCATCAGTGGGTTTTCATATAATTACAGTCATTTTCAATAAGGCCCTTGCAGTGGCAGATAGAGCCTCATTAACTGGCAATAGTGCAGCGGTCTCAAGGGGCGCCAAAGGAACAATGGACAATTTAATAAATAATAACCAAACTTTATTCTTCCTCCAATACCACTGCCACAACGCGTTTCGACTGTCCAAACCGTCTTCTTCAGGTGGGGTAAAGGAGAATCTTACAATGGAAACTTTATAAAGGGGTGGTAATTAACATAATTTAGACCACATGTTGTATTCATTTTAACCTTTTCGTTGACATTCATTGTCAATTAACCTCTTATTTCCCCTTAAAACCAGTATTGACACTCCTATTAAAAAACCCTACATGGATTCATAATGTTATACTGCAATGTCAAGACATGCTGGGAAGGTTCCCAGGGTGTGTTTTAAAATCTACGGGGTTTGCAATAGTTTTAGGAACTGTATAAGGTTATTTTCCGCCATTTTATATGAAAATGTACTGTCTCTTTAAGAAATTAAACTTTTGAATTGGGGGTTGAAAATTGCAGTATAACAATGTCAAGACATGCTAGGAAGGTTCCCAGGTTGTGTTTTAAAATTCATGGGATTTACAATAGTAGTAGGTAACGGTATAAGTCATCTTCGGCTATGAAAGTATATTGTCTCTTTAAGAGATCTAATCATTGTAAAAAATTTTTTAAAAATTGTGAGTTTATGAATCCATGTAGGGTTTTTTAATAGGAGTGTCAATACTGGTTTTAAAGGGGAAATAAGAGGTTAATTGACAATGAATGTTTTCCATGGAGTTTTGCAACAAAAAGGTTAAAATGAATACAACATATGGTCTAAATTATGTTAATTACCACCCCTTTATAAAGTTGCCATTGTAAGATTCTCCTTTACCCCACCTGAAGACGGTTTGGACCGTCGAAACGCGTTGTGGCAGTGGTATTGAAGGAA
The DNA here is from genome assembly GCA_033576555.1 of Oophaga sylvatica. NCBI lineage: Eukaryota > Metazoa > Chordata > Amphibia > Anura > Dendrobatidae > Oophaga > Oophaga sylvatica. The sequence continues at coordinate 435,929,052 of JARQOD010000002.1, forward strand.
GAATAAAGATCGGTTATTATTTATTAAATTGTCCATTATTCCTTTGGCGCCCCTTGAGACCGCTGCACTGTTGTTCACATGTAAAAAGTCTCCATACGGAGTTAACAGCGGCAGGAGCAGCCTGGCTCATTTGGATGTTATGAGGACCTCTGGTTTTCCAGCCACCGGGATTAACAACTGAGGACCCTCCGGTCGAGCAGGATCATGTGACTACCTGAGAAACACGGAGGCTTGATGCAAACACCGATGGGATGACATTACAAATAGAGAGAGGTGACCTGGAGCCTCATTAATCACACGCTTAATCTTGGTTGTGTAGATGCACACAACCATTATAGGTGAGTACATTGGCATTTTTTTAATTTGAAAGATTAGCCCTGTGAGTCTACACATGCGACCTTTTTCTTTTCTTTTTTTCTCATTAACTGGCAAGTTATACCAGCACCCCTGTACGAGGAAAAAAGAAAAAAAAAGTTTTTCACCCACTCCCCACTACATACAGTATATTTCCCCTCCCCCCCTTTTTTCTTTTGATCCATCACACCTTGTCTAGTATACCTGACTCTTAGCGGCTTTATTATAATGAATGGGCCTGATAAAACAGAATTACCTAAGGGGCATTGTTGCCCTTTTGAGTTTTACTTGTTGCTGAACTGCATTGTCAGTAAAATTCAGCATTAAGGTTTTTCCTGTTTTCCCACTATGTGTCTGAGGCGGCGTCACACTTGCAAGTGTGATGCGAGTAAGTCGCACGACTTTCTCGCATCAACACCCGGCACGTCCGCCCGCTCTCGGACCCGAGTGTGCGGCTGCATAGAAATACATGCAGCCGCACACTCGGGTCCGAGAGCGGGCGGCTGTGCCGGATGTTGATGCGAGAAAGTCATGCGACTTACTCGCATCACACTCGCAAGTGTGACGCCGGCCTGAGGGGTTAAGCGGTGGGAACAGTTTTCATCAATGCACCAGATCCGATAGTTTCGCCCTCCCCACTTGTTTTGATGTCATATTTTGCCGATCATGCTACAGTGGGTCCTTAGACAGGGATGTCATTTGATGTCCGAAGTGATTTTAGTCCTGGTGTGAACATTGTAGTGTTTTATTTGAGATAGGTGAGAGCGTTAATTTGATGAGTTCCACAGCGGCCATTATGCGTTCCAGATCCGGATGTTACAGAAGCGCTCTGGAAGTGACGTCAGCACTCCACTGGCCACATGCAGGGACGGTCAGGCAATTGTAAATGACGTGTGTGTTCCACTGCGATGCAGGGATGCACTGGCCTGGCATGATGGCGGATACTTCCAGCCTGCTGCCACAAAGAGAATGAGTTCCACCTGAAATATGGCGGTGATGACATCAGATGCAGGGAAACTTATGGAACTATTTAAGGGCAACAGAATGGATTGAATTGTCAGACTCTTTTTTTTTTTTCCTCGTACAGGGGTGGTGGCATAACTTGCCAGTTAATGAGGCTCTATCTGCCACTGCAAGGGGCCTTATTGAAAATTGCTCTAATTATATGAAACCCCCTGAGGGAGAAACACGTTGGGCAGGTAACATGACCCTAGGGGTAACCTTATCATAGGACCATGCTAGGGTACAGCCCTTGTTAGGGTGGCAGCAATACAGGGGCACGACACAGAGTGGTAATATAAAAATACCCCCCCTCTCATTATAAATGCGTTTCTTTGCCTATTGTCTGATCCATGAAAGGAAAAAGAGACTTATAGTCTGGACATTCGGTGAACATCCATTGAATGGAGGAAGCTTGATATTGGTGAGATTGCACCAGTTTTTTTTCTTAAGCACTAGTTGTTCTTTGAGCACATGCACTTTAGTTGTTTATAGTGGGTTGCCTGTATATCCATTGCGACTTTTTGTCTTTTTATGGTATTATTAAAAGTTATGTTTTAGTAATTTTGCCTACCCTGCAGCTATTGTTGATTTCTATATGGGAAGGTACTGAGGGTCAGGCCACGATATGACGCACAGTTTGCTGTACTGGCGTGACTAATAGGCTGTGAACCAAACAGTATGTGTGGTACTCGCAGGAACGCAGGATGCAGTGATGAGCTGGAGACGGAGTAAGCTTAAATTCAAACTTTATATAGGGGTTATATGGATAACTGGTAAGCTGATAATAGTTCTCCTCGCAGGGAAGTTAGACAATAATACACAAATAACTCGATATACGACTGCTCGACAGGTGCCGACAACTTTATGGCTGCGATATGGCCGACTACAAGTCCTATAATGGAACTATAATGAACAGTTAATGGAGTGTCACTTATCCTTCTCTGACGTCCTGCAGAGTTGTTGTCCGGGAGGTGTCCGTTCAGCGTCTCAGCCGCTGGACCCACCCGACGAGGAGCTGTCGGAGGCTTCGGGCGTTCCTACGCCCAGGTGCAGAAGGGGCGCAACAGGCCCTAGAAGAGTTCCCCAGCGCCGAGACGGCCCCTCTCGGAGGCGAGGTGGTGGCAACCGTGGACCTTGACGTACAGGCCGCAGCTGCAGTGTGGAGCGTAGTCGTGGCAGCTGCGGGTGGCAGTGCACAGGCCGCAGCGGCGGGATGGAGCGAGGCAGTGGCGGCCGTGGGTGGCAGCGTACAGGCCGCAGACGCGGTGTGGAGTGGGGCAGTGGCGGCTGTGAAATGGCCAACTACAAGTCCTGGAACTATAATGAACAGTTAGCGGAGTGTCACTTATCCTTCTCTGACGTCCTGCAGAGTTGTTGTCCGGGAGGTGTCCGTTCGGCGTCACAGCCGCTGGGCCCACCCGACGAGGAGCTGTCGGAGGCTTCGGGCGTTCCTATGCCCAAGTGCAGAAGGGGCACAACAGACCCTAGAAGAGTTCCCCAGCGCCGAGACCACCCCTCTTGGAGGCGAGGTGGTGGCAGCCGCGTACTTTGATGTACAGGCCGCAGCTGTGGTGTGGAGCGTGGTCGTGGCGGCTGAGGGTGGCAGCGCACAGGCCACAGCCACGGGATGGAGAGAGGCAGTGGCGGCTGTGGGTGGCAGCGTACAGGCTGCAGCCGCAGTGTGGAGCAGGGCAGTGGTGACCACGGGTAGCCGCATACAGGCCGCAGCTGCGGTGTGGAGCAGGTCAGTGGCGGTTGTGTGTAGCCTCGTACAGGCCGCACCCGCTGTGTGGAGTGGGGCAGTGGCAGCCGTGGGTGACCACGTAAAGGCCACAGCCGCGATGTGGAGCTGGGCAGTGGTGGCTACGGGTGGCAGCGCACAGGCCACAGCCGCAGTGTGGAGCGGGTCAGCGGCGGCTGTGGGTGTCAGCGCTGTGTCTCTTCCTCGAGTCACTCGATACTGTCCTCTCCCTGGGTTAGGTGAGCCCCATCCTCTCTCTCTCTCGAAGACGCTGGCTCTCCCCTGCTCTCCAGCGCCACCCAGACTCCTCCTTCCTGCCTCTTGTCTTCCTCCGTGTCGAGTGCCCCATGCTGGTTTCCTGTGCTCCTTTTATAGTCGCCCCGCCCCGTACTTTCCAGAAGAGTCTCTGTGTCACCCTGTACCTACTTCCTCCGGGAACATACCCCCTGGGAACTTAAGTGACAGCCCCCTTAGTTCCGGCCCGGTTACACAGCGGGGGCTCTCTCTCCTACACTCCCCCATCCTTTTTGCTCGCCAGTCCTCGGGTTTGGGAGGGTTCGTGTTGTCGTTTTGGTGCTATAGTTGTTTCTGCCACACGAACTGATCTTGCTCATATCGTTCGGGGGGTTTCCTGCCGTAGACCGCTCAGAGCGTCGCGATTTGATGGTCGTGGTGGAGTCCTCTGGGGTGGTGGAAGGTGGCTGGGTGACTAGGGCCACTGGGGCACTGGCCCTGGGAGTGTCCGCTGGTATTACAGGAAGGTCCTCTTCGTCTTCATCATCCCAAACGGTTAGCGGAGGATCTGGGGCCTGTGGAGAGGCCTCGGCCTGCTTGGCGTCCGCGGATATACAGGGCCGCAACATATTGCAGTGTACTGTTCGGATGGGGTGGTCCCCTTCTTTTTCAGACTGTATCTCATATACCGGCCTATCTGGACTTATTCGTCGTAGTACTCGGTAGGGGCTTTCTTCCCACTGGTGCCCCAATTTGTTTCGGGGGCGCTGGTCTCGTACGAGTGCGCGATCCACTTTTCGCAATTCAGCGGGTTGTGACGGGGCCTTCCTTGGGTATTCCAGGTCTCGGAGTTTCATTTGTACTAGTCGGGGTAGGGTCTGCAGACGATACCGGTGATCTCGAACCCATGAGGGGACCCCTGCCCATGGTCGTTCCTCCTCTGGGTCCAACTCCACCTCGGTGATCACTTTGCCTTCTCGGCTGAAGAGTAGCGAGTATGGGGTGTAGCCAGTGACTTGATGTACCCGGTTGTTATATACCCAAACCAGTTCGGGGCATAATCGGGTCAATGGGTTTTTCGATCGTCCTCCAGGGTACGTAACATTTGGATTAGGGTCTGGTTAAACCGTTCGCAGGCACCGTTCCCCCGCGGATGGTATGGTGTGGTCCGGGATTTGTCAATGCCGTACAAACAATGTAGTTCTTCCATTACTTTTCCCAGGAAGCAGGCACCCTGATCTGAGTGAATACATTGAGGACAGCCATACACTTGAATAAAGTTTTTACAGATATCGTAGGCAGCCGATTCTGCTGTTTGGTCCCTGGTGGGGGTCACCACGTTGAACTTGGTAAAATGGTCCACCATAACTAGGCAGTGCTCGTATCCTGGTGGGCCAGACTGATGGTTAAGTAATCTACCATTAGTAGCTCGAGGGGTGCTGTTACTATCGTTTGTATAGGGGCTCGTTGCTCTGGTAGTTTAGTCAGCTCACATTGGCGGCATGTTTGGCAAACTTCTTCCACTTCGGTTTGTAACTGGGGATGGTAGGCTATTCACTGTAGCCACTGGAGAGTCTTTTGTGCCCCGAAATAAGTGCACGAGGACTGTCCCCTTCCTCACGGTGGCCAGGGCGTGAGCCACCAGGAGCCCTGGGGTAGGTGCTCGGAGTACCATGGCTCCACCTTCACCTCTACTCCTTCCAGAGGTACATGGGCCCGGACGGGCAGAGCGATAACTGTCTGTCCTGGCGGTAGCACGAGCTGAGGAGCCGCAGGCGCAATCACCCTCCCCAGCACCTCCGCTTCCTGGCAGGCCTCTTGGACTCGTGCCCCCCGCACCAGCTGTTGGAAGACTTGCCCTTGAAGAGTGCGGGGGCTCCATTGTTTCAAAGTCTCTTGGGCTGGTTTACTGTGGAGAAGACTGCCGAACTCTTAATATATTCATGCCCAGTGTAAGGTTCTGTGTACATGTTCCTGAAACTCAGTTTGTTCGTCAGCCATTTTACTTTCTGTCTTGCTGCAGCTATCTTGCCCTCAGTCAAAATGGAGTTTCCAGCTTGCATGTTCCCGCCCTGATTCTCTCCTTTTGCTTCTTAAGCAGCCACAGCTGAGCAATCAGTGCTTCAGAATCTAGCCTGCAGTGAACCTGTGACCTGACTCCTAAAGCCTTGGACCTTGTACTCCAGCTATTCCTACTGAGGAACTCTGAAGCACTTGTGGACTCTGAACCCTGCTCTTTGAAAGACCCACGTTTGCATGGACTTACGGTAACAGAGAAGAAGATCCTGAACCTGTTGTGGAGAGTGATTGCTGAGCTTAGATTACTCTGGCCTGCTGTGTCTCCTGCTTCTGTGTCTGCAAACTGTGTGACTATTTTTGCCAACTTGTATGAAGTAATACAAGACTTTCTATATCAAACCTGTGTCTCATGTATTTTCATCGCACCCAAGCACAAGACGCTATATGAACTGTACTACATACATTACAAGATTCTGAAGCCAAAACGTTAGTGTCTGCTGGGTCTGGAAAGGCTGTGTCTGCTGTAACTGTGGATATCGGATGTCCGGTTGTACTTTCTGTGATGACAGTGGTTGTGACTTCTCACAACCATTCCAGGTGAGCAATTCCCTTAAGTGTTTTTTTTTCTGCAGTGTTACCACAGGTAAACACTATTGTTTTTTTTTTTCTCTTTTCTCTTTTTTGTCTGCTGTAACTGTGGATATCAGATGTCCGGGTGAACTTTCTGTGATGATAGTGGTTGTGACTTCTCACAACCATTCCAGGTGAGCAGTTCCCTTAATTTTTTTTCTCTCTGCAGTGTTACCACAGGTAAACACTATTGTTTTTTTTTTCCCTCTCCTCTTCTTCCAGTACTCCTGTCTTAAAAGATCTGGAAAATGGAGGCCCGCATAAAGGAACTTTGCGGAGTGACTGATAATATCCTTGCAGATTTGCAGAATATAAAGACCCGTTTTTCAAGCCTACAGGACCTCACTAATCACAATTTGCAAGTGTTTGGACAGACTGCCCAGGATTTGCGAGCCAGGATTGAGGTTCTAGAAGAGCGAGTCCAGGCTCCTGCCGTAGCCCCGAGTTCTGGGATTCCCAAGTTGCCCCCTTTTCGTTTTGGCGGTGAACGTGAGAAATTCAGGGATTTATTAATCAATGCAATCTTTTTTTTTCTGCACATGCTTCACAATTTCCCACTGAACGATCTAAGGTGCTTACTATAATTATGTTGCTTACCAACAAGGCTTTGATGTGGGCAAACCCTCTGATTGAGACTGAGGATGATTGTTTGAATCACCTTGATGCTTTTATTTCAGCCATGGGGCAGGTGCTTGATGACCCCAATCGAGGTGCAACAGCTGAAGCAGCCATGTTAGCTTTGCGCCAAGGTAAGCACTCGGTATCTGAATATGCCTTGGATTTCAGGAGATGGGCCCTTGATACCACCTGGGACAGTTCCGCCAAAAAATCTATTTTTCTAAAGGGGTTATCTCCACTGATTAAGGATGAACTTGCTCGTGCCGACCCTCCCACTGCGTTAGGTGACTTTATTAACTACTGCATCCGTATTGATACTCGTCTGACTGAACGCAGGCAAGAGAGATGGTTCGAAAGCAATCGCACTAACCTTTTCCTACCTTCCTCTCCAGCTAAGGAACCTTTGAGTAGGATTACACGGGAACCTGAACCTGAACCCATGCAGGTAGACTCTTTACAACGACGGGTTAGTGATGCACGCAAGGAACATCGTTTTAAGGAAAATCTATGTTTCTATTGTGGTAAGTCAGGGCACTTCATTATAAACTGCCCCAGCCGTTCTCGTAAGACTACTGCAGCACTCATTCATTGTGAGTGTTGCGAGAGGGGATCTGTCAGGTCCGAGCCTCAGGCTCCAGAGAGATCTGCAGCAACAGATCTTGATTTCTCGGACTTAAACTCCGTTACCTCTGAGGACGTTGACTGTGTAAACGCTGCCATTTTTCAAGTTTCCTCAGCGGTGTCCCAGCTGAGTTGTAAGAAAAACAATTCTCATTGCTTTCTTTCCATCAAACTCTGGGTTGACTCAGCTTGGGTGTCTAGCTCTGCTATGATCGACTCAGGGGCAAGTGGAAATTTTATGGATGTCTCCTTTGCTCTGAAACAGGGGATACGTTCAGTGAAGAAGGCTACTCCAGTACAGATGGAAACTGTGGATGGCTCCCTGCTGACCTCTGGACCAGTGGATCAGGAAACAGAGCCTTTGAGGGTTCTTATGGGTAAAGATCATCAAGAGAAACTGTCCTTTATGCTTATCTCTTCTCCCCACTTTCCCATTATTCTAGGGCTACCATGGCTGCAGGCTCAGAATCCTACCATTAACTGGGAGACCAAGGAATTACACTTTCCAGAGAAACAGATGAGTCCAAAAGTTTCAGCTTGCTCTGTTCCTAAAGGAACCATGTCAGTCCCTGAACTACCAGCTGTATACCAGGACTATGTGGATTTATGTGACAAGAAGAACGCTGACCAGCTTCCTCCTCACCGTCCATATGATTGTCCAATTGAATTATTGCCTGGAGCAGAGATACCTTTTGGTAAGATCTACCCCCTGGCGGGGCCCGAGCTAAAGGCTTTAAAGGATTACATAGACGAAAATCTAGCCAAGGGCTTCATACGCCCCTCTTCATCTCCTGAAGGTGCACCCATCTTCTTTGTAAAGAAGAAAGATGGATCTCTGAGACCATGCGTAGACTATAGGGAACTCAATAAGGTTACTATTAGAAACCGTTATCCATTGCCTTTAATCCCTGAGTTATTGGAGAGAGTGCGACATGCCAAAATTTTCTCTAAACTAGATCTTCGTGGGGCCTATAACTTAGTCCGTATTAGACCTGGGGATGAATGGAAGACTGCATTCAGGTCACGCTATGGACACTTTGAATATCTAGTTATGCCTTTTGGTCTGAGTACCGCCCAGCCACTTTCCAACACTTGGTGAATGACATCTTCAGGGATCTCCTAGATACATTCGTGGTAATTTATTTGGATGATATTCTAATTTTTTCTAACTCCACAGAGGAACATCATGGACATGTGAGAATGGTCTTGGAACGTCTAAGACAAAATCATCTTTACATCAAACTTGAAAAGTGTGAATTCCATAGGACCGAAATTCAATTTCTGGGGTATGTACTGTCTACACAAGGAATTAGTATGGATGGAAGCAAAACCCAAGCCATCAAGGATTGGCCAAGTCCTAGAAATGTGAAGGAGGTACAGCGCTTCATCGGGTTTGCCAACTTCTATAGACGTTTCATTAGAAATTTCTCTGAGGTAGTGTCACCTATCACCCAACTTACCCGGAAAGAGTCTAGGTTCTCCTGGACTCCCCAAGCCCAGGAAGCATTTTCCCGTCTAAAAGATAAATTTACCACTGCACCTATCCTAGTACATCCCAACCCCGAGCTTGCCTTCATAATAGAGGTGGATGCTTCAGACTGTGCCGTTGGAGCTATACTCTCTCAGAGAACAGGTGAGAAGAATGTCTTGCATCCCTGTGCCTTCTTTTCCCAGCAGTTGTCTTCGGCTGAGAGGAACTACGATGTGGGCAATAGAGAGTTGTTGGCCATTATTGCCGCCTTCAAAGAATGGAGACACCTTCTTCAGGGAGCTGCACAGCAAATAGTCGTCCTGACAGATCATCGTAACCTTGAGTTTATCAGGTCGGCTAAGTGCCTGACTCCTCGCCAGGCTCGCTGGAATCTTTTCTTAAACCAATTTAATTTTATCATTTCTTATAGACCAGGATCGCGCAATGGAAAGGCTGATGCACTCTCTAGGATTTACTCAGCAGAGACACGTCCAATTACTCCTCCTAAGACTATTCTTCCTGACTCTAGATTCCTAGGAGTAATTCATAATCAAGACCTACTTAAGGACATCAAGGAAGCATACCATGCGGATTCCTTTTTGGCACAACCCCCAAGGGACGTAAGTCTTGTCTTTAAGAATGGTGTGTGGATTCAGGGACAACGCCTGTATATTCCTGAAACAGTCAGATTGAGAGTATTGCAACTCATTCACGATTCCAAGATAGCTGGGCATAGAGGAATTCTAAAGACACAGGAATTTCTCTCTCGTTTCTTTTGGTGGCCCACTTGCAGGAAGGATGTTTTAAACTATGTCACTTCATGTGAAGTCTGTGCAAGATGCAAAACACCTCGCTCCTCACCAACTGGTCTGTTACAGCCTCTTCCCACCCGTCCCGCCCGTGGGGATCCATTTCTATGGACTTAATTGTGGAGTTACCAACCTCTCAAGGGAAGAACACCATTCTAGTGGTGGTTGACCGTCTAACAAAGGCAGCTCATTTTATCCCTTGTGTCGGCTTACCCACTGCAAAACAGACATCAGATTTGATGATTAAAGATGTGTTTCGCTTACATGGAGTACCGGATGAGGTTATTTCGGATCGAGGGGTGCAATTCACTTCTAGGTTTTGGCAAAATTTCTGTGCAGCATTGGACATTAAAGTAAACCTTTCTTCTGCTTTTCATCCCCAGACTAATGGACAGACCGAACGAACCAATCAAACCCTGGAGCAGTATCTCCGCTGCTTTATCTGCCACCTACAGGATGATTGGGTGGATCTACTTCCATTAGCTGAGTTCTCGTATAACAACTCTCAGAGTGCCTCCACTAAGCAGTCTCCTTTTTACTCTAATCTAGGTTATCATCCTAACATTCTACCACGATTTCCCATAGAAACGCCTTTACCAGCAGTGGCTGAAAGAATCACGTCTTTACAGAAGAATATGGATCTTCTAAAGGAGAATCTGGAATCGGCTCAGGAAAGGTACAAGAAAGCAGCAGATAAATTTCGTAAACCTGCACCAGCTTTCAAGGTAGGAGACTTGGTCTGGCTGTCAACCAGAAATCTTAAGTTAAGGATTCCATCGTCTAAGTTGGGACATAAGTACATTGGACCCTATAAAATCAGTAAAATTATAAGTGCCGTTGCTTGTCGTCTTCAACTGCCCCGAACTATGAGAATTCACCCTGTCTTTCATGTATCCCTACTAAAGGCTGCGACACCCAATACGTTTCCTGGACGTTCTTCTCCTTGCCCTGACCCAGTGCTAGTCGATGGTCAGGAAGAATTTGTGGTGGAAAGGATTTTAGATTCCAGGTTGTATAGAAATCAGTTACAATATCTGATTAAATGGCAGGGCTACCCAGTGGAGGACAACTCATGGGAACCAGTCAATAACGTTAATGCTCCTCGCTTGCTCCGTCAGTTTCATCAGAGGTACCCACACAAGCCTGGCCTGAGGTCATCCGGAGGTTGTCCCTAAGGGGGAGTAATGTAAGGTTCTGTGTACATGTTCCTGAAACTCAGTTTGTTCGTCAGCCATTTTACTTTCTGTCTTGCTGCAGCTATCTTGCCCTCAGTGCTTCAGAATCTAGCCTGCAGTGAACCTGTGACTTGACTCCTAAAGCCTTGGACCTTGTACTCCAGCTATTCCTACTGAGGAACTCTGAAGCACTTGTGGACTCTGAACCCTGCTCTTTGAAAGACCCACATTTGCATGGACTTACGGTAACAGAGAAGAAGATCCTGAACCTGTTGTGGAGAGTGATTGCTGAGCTTAGATTACTCTGGCCTGCTGTGTCTCCTGCTTCTGTGTCTGCAAACTGTGTGACTATTTTTGCCAACTTGTATGAAGTAATACAAGACTTTCTATATCAAACCTGTGTCTCATGTATTTTCATCGCACCCAAGCACAAGACGCTATATGAACTGTACTACATACATTACATCCAGGGTGACAGCGTATTTATCGTCTCCCCGAGTCAGGACCACGCCTCGTCAGCCCAATTGCTTGCTGCACATCAAGATCTGCATCCATGCTACTCCGACAACGGGGATTGGCAGCCAGTAGCTTTATCACGGACCCCCACTGGTGCCTTGTGGCTTCTGGGAAGTGCTGCCGGAAGTAAATCACTGGCATGGTGGTAACTTGTGACCCGGTATCCACCAGGCAGCGCACCGCGTGGCCTTCAAACTCCGCCCAAATCAGCGGACACTTCGCAACTAGATCCTCGGGACTTCCACCACGCTGCGTTGTGGGTTCTGGCCACGAGCAGTGTCCTCCCAGCTCAGAGCTCTCTAGTTTAATGGCCACCAGGGCGGGTACTTTCCACGCCGAGAGTTCTCCCGGACGAAGTGGCCCACTTCACCACAATCAAAGCAAGCGAGAGATCGCGGAGGCCGGCCACCCCGAGGATTACAGGAGCTGAAAGTTGCCGTGCTCGGCCCAGGCTGGCTACTCGTAGCTCCGGGCCTTCTCGTCACCCCAGCCAAATCGCCTTTGATACTCTTCAGCTCCTGTCGCATTTCCTCCACAAACTGGGGCTCACTGATGGCGTTCACGGAGGCCTCAGTGCTCCAGGCCTTCCCTACGGGGACTGTCACCCCTGTTCTCGTTCTCGTGTGCGTACCTCACTCCCTATCTCGGAGAAGGTCAGACGCGGGTTCACCCTTAACTGCTCCCGCAAGGCCTGCTTGGTCAGGGGGTCCCACAGTCCGGTCACCAAGAGGTCACGTAGGGTTATGTCAATGAGCCCCACGCCTACCCCGCCCTTCTGCTCAATGGTCGTGTATAGCTCATGCAGTACATTCATATATTGTGTGACTGTCTCCCCCTCCCCCTGCATGCAGCTGAACAGCCGGGTTCTCAGTTCTCCTACATCAGTTGAGTCCCTGTGGGTCTCCTCCAAGATCTGTAATACCCAGACAAAAGTGTTTCGTTATCCCGCGGTCTTAACATCACGGAGTCCCGGGCCTCCCTATCCAATGCCATTAGGGCCACCTCAGCCTCCAGATCAGGGGTCATCGAGTACATCCTGAACAACCCCCGCATTCGTTCCGTACAGCTCCACAGCATGGTATTACTGCCTGTGAACTTGGGCAAGTTGTTCAGCATGGCCCCTAAAGATAAGCTGGACCGGGCCACCCTCGCCCCCTTGGTCTGCAGCTTCCCTGCTCGCGATCAGAGACTGCATCCTGCCGACTACGCCAAATGTGGTAATCGCAGGTACGCAGGATGCAGTGACGAGACCGAGCAAGCTTAAATTCAACCTTTATATAGGGGTTATATGGATAACTGGTAAGCTGACAGTAGTTCTCATTGCAGGGAAGTTAGACAATAATACACAAATAACTCGATATACGACTAATCGGCAGGTGCCGACTACTATATGGCCGCGAAATGGCCGACTACAAGTCCTGGAACTATAATGAATAGTTAACGGAGTGTCACTTATCCTTCTCTGATGTCCTGCAGAGTTGTTGTCCGGGAGGTGTCCGTTCAGCGTCTCAGCCGCTGGGCCCACCCGACGAGGAGCTGTCGGAGGCTTTGGGCGTTCCTACGCCCAGGTGCAGAAGGGGCGCAACAGGCCCTAGAAGAGTTCCCCCGCGCCAAGACGGCCCTCTCAGAGGCGAGGTGGTGGCAGCCGTGGACCTTGACATACAGGCCGCAGCCGCAGTGTGGAGTGTGGTCGTGGCGGCTGCGGGTGGCAGCGCACAGGCCGCAGCCGTGGGATGGAGCAGGACAGTGGCGGCCATGGGTGCCAGCGTACAGGCCGCAGCCGCGGTGTGGAGCGGGGCAGTGGCGGCCGTGAGTAGCCGCATACAGGCCGCAGTCGCGGTGTGGAGCGAGGCAGTGGCGGCCGCGGGTAGCTGCGTACAGGCCACAGAAGCGGTGTGGAGCAGGGCAGTGGTGGCTGCGGGTGGCAGCGCACAGGCCGCAGCCGTGGTGTGGAACGGGTTAGCGGTGGCTGTGCGTGTCAGCACTGTGTCTCTTCCTCGCGTTGTTCGGTACCGTCCTCTCCCTGGGTTAGGTGAGCCCCGTCCTCTCTCTCGAAGACGCTGGCTCTCCCCTGCTCTTGTCTTCCTCCGTGTCGAGTGCCCCCTGCTGGTCTCATTAGTGCTATACCAAGCTGATATTTGTGCCACCTGAGTGTGGCTGGGAAAAAAACAGTTTGAGCTGTTGCATGAGGTATCTGGGATCCCAGCAAAAAAGGATTATACTGCTCCTGAGCCACCTCATCTTAACTGAAACTTTAATTCAAAGCTCTAAATGCTGACTTACACCCTGCTACTTCATGCACGGCCCATGGCTGACTGCTTGTGTACCTTTATATAATGTTTTACTGTGGGACAATTGATGCCACTGTTTCTGATGTCTGCCCCTAATTTATGGAAATGTTTGGACTCCAAATTGGGTCTCCTTCATGCTTGTTTCTTGAATTTAGCAGACCTCTCAGAACACCAGGCGTACACCTGTCACTCATCCACCTTTTACTGATTAATGTTTCAGCTAGAAAGGCTGGTCCAAGCCCGGTACCATGTATCCATGCTGTTCAATTATACTATTTGTACTTTAGGTCAATTGATGCCACCTTTCCTGGTGTCTGCCCCTACTTTGAGCTGTTCGGGAAGCTTTTTTGTCCCCCTTAAGGTGTTGTCTGTAAGTTTGGTTTTGCCTCCCATTGAATTCAATGGGGTTCGCATATGTTCGACGAACTGTTCCGTGAAAGGTTCGCTCATCTCTAATCCTGACATCACTCTTGCAATACTACAAAATAACAGTGATTGTCTGTCCAGTCACTAACATCATGTCACTTCTTTCTCCAAAACTGAAGTCCTAGTGTTTCCTCCCTCTATTAAGCCCTTCGCTACCAAGCCTGTTTTCACCTTTCTGACCCTGTCAATTTTTACAATCCTGACCACTGTCCCTTTATGAGGTAATAACTCTGGAACGCTTCAAGGGATCCTGGTGATTCTGACATTGTTTTCTCCTGACATATTATACTTTATGAAAGCAGTAAAATTTCTTTGATATGATTTGCGTTTATTTGTGAAAAAAATGGAAATTTGGCAAAAATTTAGAAAATTTCGCAATTTTCCAAATTTTAATTTTTATGCCCTAGTCATATTGCACAAAATAGTTAATAAATAGCATTTCCCACATGTCTACTTTACAACGGCACAAAAAAATACCCAAAAGCGCCGTACTAGTACTGCTCTGAGCAAAAATGCACCTCCCGTAGAGCAGTACTAGTACGGCGGAGGTTGTGAAGGGGTTAAGCTACTGAAACCCAATATTGGCATTTCGATATGGAGCTACCATAACTCCCAAGCAACATGCCCATTTTCTGTGGGCTATATTTGACTCTGATCTTTCCTTCACTTTCTGTATTCAATCACTTGCTCACACGTCATATACATCTCAAAAACATGTCTAGAATTCGACGTTTTCTTACCTTTGACTCTGCAAAAACTCTAAGGCCGGAGTCACACACAACTACAAAAAAACGGACCGTTTTAGTCGGTCGATTATCGGAGCAAAATTTAAACATCACACATCCGCCTGGCATCCGATTTTCCTTCAAAGATGCGATTTAGTCGCATGTGTGTGTACCTTGTAACATCCGATTTTCATCCGACTTGCGAGAATTTCTCGCAGGCTTGCAAAACTGACATATAATGGATCCAAAAGAATAGTATTTAAATCACAAAAGAAAGAATAGATATATACACATAGAACATTGTGACATGTATATATATATATATATATATATATATATATGTATTTATAGTTCCTAGACTTCTACATACTGTAATAGCCGCTAATTCAATTGCCGGCTTTTGTGAAATCACAGAAGCCGACATGAAATGATACATTGTTTAGACACAGTTAACCATGTCATTTCATGTATTTTGATATATGGTTTTAACTTACAATTACATAAGTGTATGTGTGCAAAATTTCAGACATGTAGGGGTTAATTAAAGGTGTAAATTCGTTGAAAAAAAATGCGTGGGCTCCCGCTGTATTTTCTCCACCAGACAGACAAAGCCAGCGAGTGGGGGCAGATAATAATAGCCTAGGGAGGGTACATTTTTTTTGTGCCCCCCCTGGCTACTAACATCTGCCCCCAGACACCCCAGAAAGGGCAAATCTCTAATTAGATTCGCCCTTTCTGGCACTTTGCCCGTCTATTCCCATTGCCCTGTAGCGGTGGCGAATGGGTTAATAAGGGGTTAAAGCCACCTTACTATTGAAAGGTCACTTTAAGCCAGGTTAATAATTGAGAGCTGTCAATTAGACAACTATCAATTATTAATCCTATTGAAGGAAATAAAAAAATCACACACACTTTAGGAATAAATAATTTTAATGAAATAAAAACACATTTTTTTGACCATCTTTTATTAAACTCTTAATCCCTGCGAAGCCCTTGATCTTCTAGAATAAAGAAAAAATAATAAAACAACATTATTCTTACCTATCTGGCGATCTGTCACGTCCCACGATTTAATCCTTCACAAAGGGTTAACTAGCAATCAGCTAAGCAGCGCAAGTAATCCTGCGTGCTCAGCTGAAATCTCCTGAATGAATAAGTTCCTCTCCTGCCGACAGGAGAGGATGTGATTAATGAATGAAGCTTAATTGATTGGGTCCCACTTTCACTTTAGGTCAGGTCACTGAAGTGAAAGTGGCAATAAATCAATTAAGCTCCATTCATTAATCTCTTCCTCTCCTTTCGCTGGGAGAGGAAGTTATTCATTCGGGGTGTTACAGCTAGTAGACAGCATTAGCTCTCTGCGAGCTGTAACCTGTTAACCCTTTCTGATGGATTACACCGTGGGACCTGACTGTGCATCGGATTGGTAAGAATAATTTTGCTTTTTTATTTTATTTTTCTTACAGGAAATAGTTTTAGCAGGAAAATAAAATATGGTCAAAAACTGTGTGATTATTTAATTAAACTTATTTTTTATTAAACTGTGTGTGTTTGATTTTCCTATCATACAATAGGATTAATAATTGATAGTTGTCTAATTGACAGCTCTCAATTATTAACCTGGCTTAAAATGACCTTTCAATAGCAAGGTGGCTTTAACCCCTTATTAACCCATTCGCCACCGCTACAGGGCAATGGGAATAGACGGGCAAAGTGCCAGAAAGGGCGAATCTAATTAGAGATTTGCCCTTTCTGGGGTGTCTGGGGGCAGATGTTAGTAGCCAGGGGGGGCACAAAAAAAATGTACCCTCCCTAGGCTATTATTATCTGCCCCACTCGCTTGCTTTGTCTGTCTGGTGGAGAAAATACAGCGGGAGCCCACGCATTTTTTTTCAACGAATTTACACCTTTAATTAACCCCTACATGTCTGAAATTTTGCACACATACACTTATGTAATTGTAAGTTAAAAGCAGATATCAAAATACATGAAATGACATGGTTAACTGTGTGGAAACAATGTATCATTTCATGTCGGCTTCTGTGATTTCACAAAAGCCGGCAATTGAATTAGTGGCTATTATACTATGTAGAAGTGTATGAACTATAAATATATATATATGTATGTGTTACAATGACATGTATATATATATATATATATATATGTATTCTATGTGTACGTATCTAGTGTTTTGTGAGCTGTCAGTGTGATTTTACAGTAGCCGGGGATGAATTGCCGGCTTTTCAAAGGAGACTGGTGCGTATAAATCGGACAGCACTTGCATGGTGCGAGTGCTGTGCGTTTTTTAATCGCACCCATTGACTTGCATTGGTGATTATCATCCCAAAATCGCATCAAATCGCAGCATGCTGCAATTTTTTTCTCACACCAATTTCTGATGCGAAAAAAATCGCAAATGAGAACTCACCTATTGACTAACATTGGTCAGATTTGAATCCGATTTTTTTCCTCTGATTTTCATCCGTTTTCGGCGCCAGTGAATATGAGCCCTAATGCTGGAAATTGGGCGGAGGGGCCGACAAGAGCCCTGCCCTGGAACGGGAGTGGCTCTGCAGAATGTGCTGAGTGCGGCTGTCTGGACTCAGTAGGACTCGGGGTATCGACAACGATGTATCGGTGCGGCTGCAGGGGTTTCGGACGCACGGAGTGGCAGTGGCGACAGCAGATGAGAGCCAGCCTGAGCGGAGCCGCGCAACCAAGGGAGGTGAGCGCATCTCAACTACAGCCGGTGGGGACCACGTAGCCCCAATGCTGTCCCATTGCGGGGACATGAGGCCCAAGTTCAACATCACTGAACAACCATGCGCCCCCCAGGCATCCCCAGAAACCACCTCGCCCCCACACTCCCATCAGGGTTTTGCAGAAAATGAGCCCTCTGGAGAAGATGAGGATCCATGTGCAGATGCAACTGAAGACGCCTCTGCTCCTGTTTCTTCTCCTCAGTTTGGAGACTTTGCAGCTGCAGAGTGCCCTTCAGCCTATAGCAGGAGCCGGGCATCAAGTGGAAAAACCACGCAGAATGCGCGCCACCGAAAGGTCCTTGGCCCTTTTCTCTTCTAGTGCACGTTCACACCTTTCAGGGACTGTTCCGCGTCCCCCAGGTTAGGGAACCCTGCAACGCTCCCAAGGAGAGCTTTAAACGGTCCACGGGACCTTCAAGAAACTGTTTTTGTGGTTTTGTTTTTTTTCTTTGCAGCGCCTGTTGCACTCCTGCTGCAGAACTATGCTTGGGCACATCTTTTGCTCGAGCTACAGCTACAGACTATGTGTAATATCTAACAGCCCACTGTGTACGGCATGATATGTGCTGTACTCCTAGGAAGGGGGTATACCCCTTTAAGGATTGCTAAAAATGTAGATACCCTTTAAAGATGGACTGACGGTGTGCCTGGGAGGACTGTTTCAGCGCACCAGTGTGTGGTATGAAAATAAGTTGTGCTCCCCTCAAAGGAAAGGAGAGGGGCACCCTCCTTGCAGAAGAATTTTGATATGGACACGTGCGTTGTCATTAAAAAGTGGACATTGCTGTTGCAGATTTCTACCTCATATTAAGAAAATGGACATTATTATTTTCCTTGTGTGAAGTATCTCTGTAGAGTAATAACAATTTTGATATTTGAGAAAAATGTTGATAATGGTTTTTTTTTACGTTGCCGAGGACGGCAATGGTTTTAGGAAGGGGGTATGTAAGAGGGTGCCAGGACTTAGTCCTGGCTATATTGTTGCCATTATTTACCTTTTTAAGATTGATATGTTTGTGTGTATTATATGTAACATGTACACATGTGTTTGTGGCCAGAGGGCATTATATAGATACATTACGTAGTGTATTACTAGAAAAGGGACACTAGATGGGGCACTGAGCACATTTAGGTGGGAGCCTTTAGGAGGGCATTAGAAGGGTTAACTGAGGGAACATTAGAGGAGTGGCTAGCCGGGAGCTAAGCAGAAAGAGATTTCCTCGCAGTGGAAATCTGTCGGGGGAGCCTCATGGTACAGGTGCAGAGGCAGAATTCCTGAGGAGCCTAGCTGACAGGGAGTGAAGCAGAGTCCCTCAGCCATCCTGAGAAGTGATTGGAGTGTATTGCCTACAGCAGCAGCCAGTGAGAGAGTCACTGGAGAGCCGTTAGCTAGAGACTGGGAGCTAGTGTGCTAGTGAGGTCAGTAGGAGAGCCTCTGGATTCAAGTCAGCCTGTATTGAGAAGCTGAAGTGACACTTAAGCCAGTCTGTTGGAGAAGTCAGCCTGGTTCTGGAAGTGGTCAAGCAAAGGAGGTCAGTGAGTGAGTCCCTGTGGAAGTGACGGCCAGAGTGTGGGAGCTGTTCTAGTAGTCAAGTGGGCCACAGGAAGGAGGACACGGACAGGATTACCCGAAGGGTGTGAACGACCTAGTAGACGAGTATCTTTGTGGGCTGAAGTCGGTTGCAGGAAGAGAGCTCGAAGTGCCGTATTCACAGGGTTCCTTGTTCCGTTGTCAATGTTTGGTCCACCCTTGTGTAACTGAAGAAGTTGTGTGCTGCTCTAGAAGATGTTTCATTGGTACCATGTTGAGAGCCCTAAAGGCATCTTGGATGTGCTGTGTCCAGAGGAAAATAAAGTTGAACTGTTTAAGTTTATTCCAGCCTCTGGCTCTAATTCTTTGAATACCAGGAAGAGGAAGCAACGTTCCAGGAATGAAGCAGCCTCCAGCACAGTTAGTACTGAAGCTGCTGATGAGGCTACTCCCTGGCTCCCGTGTTCTTACAAATGTGTCCAAAATGTTATTATGAAAATCTGTAAAGGTACAATATTAGTGTGTGCACTCTGTCCAGTAGGCGAGGTCCCGGAGGAATGAGCTGGGAAGCCCCTTTTGATAATCAAAGGTTCACCACACATTCTTGAGATTAATGATGAAGTCCATATAACAGAATCAGTGACTGATGGGAGCAAAGCAAGTGATCATACACAAAGCAACTAAAATAACACAGACATTTCGACCCATCCCGGGTCTTACTCATTGAGTCGCTGAAAAAGAAAAGGCAACATGTGAGTATAAAGTACATAACATAAATAATCCAATATTTCGGAGAAAATAAAACAAATAAAAATAGAAATAAAAATAAAAATCCCAAGCGTTGTGTGAAAGAAAAGGGAAGGAGGCTGAAACCACACAACAAAATTCAGAATACAAACTATAGAAAAATTACAATAAAAAATTGAAGGATGCTGAACTGAAAAAAGAGGGGGAAGGGTAATATGGTAAGTGTGGAAATTTTTTTTTGTGAAAATAAATAAAAATAATAAAATAAAAAGCAAGTTAATATATTATTGGTAAGTGGGGTAATAATGGGGGTAAAAGAACTGACCAGTGTTCATATGGTAGAGGATAGAGGCAACATGTAGTAAGCGATGGTTGTTTACCTGTATCTAGTAGGTAGGCAGAATAGTCCAGAATAGGGCTTGTCTTAGGAGGTCCACACAAGGAGTGCCATGAAAAATAGTGGAATTCAGTGTAGAGGATCATGGTAGTAAAGATATCAACATGGTACCTATAAGGACAGGCTAAATACCTTAAAGGGAATCTGTCACCCTAAATTGGCGGGATATTTAAATGATGGCAGTCAGGTCGGATGGGCGGTGTTTTGGGTACTTGCCTTAACATGTTGTTCGCCACGCAGTATGCTTTGCCCGCAGATTGCAATGCGCAGGCGCGTTATATGGAGGGCAACGACTACAATTCCCAGAAATAATGGAGACAGCGGCAAACAACATGTTAAGGCAAGTACCCAAAACACTGCCCATCTGACCTTACTGCCATCATTTAAATATCCCGCCAATTTAGGGTGACAGATTCCCTTTAATATGGTGGTTGCCAGTAATGCTGGTGACCTGTATTGGATCAAGGTAAATTTATTGTTAAGGAAAGTATAAAGCCTGGTAGTGGCACTGTTGGAGGTAGTAGTGATAGTGTGCGGCAATTTACCTGGAGATCAGAGTCAGAAAATTGCTGATGTGCTGGTGTGGTTCTAAGGACGGGAGAAGTGTTTAAATAGCAGTGTTAACCGCGATACCAGAAGTGTGTCACTGAGCCGGAAGTGACGCAGTGCCAAGTGGGGATCATAAATGCGCATGCATGCCCATTGTTAGGGAAGTGCTCAAGTAAGGCCGTACTGGGCCCCTGGCCCCTCAAGGGAGGCCGCCATGACAGGGCGACGTGGGACTTAGGGAGCCGGCAGGGGTTAATCGGTGGTGGACAGTGGGTTAAGAGAAAAGGTGGAGGCGGGAGAGGCAAGCAGCGCTTTGGAGGCATGAGCAAATGAATGATAGGGAGGGAAGGGGTTAAAGGGGGGAGTGGTGAGACGCGCGAGGGATGCGGCAGGGCCATATAAAAGGGGGGCGGCCATGTTAGAGGGCACCCATTTTGGGAGAACTACCTTTTACAAGAAGCTGCTGAGTACATGGTGCCGTTATGGACATTGATAATCTCCTGCAGCGCTTGAGAGACGCGGCTGGCGAGCAAGGTGCTGGCTGGTTACAGGCTTCGGTGGAGGGCCTGCTTCAAGGGGTGGCGTCCGGTGCTCCTCTCGCTCCTGTAGCAGGGCGATGGGCGAGGAGGTCTAGGCCTCCAGAGCGCCTCAGCCCTGACGTCACCCCCCGGACCTGACGCCTCGTGAGGAGCCCCTCCAGGGACCCTCCGGCTCCCAGCTTTGACCGGATGCCAGCGGCATCCCGCCGGGGAGCCTGGAGGAAACCTCAAAGGCGGCAGGACCTGCAGCAGGGGGAGGGATCCTCCTCCCTTTCGTCGGTGAGAAAACAACGGAGGGCACCGGAACCAGGAGCGGCGGGCGCCGTTGTTCTAAGGGCACCTTTTCAGCCGCAGAGAGAGAGCGAATCGAGGAGGCGGGGGTCGCACCGTGTGGCCCCTCAGCGTGCGGTCGGGTCGGTGCGGGCAGCTCAAACCACAGAGGGCGGAGCGGAGATGGATGAGGCGATTTGTTTAGATGATATGGCCAGGGGTGAGGTATATGTGTGTTTCAAGGGGCGTTGGGGGCGCTTCTAAAACAAGAAGTTAGGGATAGGATTTGGAAAGGGGAATACGTGGAGATATTTTTGTTATTGCCGTTGGCGCGTTTTAATCTTGACAGGCTTAAGAAAGATGATTCACGGAAGGAAAACGAGGAAAGGCGTAGGTATCGCTTAATCCCGAGGACCTTCTCTAATTGGCTTCAAGCATTTGCTATTCTGGCAAGTGTGATTGGTGAGAAGGCGCCCCAAAACTGTTCGGGCCTTTTTTGTTACATGGACGCGGTTAGTGAGGCATATCGTGTTTACGGCGGCATGGGTTGGCTTAGGTATGATGAGCAGTTCAGACAGCGTAAGGAGGTCAGGCCTAGTATTTGGTGGGAATATAAAGACATTGCTCTCTGGATGAGGGTAATGGTTCCGCAATGTGGCGGTCAAGCTGGTCAATCTTTTCACAGTGGCACCGGGAGTTCGGGACAGTCAGGACACTCGGTGTCATTTCAGAAGGGACTGTGCTTTGCCGTCAATGAGGGTAATTGCAAATTCGGGAGCAAGTGCAAATTTAAGCATGAATGCCGATCTTGTGGGGGCTCTCACGGGGCTTCAAAATGCTTCAAGGGGGGTCAGCAAAATTGTGGAGACGCAGTTGAAAAAAGGGGCGACTCCAGTGCGTCTGGTAGAGATGGAGGACTTCCTAAATAGGTATCCTGATAAGGCCGCGGCAAAAATTTTGAAGGAAAGTTTTCAAGACGGTTTTAAAATCCCTTGTGTTGTTCAGGATGTAAGGTGTTCAAAAAAGAATTTAAAATCAGCACTTCAGTTCCCAGATGTTGTGGCAGAAAAGTTGCGAAAGGAAGTTGAGTTGGGTAGGATGTCGGGCACTTTTTCGGAAATCCCATTTAGGTCATTGAGGGTTTCACCGTTAGGGGTGGTCCCCAAAAAAGAACCCAATAAATATAGGTTGATTCATCATCTATCCTTCCCTAGGGGGTCGTCTGTTAATGACGGGATTGATCCGGAGATGTGTTCAGTGTCTTACACTTCCTTTGATGCGGCGATGGACTGGGTTCGGTTATGTGGTAAGGGTGCATTACTGACCAAGACTGATATAGAGGTGGCGTTCCGCTTGTTGCCAGTTCACCCTGACAGTTTTTTTTTTTTTTAATTTATGTCTAGTTAGTGACTCGCAATAAAATGGGGACCCTTGACGTTGGGTTGCGAGCTTATCTGCTTTGGCCAAAATAGTAACTAATACCTCATTTGATGCATTTATCATATGCATCAATTTTTGCACTTTTTATCAATTTTTGCAGGGTGCACCAGGCTCCTTTTTGTTGGCGTGGTTTATTGTGTTGTGCACATTCAGTGCTGACCAGCCCGCCTTCCATCATAGGCGTTTAAAATAGGCTGTTATCCAGACACTGCATGACATTCATGTCCTAAGCAACTTACATTTGTGTGCTTTTTTCCCACTAAGCAGTTAACACCTTCATCATCACTGTTTTTGTGATAGGGTGGCTGCTTTTATCAGTGGTAAGCACCTGTGCTTCTCCAGCCTTTATCTATGGGAGCCTGCTGCATCCTGCTAGTGCATTTGGTCATTTGATCAGACTTGGTAAGACTGGCTCTCACGGGGCTTCAAAATGCTTCAAGGGGGGTCAGCAAAACTGTGGAGACGCAGTTGAAAAAAGGGGCGACTCCAGTGCGTCTGGTAGAGATGGAGGACTTCCTAAATAGGTATCCTGATAAGGCCGCGGCAAAAATTTTGAAGGAAAGTTTTCAAGACGGTTTTAAAATCCCTTGTGTTGTTCAGGATGTAAGGTGTTCAAAAAAGAATTTAAAATCAGCACTTCAGTTCCCAGATATTGTGGCAGAAAAGTTGCGAAAGGAAGTTGAGTTGGGTAGGATGTCGGGCACTTTTTCGGAAATCCCATTTAGGTCATTGAGGGTTTCACCGTTAGGGGTGGTCCCCAAAAAAGAACCCAATAAATTATAGGTTGATTCATCATCTATCCTTCCCTAGGGGGTCGTCTGTTAATGACGGGATTGATCCGGAGATGTGTTCAGTGTCTTACACTTCCTTTGATGCGGCGATGGACTGGGTTCGGTTATGTGGTAAGGGTGCATTACTGACCAAGACTGATATAGAGGCGGCGTTCCGCTTGTTGCCAGTTCACCCTGACAGTTTGCATCTGCTTGGTTGTTTCTGGGTTGGGGGGTTCTATGTTGACCGTTGTCTCCTGATGGCTTGTTCGCTGTCGTGCGCGTACTTTGAGACGTTTAGTACGTTTTTGGAATGGGTTGTTAAGGACATTGCAGGTTTGAGTTCTTGCATACACTATTTAGATGATTTTTTGTTTATTGGTCCGGCTCAGACCTCAGATTGCTCTATTTTGTTGAGGACAATGGAGAGAATGGCTAGGAGATTTGGTGTTCCGCTTGTGCCGGATAAGACTGATGGTCGCATGATGACTTTAACTTTCCTGGGCATAGAAATAGATTCCATGGCTATGGAGTGTAGATTGCCTGTCGACAAGGTGTCTAATCTACGTGATGAGGTTTGTAGGGCATGTAGTTCAAAGAAGATCACGCTGCATGACCTGCAGTCATTGTTAGGAAAATTGAACTTTGCATGCAGGATCATGCCAATGGGGCGGGCTTTCTGTCGGCGGTTGCCTTTGGCGACGGTGCGTGTAAAATCCCCGATGCACATTTTATTAGGCTGAAAAGCAAATTGAAACAGGACTTGAAAGTCTGGGCCTTGTTTTTGGAGAATTACAATGGCAGATAAATTTGGACTATGCCGGAGGAAAGTGCGGTAACGTTGGGTTTTTCATTTTTCGAGGTTGGTCACCAGAGTTTCGGCGCATGTTTTCAGGGCCAGTGGTTGCTGGCATAATGGCCTGCGTTTTGGTTAGAAAAAGGTTTGTTGGCAAATAAGGTTCTGTCTCAACTGTTCACAAGGGTCGCTGCGTTGTCAGTATGGGGTGGATTGGTGCGGAATAGGAAGATCAGCTTCCATTGATCATGCCGGTGTGGTAGCGGCCAGCAACACTCTTTCTGCGAGTACGACTGAAATAGTGAAAGTTTTGCAGCACTTGGTTTTGTTGTGTTTGACATTTAACCTATGGATAGTCGCTGATGTTGGCTCTGGCTACATTGATCCTACAGCTGATGCTATTTTTCATTCGCAGTGGGACCACTTCTGCTAGTCGGATCATCCCTCAACTTCAACGGGCCCGGAGTTGCCAGTGGCGTTATGGAACCTGCCCTTCGGGCAGTAAAGGATCTCTTTGACCGGTCGTTGTCAGATAGGTCGTGGAGGCAGTATGATCAGGCTTGGACAGTGTGGCAAGACTGGAAGGCATTGTGCGGGCACGAGTTGGGAGATGAGGATGGGTTACTGTTGTTCCTAGGGGAGGCGGGTTGGTCAGTTGCAAAAATCGATAAATTTTTGGCGGGTTTAGCCTTCGTCTTTAAGGCCAGGGGGCTTGTCGACATTACAAAATCATTTCTTGTAAAGCAGGCAGTCAGGGGTTGGAAAAAAGGTTGGAAGTCGAGGGATGGCAGGAGGCCTGTTTCTTATGAGGTATTGTTGGTTGTCGAGAAACAATTATCGGTGGTTTGTTCTTCCAGCTGGGAGGTTGATTTATTTCGGGCAGCTTTCGCCTTGGCGTTCTTTGGGGCTTTCCGTTTAGGGGAGATAGTTAGCCCTTCCAGGTTTAAAAAAGGCGGATTGTTAAGGGAAGATGTGGATGTCTCTGAAGATAGGGCAGTGGTATTTTTACGTTCCTCCAAGACGGACGTGACAGGTAGGGGCTGTAAAGTAGTGCTCTATCGGGTTTATGGTTCGGCGATATGTCCGGTTGTTTCCATAGGAAATTTTTTGAGTAAAGGGGGAGTTTTGGGCTATCCATTTTTGAGGCACGCGGATGGTTCATTCCTATCGAGATTTCAATTTATTACGGTTTTTCGGCGTTGTTTGGAGGCGGGGAATATTTCGGCCAAAAATTTTAATGGGCATTCATTTAGAATCGGTGCCGCAACCGTAAGGTTTCGATCGTATGTCCGCCCAAATTTAGTTTAAAGTATAAGGATTTGGAGTGCTGTCTAATCTTGCAATGTGGTTGTTTTTTGTTTTTTCTTTTTCTATTGCAGAATTCGGGCAGCGGCTGGTGTGGATTATGGGGCACTCGTTCGTGTTCTGGGCATCCCAGAGGGCAGCGGTGCATCCGGAGGGGCGGCAGTTAGGTTTCCCGCGGGAGTCAGTTGTCTTAGGTGGATTGGAAAAAGAGGGATGACCTGGGGTCAATTTTTACCGGATTTTCATCGTTTTGAACGTTTGGATCGAGTTCCGGATATAGTGGTGATACATTTAGGGGAAATGACCTGTGTAGGAGACCGTGCAGGGAATTAATAAACGACCTAAAGTTTGATTTACTGCGTTTATGGCGCTCATTCCCTGGGGTGACGGTAGTATGGTCTGACGTGGTTTTCAGGAAAGTTTGGAGGGGAGCTTGGTCTTTGTCAGAGGTCAATAAAGCCAGAATAAAACTGAACAAAGCTGTTTCAAAGGTTCATGGTGAGGAATGGGGCGCTGGTCGTCAGGCACAAGGATTTCGAGTCTGGGGAAGGTGGTTTTTGGAGGAATGATAGGGTTCATCTGAACGAGGTCGGTACGGATTTGTGGTGTTTGGCCATTCAGGAGGGTGTCGAAACAGCTTTGAGTGTGTGGAGGGACACAAATGCTTGAGGGGTCAGGGCATTTGTGTGGGTGGCGGGGGGGAGATCCTCGAAGTTGGTGGAAGTGGAAATGGCGGATTGGTGGGGGGGGATCTGAAGAGGTCCTGGACTCCCCTCAGTGAACTTCTGGTGGACGGTGTACTGATAACCCTGGGTAGGGGTTATTTTGGCGGGCCCCTTTAAGGGGTTTTGGAATATGTGGTCACTTAAGGTTACAGAAATTTTGGGGCTTCGAGGACCTTCCTCCTCTTGGGTAAAAATGTTTAAGAATTTGTATGTAATTTTATGTTAATAAAACGGCTGCTGTGGCCATTTAATCCAAGTTTTGGCTATGTCTTTCTTTGGGGCTGAGTATGTATTTTGAGGTTGGGGAGTAGTATAAAATGGGGAATGGTTAGTTATGAAGTGGCTATTTCGTGGAAGCTCGCAGGACTCACGGATACCCTCTGTCAAGTAAGGCTGTACTGGGCCCCTGGCCCCTCAAGGGAGGCTGCCATGACAGGGCGACGTGGACTTAGGGAGCCGGCAGGGGTTAATCGGTGGTGGACAGTGGGTTAAGAAAAAAGGTGGGGGCGGGAGAGGAAAGCAGCTCTTTGGAGGCACGAGCAAATGAATGATAGGGAGGGAAGGGGTTAAAAGGGGGAGCGGTGAGAGCTCGAGAGGGATGCGGCAGGGCCATATAAAAGGGGGGCGGCCATGTTAGAGGGCACCCATTTTGGGAGAACTACCTTTTACAAGAAGCTCCCACCCACCCTCCCCTTTTTTGTTCCGATGGTAAAGGCTAATAGTTTGCCTTGGGGGAAGGACGGTGTTTTGAGTCATCTGGGCTGTTACTTCTATATCACTATTGTTGTTTATCTTATTTATGGGGGGTTGTGATAAGTCAATGTTATGTCATAGCAGTGGGGGGCATGGGGGAGATCCTCGAAGTTGGTGGAAGTGGAAAATGGTGGATTGGTGGGGGGGATCTGAAGAGGTCCTGGACTCCCCTCGGTGAACTTCTGGTGGACGGTGTACTGATAACCCTGGGTAGGGGTTATTTTGGCGGGCCCCTTTAAGGGGTTTTGGTTTTTGGCCAGGCTAATCATTAACTATCCTCGAGCTGGTGCATAGCGGCTAGGGGTAAGACTTAGCCTATGGGGCCAAAATGGAGTTGGAATATGTGGTCACTTACGGTTACAGAAATTTTGGGGCTTCGAGGACCTTCCCCCTCTTGGGTAAAAATGTTTAAGAATTTGTATGTAATTTTATGTTAATAAAACGGCTGCTGTGGCCATTTAATCCAAGTTTTGGCTATGTCTTTCTTTGGGGCTGAGTATGTATGTTGAGGTTGGGGAGTAGTATATAATGGGGAATGGTTAGTTATGAAGTGGCTATTTCGTGGAAGCTCGCAGGACTCACGGATACCCTCTGTCATGCTTCCTATTATGGCAACGCTAGGTACCAGGGAGTGGGGGGCGGGGATATCATGGGCGGTATCGAATGTGAACTTAGTATACGGTGGAAATTCATGATGCAGCAACATAAAATTACGGGGCTCAAACGACCATGCATCCTACGTGACTGCTTGCAGTGTCAAATGACAAAAGAGGACTTATAGCAACTTATAACAAATAGGGGAATAGAGTACTCTGTAACTGGCAGGGAAATGCTGGCATAGAAGATAAGGATCATATAACTGTCGTCCCTGTGAGACTGTTTTGTAGTGTCAAGTGATAGACAGAGGAAATTAAAATGTCAGGAGGATGGTGTAGTGTCAAGTGATGAAGGAAATTAAAATGTAGGAGGTGGTGCATAAAAAAGGGGCTCATGACACCATCTGCCGAAGGAGAACTAAAGTTACTTTATGAGAAGCAGAAGGAAGCTGGCAATGGAGGGGCTATGTTAGGATGGCTAAGAGGTCAGGAGGGGAAAAGAGGGCATATGATTAGGGACCTGTAAGGAAAGAAGGTTAAGAGACTAGTGGGCTCTACAGTGCAGACTCACCTTAAACTGTGAGGGGTCAGCATGTCTGAAAGGCAAGAATAGATTAAGGTTAGATCTTAATTGCACAAGACAAACAATCTCTCTGTTGAGACCCTAAAGGGTATGCCACACTAAACAATATCGCTAACGGGATCGCTAAAAAAGTCACTATTTAGCGATCCTGTTAGCGATGTTGTTCAGTGCGGCAGCTTCCAGCGACGAGCTTCCTGCTGTGATCTCACTCGTCGCTGGAATCGCTCCGGACTAGAGTTGAGCGATACTTTCCGATATCCAAAAGTATCGGAATCGGAATGGTATCGCCGATAACATTAAAATATCGGCGATACCCGATACCGATACCGGAAGTCCCATGTAAGTCTATGGGAACAAAATATCGAAATTAAAAAAACCCCATTCTTGCCTTGTTGGTTAATTGTACATGAAGGAAAACAAGAAAGAGTAATGTAGAATGTATTGGGAAGGTTGAGGAGACATTAAAGGCATAGATGTTTAACCCAATCAAATGGAATAGCATAAATATTTTTTTTTTTAAAGATGTTCGGATTGACGAAGAAATTGACAATGTTGTTAACGTTTTTTCTATTTTGGCAAATATGTATATTACACAACTTCTATGCTCTTCATCTTCACCTTTTTAACTTTTCACACACTTTCTCCTTCATAATCTTCTGCAGCATCATCTTTTTCATCAAATTATTCTTCATCTTCACCTTCTTTATCTTCTTCTTAAACTTCTTGCTATTCATCTTTGTTAACATTACTCATATTCTTCTTATTAAACTATTATTCTTATTCATATTCTGCTTCATCTTCTTCATCATATTCTTATTTGTGACAGAGAATCCTGTACCTGTAATCTGTCAAAGTATGAATTTTTCATCCTTCCGTTCTTGCTGTCACAAAAGATTTAAATTACAACAGTATTTGTCCGTGTTCAGTTTAGCCTGCAGCAGCAGGCATTTTCCAGGGGCACCACGAGGAGGAACGGACTCACCCCCATACACTGCTTAGTCTTCTTCTGCTTAGAATTTAGAGCATATATTTTGCTCTTCATTTTGGTCTTATACTTCATGTTCTTCTGCTTTTAGATCTTCTGCTTATTGTTCTTGTGTCTCTTGTTCCGTATCTTGTATTTGTAGCACAATCTTGTACCAGCTGATGTTACTGGGACACGGTTACTAAGCAGGAGGTACCTGTGCTCCAAAGCACTACCAATGACCAGCAGACGTTGCTGGAACTCGGATACCGAGATGGAGGCACCTAGGCCAAAGGCACTGTGGAGAACCAGCTGACGGTACTGGAACCCGGAGGGGCAGCAGAAGGAAAAGAGCCAATGGCACAACCGAGGACCAGCTGACGTTACTGGGACACGGTTACTAAGCAGGAGGTATCTGTGCTCCAAAGCACTACCAAGGACCAGCAGACGTTGCTGGAACTCGGATACCGAGATGGAGGCACCTAGGCCAAAGGCACTGCGGAGAACCAGCTGACGGTACTGGAACCCGGAGGGGCAGCAGAAGGAAAAGAGCCAATGGCACAACCGAGGACCAGCTGACGTTACTGAACCCCAGTAACACAGGAGCAAGTGTTGACTGTGCTAACAGCACTTCCGAGCAACAACTGGCGGTGTTGGAGCCCAGGGTCAAGGAGGATGTTTAAATACTAGATCAAGTAATTTCCTTGTTACCTGTCAATTTTAAATGTCTATACTTCAAACAAGAGAAAGATAACCTTTACTACCATAAGATGATGATTTCATTTAAACTAATATCTAGATAAATAAAGAATTGACAAACATAAACACATACATTAACATGTTGAACAGCAATGCAAACCACAAAATAAATTAGTTAAGGAATCTGCTATACGGTTGTACATAAAAGCATACAAGTACATATCTGAATCCATTAATGATGGATAAGTAACAGTATGTACACCATTTTTATTGTATAGACAATGAATGTCTGACTTCAAAACATCATCAGCATTACAAGTAATCTGTGATATTACTAAAATGTTCCATTTGCTGAATAATGTCACTAAATATTTTATACAAAATTATACAATTTCCATCATGTAATACTCATAATATGTGGCAATAATCATTTTTATTAACAAACATAACCTTTAAAAAGTGCATAGTGCATAGTGAAAATTGCTATTTATGGCTGACTGTCGACTTGGAAGCATGACAACAGATAGATAAGGTATATATAGATGAGACTGCATAGCCACAGATGGTGAATGGCGATGTAATACTGTACCTCAATAAAGTGTGCGTCACTACTACATAATTTTTTTTATATAGCTTTATAAACAGGGTACATGGATGTATGCTTGTGCCTTTGTTTTGACGCACAGACTGCCTTCCTGCTGAGACGCATTGGGTAGTGAACAGTTGTGTGCAGTGTTCACTGCAGTCTCTGCGGAATAACCACACTTAGACCTTATAACTTTTCAGACTTTCTTTATCAATCTACCAAGATGAAGAAGGCAGGGAGTAAGGCACGTGGTCGTGGAGTTTCTTCAGGGAGAGGACGTGGGGATTCTGTGGCTGCTGCGGCCCCCAGTGACACAGCATCCACCAGTTTTCCCCGTGAGCGTTCCTTTATGCGCACTTTTGTAGGAGCTCGGAGTACCCCCCTGCTGCGGGAAGAACAAATTGAAGCCGTTGTTGTTTGGATGTCAGCCAATGCATCGACTTCAATTGCTTCCACCTCCTCTCAGGACCACAGCACTGTTGGGCAACCATCTGTCTCTTCACCGCCTGGCAAATTGCCCAGGCAGTCAGAGAGTTCTGTACAGGAGCCAGCTGAGTGTCTGCTTCTGTTCTCAGAATCTATTGGCTTGCAAACAGGGGCCCAGCCAAGCAGCATTCTGTAATGTGAAGAGGGAGTATGCAGTGATGCGCAACAGCTGTGTCTCTCTGAATCTGAAGAGGCGGGTGAGACAGTGCCGATGGTCAGCACACCGCAGAACGCATCTGATGATGATGAGACCCAGGTGCCAGTTTCTGTTGAGCATGGTGCTGGCCAGACCACCCAACAGCAGGTGTTGGAAGAGGGTAGTGGAGATGATGAGGTCCAAGACCCAACATGGCATGAGGAACAGGAAGGTGGTGGGAGCAGCTCAGAGGAATAATAATAATATTTATTTGTATAGCGCCATCATATTCCGCAGCGCTTTACAGTTTAGCAGTTTCAGAACACAAGTCATAAGTAACAACGTTAACAATACAATAATTTAAGCTAAATAAGTCGCCCCTGCTCGTGACAGCTTACAATGTACAATGAGATGGGGGAATACAAAGTATAGGTGTTTATATACAATGGTGCATTTACAATGATGTTCCAGCCATCTTAAGGGACTGAGGGATGGAGATAGTGAATGGGCTAGAGACACACACACACTTACACAGAATACATAGAATGACTTTGATTAGTGAATGTGATAGGCCGCTCTGAACAAATGTGTTTTGAGGGAGCGCCTGAAACCATGCAAATTGTGGATAGTCCTAATTTCTTGGGGTACAGCATTCCAGAGGATTGGCGTAGAGCAGGAGAAGTCTTGGAGTCGGGAGTGGGAGGTACGTATTAGTGCAGAGGTTAGTCGAAAGTCGTTTGCAGAGCGCAGCAGTCGGTTAGGCCGATAGATAGAAATGAGGGAGGAGATGTAGGAGGGGTGCTGCACTGTGGATAGCTTTGTGGCTGAGAACCAGTACTTTGGTTGAAAGCTGGGAGAGGCCTAGAGAAATGGTTAGTGATAGAAGGAAGATAGAGGAAGACATTGCCCCAACGGTACAAACAGGAGGGAGAGTTAGGCTGCAGACTCGGTTGCCTGTAGCCTCCAGTTTGGCACCTGTTCGGAGCAGTTGTCTTCCAAAAGTCAAAACGTGCGCTCCCAGGACTTGCACTGCGTGGTCCTTTTTTCACACACTTGCACATGATATTTGCTATGTGAAATGCAAGCTGTGTAATCAAAAATTAAAAATAGCTAAAAGTGTCAGTCACCTCAATACCACAAATATGTGGAAACATGTGCGGACAAAGCACGTAGTTGAGTTACAAAGACACACTGGAGATGTAGGCCAACCTACAGCAGCACCTACATCTTCAGGTTGTGTTGAAGCCTCTTCATCGAGCTCACACACAGCTGGTTCTGCTTCCTCACAGGATCGCCATGGAAGAACCTCGGCCACTGTTGTCCAGAGACAAACTGTTATTCCACACACAGCAGCAAGTTCCCTGTCATCCTCACACTCCAGGCCACAAAACAGCCATCGGTAGCACAGGCATGGGATAAAAGACGGCCATACTCCGCAAACCATGCACGAGCACAGGCTCTGAATGCTGGCATTGCAAAACTCCTGTCCCTTGAAATGCTGTGATTCAGGCTGGTGGAGACAGACAGTTTCCGTAACTGAATATCATTGTCAGTCCCACAATACAATGTGCCAAGCCGATTTCATTTCAGCAGGCAAGCCGTCCCTGGTCTGCAAAAGCATGTTGAGGGAAAAATTAAACATGCGCTACTAAAAGCCCTCAGTAGCAAGGTCCACCTGACCACCGATGCGTGGACCAGTACCCATTGTTATGATCTGCTACAACCAGTAAGGAAAGAAGGGAATTCTGTCCCTACAATACAACTAAGCTGAATCCCTACGATGTAACGGGGAACCTGATCCTGCGACCAGACCCGCTAAAGTCCTCATCTAGTGTGAACGAAGACCTATAGTTGCGAGGGAGTAATCCCTACAAGATCTAGGGACTGGGAGAAAAGGTGGACACCTCCTAACATAAATGTTAGCATGGATAATTAAACAGAAAAATAAATACTTTGTGATCCTAACATCAAGCAAAACTGACAGATTAAGGCACCTAAGCACCGGCTAGCTTAACAGTAGATAATACAATGAAGTCAAGCAAAGCCAGAAGGGCGGAGCCAGACTAAATAGGGAAAAAAGGTCATGTGACCAGCAAACTGAAACAAAACCTAACAAGAGGGTTCTAACACCCATGGCCAGGGACAATACCTTTCCCTCACTGCCCATTGGGTCAATGTTGTGCAGCCGGGTACTGATCTTGCGAGTGGCGCTGTACGTGTTCTGCCAACTCCAAGGATTGCAGGAATCAAGTCTGTACACATTGATTCCTCCTCCTACTCCAGTTCCTCAGAATCATCGCTGCAGGAGCCGTCACGGTCTACCTCCACATGGACCCGTGAACGTTTACCTGTTGCGACCGATATGAGCACAGCCGTGTCCAAATGTCAACAGGCCGTCCTGAAAATTAATTTCCATGGGGAATCTTAGCCACACAGCGCAGGAGCTCTGTAATGCCATAAAGCAGGAGAGCGACATGTGGTTTTTGGAAGAGAATCTACAGGCAGGCTTGGTAGTGTGTGACAATGGCCGAAATCTGGTGTCAGCTCTGGGCCTTGGCAACCTCACTCACATACCATGTCTGTCATATGTGCTCAACTTGGTCGTGCAGAGTTTTTTGAGGACTATCCGGATCTTGATGCACTGCTGCACAAGGTCCGCCTAGAGTGCGCTCACTTGCGACGTTCCAGCATGGCCAAATCGCTGATTGCAGCTCTGCAACGCAGATTTCACCTTCATGAACATCGCATCATATGTGACGTACCCACCAGGTGGAATTCCTCGTTACATATGTTGAGCGGTTGTGTGAGCAGCAGCCAACAGTAATGGA
>JARQOD010000002.1:435963245-436010488 GCA_033576555.1 Oophaga sylvatica
AACAAGAAAGAGTAATGTAGAATGTATTGGGGAAGGTTGAGGAGACATTAAAGGCATAGATGTTTAACCCAATCAAATGGAATAGCATAAATATTTTTTTTTTTAAAGATGTTCGGATTGACGAAGAAATTGACAATGTTGTTAACGTTTTTTCTATTTTGGCAAATATGTATATTACACAACTTCCATGCTCTTCATCTTCACCTTTTTAACTTTTCACACACTTTCTCCTTCATAATCTTCTGCAGCATCATCTTTTTCATCAAATTATTCTTCATCTTCACCTTCTTTATCTTCTTCTTAAACTTCTTGCTATTCATCTTTGTTAACATTACTCATATTCTTCTTATTAAACTATTATTCTTATTCATATTCTGCTTCATCTTCTTCATCATATTCTTATTTGTGACAGAGAATCCTGTACTTGTAATCTGTCAAAGTATGAATTTTTCATCCTTCCGTTCTTGCTGTCACAAAAGATTTAAATTACAACAGTATTTGTCCGTGTTCAGTTTAGCCTGCAGCAGCAGGCATTTTCCAGGGGCACCACGAGGAGGAACGGACTCACCCCCATACACTGCTTAGTCTTCTTCTGCTTAGAATTTAGAGCATATATTTTGTTTTCATTTGGTCTTTTCTGTCTTAATCTTCTTCTGCTTTTAGATCTCTGCTTATTGTTCTTGTGTCTCTGGTATCCTGGTTACTAAGCATGAGGTTACTGTGCTACAAAGCCTTGTACCAAGACAGCAACGTTGCTGGAACTCGGATACGACGATGGGAGGCACCTACCAAGGCCAGCAGACGTTGCTACTGGATACCGGATGAGGCAAGGCCAAGCATGGAGACCAGCTGACTGGACTGGAACCCGGAGGGGCAGCAGAAGGAAAAGAGCCAATGGCACAACCGAGGACCAGCTGACGTTACTGGGACACGGTTACTAAGCAGGAGGTACCTGTGCTCCAAAGCACTACCAAGGACCAGCAGACGTTGCTGGAACTCGGATACCGAGATGGAGGCACCTAGGCCAAAGGCACTGCGGAGAACCAGCTGACGGTACTGGAACCCGGAGGGCAGCAGAAGGAAAAGAGCCAATGGCACAACCGAGGACCAGCTGACGTTACTGAACCCCAGTAACACAGGAGCAAGTGTTGACTGTGCTAACAGCACTTCCGAGCAACAACTGGCGGTGTTGGAGCCCAGGGTCAAGGAGGATGTTTAAATACTAGATCAAGTAATTTCCTTGTTACCTGTCAATTTTAAATGTCTATACTTCAAACAAGAGAAAGATAACCTTTACTACCATAAGATGATGATTTCATTTAAACTAATATCTAGATAAATAAAGAATTGACAAACATAAACACATACATTAACATGTTGAACAGCAATGCAAACCACAAAATAAATTAGTTAAGGAATCTGCTATACGGTTGTACATAAAAGCATACAAGTACATATCTGAATCCATTAATGATGGATAAGTAACAGTATGTACACCATTTTTATTGTATAGACAATGAATGTCTGACTTCAAAACATCATCAGCATTACAAGTTAATCTGTGATATTACTAAAATGTTCCATTTGCTGAATAATGTCACTAAATATTTTATACAAAATTATACAATTTCCATCATGTAATACTCATAATATGTGGCAATAATCATTTTTATTAACAAACATAACCTTTAAAAAGTGCATAGTGCATAGTGAAAATTGCTATTTATGGCTGACTGTCGACTTGGAAGCATGACAACAGATAGATAAGGTATATATAGATGAGACTGCATAGCCACAGATGGTGAATGGCGATGTAATACTGTACCTCAATAAAGTGTGCGTCACTACTACATAATTTTTTTTATATAGCTTTATAAACAGGGTACATGGATGTATGCTTGTGCCTTTGTTTTGACGCACAGACTGCCTTCCTGCTGAGACGCATTGGGTAGTGAACAGTTGTGTGCAGTGTTCACTGCAGTCTCTGCGGAATAACCACACTTAGACCTTATAACTTTTCAGACTTTCTTTATCAATCTACCAAGATGAAGAAGGCAGGGAGTAAGGCACGTGGTCGTGGAGTTTCTTCAGGGAGAGGACGTGGGGATTCTGTGGCTGCTGCGGCCCCCAGTGACACAGCATCCACCAGTTTTCCCCGTGAGCGTTCCTTTATGCGCACTTTTGTAGGAGCTCGGAGTACCCCCTGCTGCGGGAAGAACAAATTGAAGCCGTTGTTGTTTGGATGTCAGCCAATGCATCGACTTCAATTGCTTCCACCTCCTCTCAGGACCACAGCACTGTTGGGCAACCATCTGTCTCTTCACCGCCTGGCAAATTGCCCAGGCAGTCAGAGAGTTCTGTACAGGAGCCAGCTGAGTGTCTGCTTCTGTTCTCAGAATCTATTGGCTTGCAAACAGGGGCCCAGCCAAGCAGCATTCTGTAATGTGAAGAGGGAGTATGCAGTGATGCGCAACAGCTGTGTCTCTCTGAATCTGAAGAGGCGGGTGAGACAGTGCCGATGGTCAGCACACCGCAGAACGCATCTGATGATGATGAGACCCAGGTGCCAGTTTCTGTTGAGCATGGTGCTGGCCAGACCACCCAACAGCAGGTGTTGGAAGAGGGTAGTGGAGATGATGAGGTCCAAGACCCAACATGGCATGAGGAACAGGAAGGTGGTGGGAGCAGCTCAGAGGAATAATAATAATATTTATTTATATAGCGCCATCATATTCCGCAGCGCTTTACAGTTTAGCAGTTTCAGAACACAAGTCATAAGTAACAACGTTAACAATACAATAATTTAAGCTAAATAAGTCGCCCCTGCTCGTGACAGCTTACAATGTACAATGAGATGGGGAGATACAAAGTATAGGTGTTTATATACAATGGTGCATTTACAATGATGTTCCAGCCATCTTAAGGGACTGAGGGATGGAGATAGTGAATGGGCTAGAGACACACACACACTTACACAGAATACATAGAATGACTTTGATTAGTGAATGTGATAGGCCGCTCTGAACAAATGTGTTTTGAGGGAGCGCCTGAAACCATGCAAATTGTGGATAGTCCTAATTTCTTGGGGTACAGCATTCCAGAGGATTGGCGTAGAGCAGGAGAAGTCTTGGAGTCGGGAGTGGGAGGTACGTATTAGTGCAGAGGTTAGTCGAAAGTCGTTTGCAGAGCGCAGCAGTCGGTTAGGCCGATAGATAGAAATGAGGGAGGAGATGTAGGAGGGGTGCTGCACTGTGGATAGCTTTGTGGCTGAGAACCAGTACTTTGGTTGAAAGCTGGGAGAGGCCTAGAGAAATGGTTAGTGATAGAAGGAAGATAGAGGAAGACATTGCCCCAACGGTACAAACAGGAGGGAGAGTTAGGCTGCAGACTCGGTTGCCTGTAGCCTCCAGTTTGGCACCTGTTCGGAGCAGTTGTCTTCCAAAAGTCAAAACGTGCGCTCCCAGGACTTGCACTGCGTGGTCCTTTTTTCACACACTTGCACATGATATTTGCTATGTGAAATGCAAGCTGTGTAATCAAAAATTAAAAATAGCTAAAAGTGTCAGTCACCTCAATACCACAAATATGTGGAAACATGTGCGGACAAAGCACGTAGTTGAGTTACAAAGACACACTGGAGATGTAGGCCAACCTACAGCAGCACCTACATCTTCAGGTTGTGTTGAAGCCTCTTCATCGAGCTCACACACAGCTGGTTCTGCTTCCTCACAGGATCGCCATGGAAGAACCTCGGCCACTGTTGTCCAGAGACAAACTGTTATTCCACACACAGCAGCAAGTTCCCTGTCATCCTCACACTCCCAGGCCACAAAACAGCCATCGGTAGCACAGGCATGGGATAAAAGACGGCCATACTCCGCAAACCATGCACGAGCACAGGCTCTGAATGCTGGCATTGCAAAACTCCTGTCCCTTGAAATGCTGTGATTCAGGCTGGTGGAGACAGACAGTTTCCGTAACTGAATATCATTGTCAGTCCCACAATACAATGTGCCAAGCCGATTTCATTTCAGCAGGCAAGCCGTCCCTGGTCTGCAAAAGCATGTTGAGGGAAAAATTAAACATGCGCTACTAAAAGCCCTCAGTAGCAAGGTCCACCTGACCACCGATGCGTGGACCAGTACCCATTGTTATGATCTGCTACAACCAGTAAGGAAAGAAGGGAATTCTGTCCCTACAATACAACTAAGCTGAATCCCTACGATGTAACGGGGAACCTGATCCTGCGACCAGACCCGCTAAAGTCCTCATCTAGTGTGAACGAAGACCTATAGTTGCGAGGGAGTAATCCCTACAAGATCTAGGGACTGGGAGAAAAGGTGGACACCTCCTAACATAAATTGTAGCATGGATAATTAAACAGAAAAATAAATACTTTGTGATCCTAACATCAAGCAAAACTGACAGATTAAGGCACCTAAGCACCCGGCTAGCTTAACAGTAGATAATACAATGAAGTCAAGCAAAGCCAGAAGGGCGGAGCCAGACTAAATAGGGAAAAAAGGTCATGTGACCAGCAAACTGAAACAAAACCTAACAAGAGGGTTCTAACACCCATGGCCAGGGACAATACCTTTCCCTCACTGCCCATTGGGTCAATGTTGTGCAGCCGGGTACTGATCTTGCGAGTGGCGCTGTACGTGTTCTGCCAACTCCAAGGATTGCAGGAATCAAGTCTGTACACATTGATTCCTCCTCCTACTCCAGTTCCTCAGAATCATCGCTGCAGGAGCCGTCACGGTCTACCTCCACATGGACCCGTGAACGTTTACCTGTTGCGACCGATATGAGCACAGCCGTGTCCAAATGTCAACAGGCCGTCCTGAAATTAATTTCCATGGGGAATCTTAGCCACACAGCGCAGGAGCTCTGTAATGCCATAAAGCAGGAGAGCGACGTGTGGTTTTTGGAAGAGAATCTACAGGCAGGCTTGGTAGTGTGTGACAATGGCCGAAATCTGGTGTCAGCTCTGGGCCTTGGCAACCTCACTCACATACCATGTCTGTCATATGTGCTCAACTTGGTCGTGCAGAGTTTTTTGAGGGACTATCCGGATCTTGATGCACTGCTGCACAAGGTCCGCCTAGAGTGCGCTCACTTGCGACGTTCCAGCATGGCCAGATCGCTGATTGCAGCTCTGCAACGCAGATTTCACCTTCATGAACATCGCATCATATGTGACGTACCCACCAGGTGGAATTCCTCGTTACATATGTTGGAGCGGTTGTGTGAGCAGCAGCCAACAGTAATGGAGTATCAGCTGCATCAGGCGCAGTCAACTCGCAATTTGCGCCGTTCACACTTCACCACTACTGAGTGGGCCTCTATAATAAGAATAATAATATTATTTATTTATATAGCGCCATAATATTCCGCAGTGCTTTACAGTTTAACAGTTTCAAAACACAAGTCATAAGTAACAACGTTAACAATACAATAATTAAAGCAAAATCAGCCGCCCCTGCTGGTGAAAGCTTACAATCTACAATGAGGTGGGGGAGATACAAAGTACAGGTGTTTATATACAATGGTGTTTTTACAATGATGGTCCAGCCATTTTAAGGGAGTGAGGGATGCATGGAGATAGTGAATGGGCTACACACACAGAATTACACATAGAATGACTTTGATTAGTGAATGTGATAGGCCACTGTGAACAAATGTGTTTTGAGGGAGCGCCTGAAACCATCCAAATTGCGGATAGTCCTAATTTCTTGGGGTAGAGCATTCCAGAGGATTGGCGCAGCGCGGGAGAAGTCTTGGAGTTGGGAGTGGGAGGTACGGATTAGTGCAGAGGTTAGTCGAAGGTCGTTTGCAGAGTGCAGCAGTCGGTTAGGCCGATAAATATAAATAAGGGAGGAGATGTAGGGGGGTGCTGCGCTGTGGAGAGCTTTGTTGGTGAGAACCAGTAATTAGAATTGGATCCTATAATGAATGGGCAGCCACTGCCAGTGTAATGAGTGGCGAATAACTCTATGAAGGATATCTGCCACGTTTTGCGTGCGTTTGATGAGTCAACGCGGATGGCGAGTGCAGATGATGCACTAGTCAGCCTGACTGTCCCCCTTATCTGCCTGCTTCAAAAAACACTGCAAGCACTAAGGCATGAGGTTTTGGAAGAGGTGGAGGATGAGGAGTCACAAATTCCATCACCTTCTGGACAGTCAGCGCAACGTGGTTCCTCACAAAGGGCTGGAGGACTTTCAAAGTACCATGCTGTATCAACAATTGAACCTCCAGAGTCGCTGTCTATATTTTCATAACCATTACAAACTTTTAATGTATTTACAAAGCACATAATGTACATTTTTTGTCTATCCTTTTGTAATGCTATTGTGTTTCCATAAACTGATGTTACAGAATTATGATACAAAGTTTTTAAATTTTGAGTTTTAAATTTTGTAAATTTATATGTATTTGAAGGACTTTGTGAGGAGGATGAGGAGGAGTCAATGGAGGAGGAAGACATCGCTCCAGAGGGAGGTAGACAATGCTCTAGTCAGTATGTAGACCAAGGGTGGGGTGATGCACAGCAGGCAGAGATGACGCCTCTTGCAGGGGACAACGTTTCTTGGCCAGTTGGGAGTCTGCAGCACATGGTTGATTTCATGCTGCAGTGGCTGAGAAACGACCGCCGCATCGAACACATTCACACCACGTCTGATTATTGGGTGTACACCCTCCTAGACCCTCGCTACCGGGACAACTTACAAAGCCTCATCACACCGTTGAACCGGGAGCGTAAAATGCGGAAGTACCAAGACACACTGGTGCAATCCATAATGTTCTCCATTCCAGCCGAGAGCATGCTGCTGCTACTGCTTTACAAAGCAGCTCTGTGCGTCGAGGCAGTGGAGACAGCTCTGCAACAAGAGGGAGCACAAGCAGCGCCTCTGCACAGGGCAAGAACAGTATGTTCCAAATGTGTCGAAGTTTTGTGGCAGCGCCACCAATGTCTACACCATCCGAGACGGCTCCAGTCAGCAGGAGGCAACATTTCCGTAAGATGGTGACAGACTACATGTCTTGCCCTCTCAGTGTACTCCCAGATGGCTCTTCCCCATTCAAGTTTTGTGTCTCTAAGCTGGATACATGGCCAGAGCTTAGCCAGTATGCATTGGAGGTGCTGGCTTGATCTGCTGCCAGTGTATTATCGGAGCGCGTCTTTACTGCTGCAGGTGGTGTACTAACAGACCGTTGCATGCGACTATCCTCCGATAATGTAGAACGGCTTACTTTTCTGAAAATGAACTAGGCATGGATCTCGCCTGAATTTGCCTGTCCGGTTTCAGATTAACTAACTGGTTGGCAACGTTTTCCATGTCTCCTGTTATGTTCATCTTTCTACCACCTGAGCTATACTCCCTGGGCTACAACACTGCCAGTTGCTGCTCAGAAGTGTCGTGTCCACAGACCAATACACAAGCTATAGTGATAGTGGGGTTCAGTAACGCCTGCTGTTCCCCTGCTGCGTGTCTGACAAAAATTAATGCTGCTAACTCCAAATTAAAGTTCAAATTAAAGTTCAAACATCTCATACTAGGCCTCAGGCTACACCCTCCTTGACCCTGGGCTCAGAAGTGTTGGATGCACAGATCAAAACAATCGATGATGTGTTTGTGGGGTTCAGTAACGCCTGCTGTTCCCCTGCTGTGTGTCCGGCAAAAATTACTGCTACCTAGCTACACATGTTGAAAAAAACATGACATGTTAAAGTGGCTAGTGCTACACATAGATATCAGGCTACACCCTTATTTCTAAGCTGTAAACAAGTGAAACGTCAAATTTAAAACCATTCAATGATTAGTGTTGGTAACAAATCTGTAACTAAATAATTGTGACATATTATGGCAGATATCCACATGTCTAACACAAATGCTAACACAAAAGCATACTTATGCTATAGGGTACTGATGGTGAACCTTCTCACTCCATAACTTTGACAAATCCAACTCACATCATGCCTCAAATGCTGCAATGTTGGAAGTGCATAATGTGGGTTGAACTTTGACAACAGCTGCAGTGCGAAGGTTATCCTTCTGTGTTCTTGGCTTTTAAATAAAAGCATACAAGTAAATATAATAATACATTGTTGATTAAGGGACATGATGTACACCTGTAATATTGTGCAAACAATGGATGTAGGACTATTCCTCTTCAACATTACTTATATTTGTGTCATTTGAAAAAATACATATTTTAGTTAAAAATTAAAAACCCATGTTCAGTAGCTGTGAAAGGCCCGTTTGTGTACTTCTATATTGTTTGCAACCAATGTATTGTATACGGATGGAAGCACGTCACTGTAATAGATTTGAATTATTTTAAATAGAATAAAGCAGCACCAATTTTAGAAAAATGACAAGGATGAGCCAGTGACAGACACTCAGCAGAGTACACGCAGCGGTGGTTGAAGAAGTAAATGGAGCGTGATCTGCATTTAAAAAAAAAAAAAAAATACCTCACAGACTGCAGTGAACACTGAAACACAACTATTCACAATCTGTGAAAGGCTACTCCTTTGTCTACTTCTATAGTGTTTGCAACCAATGTATTGTATACGGATGGAAGCGCGTCACACTAATAGATTAGATTTATTTTAAATGGAATGTAGCAGAACCAATTGGAGATAAATGAAAAGGATGAGCCACTGAGACACGCTCAGCAGAGTACAAGCAGCAGTGCTTGAACAAGTAACTGGAGCGTGATGTGCACTCAAAAAAAAAAAACACAGACTGCAGTGAACACTGAAACACAACTGTCCACAATCTGGAAAGGCTACTCCTTTGTCTACTTCTATAGTGTTTGCAACCAATGTATTGTATACGGATGGAAGCGCGTCACACTAATAGATTAGATTTTAAATGGAATGGAGCAGAACCAATTGGAGATAAATGAAAAGGATGAGCCACTGAGACACGCTCAGCAGAGTACAAGCAGCAGTGCTTGAACAAGTAACTGGAGCGTGATGTGCACTCAAAAAAAAAAAACACAGACTGCAGTGAACACTGAAACACAACTGTCCACAATCTGGGAAAGGCTACTCCTTTGTCTACTTCTATAGTGTTTGCAACCAATGTATTGTATACGGATGGAAGCGCGTCACACTAATAGATTAGATTTTTTTCAAATAATGGAGAACACCAATTGGAGAAAATGAAAAGGATGAGCACTGAGACACGCTCAGCAGAGTACAAGCAGCAGTGCTTGAACAAGTAACTGGAGCGTGATATGCACTCAAAAAATAAAAAACACAGACTGAGTGAACACTGAAACACAACTGTCCACAATCTGTGAAAGGCTACTCCTTTGTCTACTTCTATAGTGTTTGCAACCAATGTATTGGATACGGATGGAAGCGCGTCACACTAATAGATTAGATTTTAAATGGAATGGAGCAGAACCAATTGGAGATAAATGAAAAGGATGAGCCACTGAGACACGCTCAGCAGAGTACAAGCAGCAGTGCTTGAACAAGTAACTGGAGCGTGATGTGCACTCAAAAAAAAAAAACACAGACTGCAGTGAACACTGAAACACAACTGTCCACAATCTGGAAAGGCTACTCCTTTGTCTACTTCTATAGTGTTTGCAACCAATGTATTGTATACGGATGGAAGCGCGTCACACTAATAGATTAGATTTATTTTAAATGGAATGTAGCAGAACCAATTGGAGATAAATGAAAAGGATGAGCCACTGAGACACGCTCAGCAGAGTACAAGCAGCAGTGCTTGAACAAGTAACTGGAGCGTGATGTGCACTCAAAAAAAAAAAACACAGACTGCAGTGAACACTGAAACACAACTGTCCACAATCTGGGAAAGGCTACTCCTTTGTCTACTTCTATAGTGTTTGCAACCAATGTATTGTATACGGATGGAAGCGCGTCACACTAATAGATTAATTTTAAATGGAATGGAGCAGAACCAATTGGAGATAAATGAAAAGGATGAGCCACTGAGACACGCTCAGCAGAGTACAAGCAGCAGTGCTTGAACAAGTAACTGGAGCGTGATGTGCACTCAAAAAAAAAAAACACAGACTGCAGTGAACACTGAAACACAACTGTCCACAATCTGGGAAAGGCTACTCCTTTGTCTACTTCTATAGTGTTTGCAACCAATGTATTGTATACGGATGGAAGCGCGTCACACTAATAGATTAGATTTTAAATGGAATGGAGCAGAACCAATTGGAGATAAATGAAAAGGATGAGCCACTGAG
This sequence comes from Oophaga sylvatica, assembly GCA_033576555.1. Lineage (NCBI taxonomy): Eukaryota > Metazoa > Chordata > Amphibia > Anura > Dendrobatidae > Oophaga > Oophaga sylvatica. The sequence continues at coordinate 435,973,494 of JARQOD010000002.1, forward strand.
ACACGCTCAGCAGAGTACAAGCAGCAGTGCTTGAACAAGTAACTGGAGCGTGATGTGCACTCAAAAAAAAAAAACACAGACTGCAGTGAACACTGAAACACAACTGTCCACAATCTGGGAAAGGCTACTCCTTTGTCTACTTCTATAGTGTTTGCAACCAATGTATTGTATACGGATGGAAGCGCGTCACACTAATAGATTAGATTTTTTTCAAATATAATGGAGAAGCACCAATTGGAGAAAAATGAAAAGGATGAGGCACTGAGACACGCTCAGCAGAGTACAAGCAGCAGTGCTTGAACAAGTAACTGGAGCGTGATATGCACTCAAAAAATAAAAAACACAGACTGAAGTGAACACTGAAACACAACTGTCCACAATCTGTGAAAGGCTACTCCTTTGTCTACTTCTATAGTGTTTGCAACCAATGTATTGGATACGGATGGAAGCGCATCACACTATAATTTCTATTGAATGGAGCAGCTAGAATTACACTAAAGAAAAAAAAAAAGAGTCTGTGAGTGACACGTGCAGATGCCTACAGACAGCGTTGGATGCAGAGCAAACTGCAGCGTCACCTGCACTCACACACACCTTGCAGAGCTGTTAAAACAACACTGCAGGCAAAAGGAAGCTTTACACAGCGGTTGGTGATAGCCTGCCTACAGCACAGTACACTAAATCGCAATCTCTAACTGTCCCTCAGAGTCAGCAGAGTAGCGTTCTGTCCCTATCTGAATTCACAGTACAGTGACGCTAAAATGGCGGCGGCGCCTTTTATAGTGCATTCTGACATCATTTCAGCAGCCAATCACAGCCATGCCATTAGTTAAGATGACCGCAGCATTACAGGATGTGTCCACACTTCGTAGGATTCCTCATTGGCTGACTAAAATCACATTGCCTCTCAAAGAATTATGGGAACTTCCGATTCCGGTATACGATATTGAAAAAGTATCGGAATTAAGTATCGGAATTCCGATAACGCGAATATCGGCCGATACCCGATACTTGCGGTATCGGAATGCTCAACACTACTCCGGACCCTATTTTCTCGTCGGCGCTCCCGCTGGGTAAGTATCTAATCGCTGTGTGGCACCTTTTCTTAGCGATTTAGCGGTACTTTTGTACCGCTAAAGTCGTTAAGAAGATCGCTAACGGCGATAGCGTCGTTAACTATATCGCTAAATGTGACTGCATTTAGCGATATAGAAACAATCCCGCTAGCGATCACATTAGTATGCGTCGTTATCGTGATCGCTAGCGGGATTGTTTAGTGTGGCAGTACCTTAAGGTGCAAGTGTCTCCAGTATATATCCAGTATGTCTCTCTGGATCTGAGAAGTCTAATGTGGTTGCCGCACCTTATGGGTCGTGGGACCTGTTCTATTACTTGGAACCTCAATTGACCCACGGTGTGTATAAACTTAGAAAAGTGATCAGGTAACGGTAGCCATGTTTTACCACAGCGTATTGTTGATTTGTGGCTGGCAATATCGTCCTTGATGTATTGGGTAGTTTCCCCGATATAGAGGAGGCCACAGGGGCATTTTACCACGTAGATGACAAAGTTGGAATCACAAGTGTAGTAACTAGAGATGAGCGACTTTGCCTTTTTTACGGTCGAGTCGGGTTTCATGAAACTCGACTTTCTCAAAAGTCGAGTTGAACGAAATCGGTCGACTATCGGGAAAAGTCGGAGGTCCAACTGAAACACTAAACCCAATGCAATTTCTTTGGTGAAGAAAAGTCGGCAGGGAGTGGAGGACAGTAAACACACCTACAGTGCCCATTTCAATGACAACTACATCAATTCTTATTACTTAAGCTTGGCAATCTTCATTTACTTTATAATAATAGTTACGCATTGAAAACTGGGGGTTATTTGGCTAAAGTTGTGGGGGGGGTGGGGCTGGCTCCAGGTTTTCGCGTGCCCCGGGTGAAAGTGTCAGTGGGCCCCTTTAACACATACCACAATTCATGATGCTCCTGTCAAGATCCCGTCTGGGTTGGAGCCGATGTTACTGCAAACACTAGGGAAAGCAGAGGCAGGTAGCGTAGTCAGATGGCAGCCGGAGGTCGGTACACAGGAGAGCAGTGTTTGTAGCAATGGATCAGGCGGATAACGTAGTCAGGTGGCAGCCGGAGGTCGGTACACAGGAAAGGCAGTTCAGTAACAGAGGAGCAGGCAGGTAACGTAGTCAGAAGGCAGGCCGAGGTCGGTTCACAGGAGAGCAGTGTTTGTAGCAATGGATCAGGCGGAGAGCGTAGTCAGAAGGCAGGCCGAGGTCGGTTCACAGGAGAGCAGTGTTTGTAGCAATGGATCAGGCGGAGAGCGTAGTCAGAAGGCAGGCCGAGGTCGGTTCACAGGAGAGCAGTGTTTGTAGCAATGGATCAGGAGGAAACGCTTGACTAAAGGCTTGGAGCTCAATAATCTCGCAATGACACACCCACAGGGCCAGGTTTATATAGGGTGTGTAATTGGCAATCAGAGGCCCAATCAAGAGAGCACTAGGTGTAGCCAATCAGGAAGAACAGTCAATGGTATCTGGATTCAGCAAGGAACTTTGCAGCCAGCAGAATAGCTCAGATGGTAGAGCTGCTGGCCAGTGGACAAGAGGTACTGGGTTCGACTCCTGACAGTACTCCCCTCCTTCCAGGATGGCCTCTGGACATCTCAGGAGCTGGCTTATCCGGGTACCTCTGATGAAAGGCTCTTGTTAGTCTAGGAGCATGGACGTTCTCCCTTGGTTCCCATGAATTTTCCTCTGGTCCGTAACCCTTCCACTGCACCAGATACTGCAGTTTACCTCTGAATTTTCGGGAGTCCAGAATCTTATCCACAATGTATTCTTCTTCACCACGGATCCTTTCTGGTGGAGGAGGTGGCTGAATTCTTCCTGGAAACGGGTTTTCACAGAAGGGTTTGAGCAAGGATATGTGAAACACTGGATGAATCTTTAGATTGTTGGGAAGTTTTAAACGAAAAGCAACCTGGTTAATTTTTGCAGAAATTTGAAAAGGTCCAATGAATTTCTGACCCAATTTGGAGGATGGCACATGTGTCTTAAGGTTTTTAGTGGACAGCCAAACTTTGTCTCCAACCTGAAGAGCAGGGGGCACTCTCCGATGTTTATCTGCTGCTTCCTTATATTCTTCCTGGGTCTTGAGCAATATCTCTGATAATTCCTTCTGGGATTCCTGTAATTTTGTAAGCCTGTCATTAACAGCAGGAATGGGAGTGTTCACTGGCAGATTAGGGATAAATACTGGATGTACTCCATAATTAGCAAAAAATGGGGTTTGAGATGTAGCGCTATGTATGGAGTTGTTGTAGGCAAACTCTGCTGTTGGTAAATAGTCCACCCAGTCATCCTGAAGATAGGAAATGAAGCAACGGAGGTATTGCTCCAAAGTCTGGTTCGTTCTCTCCGTCTGGCCATTGGACTGAGGATGGAAAGCGGTAGAAAGATTCACCGTGACTCCCAAGGCTGTACAGAAACTCTTCCAAAATTTTGATGTAAACTGAACGCCTCTGTCAGACACCACGCTGTCAGGAATTCCATGTAACCTGAATACCTCTTTGATCATCAGTTCTGCAGTTTTTTCAGCAGTAGGAATTCCTTCAGTTGGAATAAAGTGGGCCATTTTTGTGAGTCGGTCCACTATGACAAGGATGACGGTCATCTGTTTAGAAGGGGGTAGTTCCACAATAAAATCCATGGAAATAGATCCCCAAGGCCTGGATGGAACTGGGAGTGGTTGTAAGAGTCCTAGAGGAGACGATCGTGGGGTCTTGTTTCGTGCGCATGTTAAACAGGTTGAAACATATTTCCTCACGTCCTTCCTACAATTAGGCCACCAAAAGAAACGAAGTAGTAAGTCTTGTGTTTTTGCAACTCCAGGATGTCCTGCCAGTTTAGAATCATGGACACTTTTGAGGACTTCAAGGCGAGAAGATTCAGGTACATATATTTGGTGTTTCTGCATCCAAAACCCCTCTTTGAATGAAAGATCGACGTCTTCCGAAGGATGATTAAGGAAAGAGTCCTCTTGATATCCATCTTTAATTCTATTACATAGTCCTCTAGAGTGCAATATTCCCAAAAAATTTTTAGGGCCTAGAATTGTATCGTCATTACTAGACCTCTCCTGAGGTTCCGAACACATCCTGGACAGGGCGTCAGCCTTGCCATTTCTTGAACCAGGCCGGTAAGAGATTATAAAATTGAATCTTGAGAAAAATAAGGCCCATCGTGCTTGTCTTGCAGACAATCTTTTTGCTGTACGGAGGAATTCAAGATTCTTGTGGTCCGTGAGAACAGTCACAGGGTGATTGGCACCTTCCAGAAGATGTCTCCACTCGGAGAAGGCAACTTTAATGGCTAACAGTTCTTTATTACCAATGTCGTAGTTCTTTTCTGCAGATGACATGGTGTGGGAAAGAAACGCACATGGGTGAAGTTGCATCTTGTCCCCAACTCGCTGAGACAGAATGGCTCCCACTGCAGAGTCCGAGGCGTCCACTTCGACAGTAAATGGCAATTCAGGATTTGGGTGTACTAACAATGGAGCAGACGTAAAAAGAGTTTTCAACTTGTCAAAAGCCTCCTGTGCCTCCGGAGACCAGAAAAATGCTTTGGTCTTTTTTGTTAGTGTAGTAATTGGTAGTATGATCCGTGAAAAGTTCTTTATAAATTTTCGGTAAAAATTTGCAAATCCTATGAAACGCTGGACGTCTTTTAAATTTCTTGGAACAGGCCAGTCTACTACAGCATTGATTTTGCCGGGATCCATGCTCAGACCTTCTGGGGAGATGATATATCCCAGAAATTGGATACTGGTTTGTTCAAACTCACATTTTTCAAGTTTAATGTAGAGATGGTTCTCCTGTAGTCGTTCCAAGACTAACTGGACGTGCCTGCGATGCTCTTCCAAGGTGTCTGAAAATATAAGAATGTCATCGAGATAAGCCACAACGAATTGGTCCAAGAAATCTCGAAATACATCATTAATAAAATGTTGAAAGGTGGCTGGGGCATTGCTAAGGCCAAAGGTCATAACAAGAGATTCAAAATGTCCATATCTCGTTCTGAAGGTGGTCTTCCACTCATCTCCTGGGCGAATCCGTATGAGGTTGTAAGCCCCTCTAAGATCCAGCTTCGTAAAGATTTTCGCAGAACGGAGTCTCTCAAATAGTTCAGGAATCAAGGGTAGCGGGTAGCGATTCTTGACAGTGATATTATTCATCTCTCTGTAGTCAATACATGGCCGCAGAGTGGAGTCTTTCTTTTCAACAAAGAACAGGGGTGCCCCAGCTGGAGGTGTGGAAGGTCGAATAAAGCCTTTCTCTAAATTTTCATCCAGGAACTTTCTTAATACCTTCAATTCAGGTTCGGAAAGATTGTAAATCCGTCCAAATGGAATGGTTGCTCCTGGCAGCAATTCAATGGGACAGTCGTAAGGACGGTGAGGAGGTAATTGATCTGCTTTCTTCTTACTGCAGACATCAGAGAACTGCTGATATTGAGGTGGTAGTTTCTCTTCCTTCTCATGCGAAATCTCAGAGATTTGGACTTGTTGGAGAACAGGGGGTTCCTTATGACAATTATTCTTACAGTAGTCAGATGGAAAGGTGATGGTCCTTGATGCCCATTTGATAGAAGGGTTATGGACTGAAAACCAGGGGATCCCTAGAATAACCGGAAATTTCGGAGATGAAATAAGGTGGAAACTGACAGCTTCATGATGATCCGGTTCGATACAAATCTCCAGTTCGATTGTCTCATGCGTGACAGGTCCAGAAGACAAAGGTGATCCATCCACAGTTTCCATTTCAATTGGTGTGGATTTGGTCCTACTGGAAATATTATTATCACGTGTAAATTTTAAGTCCATAAAATTTCCTCCTGCTCCTGAATCCAACAGGGCAGAGCATTGTATTTTTTGGGTGCCCATTACAACCTGAATGGGGATTACAAAATGAGATCATGTAGTATGTATTTTGTCTATTTCTGGCGTTACTGATGAGATAGTCTGCAAGATGGAATCCGACTGCTGAGAAAGGTCCATATTGCTGGCAGACCTGTTGTTGGTAAAGGCTATAGTCCTTTTGTTAGGACAGTTGATGGCATAGTGTCCAGGGTCCCCACAATAGAAGCAGAGATGTTCTGCACGTCGCCTCTCCTTCTCCTGTGCAGAGAGTGGTCTTCGGATGACGTCGATCTGCATCGGTTCAGACACCCTTGCGTCTTTTCTTGGTGGTCTGATGCTGAAAATGAGAAGCCAGGGCTATTCCCAAGTGCTCGCAGTCTCTCCTTTCTCCTTTCAGTAAGTCTTTGGTCAATCCGGATACATAGTTGAATAAAGTCCTCCAACTGATCAGGGTCTCAACCCTGGCAAGCTCGTCTTTCACTGGTTCTGATAACCCTCGTCGAAATTGACTTCTCTGGGCCGCTGGATTCCAGGTGGTGTCCGCCACCCAGCGACGGAACTCCAATGTATATTCCGCAACAGAGCGACGTCCTTGGCGCAAATTATGTATTTGGTTCTGCTGTGCACAGCGGTTGGTCATCAAAAACTTGATTCATAGCTGCGGTAAAGGCTTCCAGGTCATTAAGGAGGTCATAGTCCTTTTCTACATAAGGTGAAGCCCAAGCAAGAGCTTCATCCGTCAGGAGATTTATCATGAAAAAAACTTTCTTCCTCTCACTGGTAAAGGGAGCAGGTTGCATCTGGAAGTATATGTGGCATTGATTGAGGAATCCTCAGTACTGCTGGCGATCCCCACTGAACTTTGCAGGCAGCGGCGCCGCGTTTGATTCGGACCTGAATTGCGCAGTCCAGAAGTTGCTTTTGTAGCTAAATTACTTCCTGTTGTATCACCGTGAATCAGTTGTAACTGGAATATTTCCTTGAGATCAGTACAAAAACTTTGAAGCTCCGTAACTGCGCTCAGGTGTTCACAGGGGACTCCATTTGGCGCGAGATTATTCTGTCAGGATCCCGTCTGGGTTGGAGCCGATGTTACTGCAAACACTAGGGAAGCAGAGGCAGGTAGTGTAGTCAGGTGGCAGCCGGAGGTCGGTACACAGGAAAGGGAGTTCGGTAGCAAGGAGCAGGAGATAACGTAGTCAGGTGGCAGCCGGAGGTCAGTACACAGGAAAGGCAGTTCGGTAGCAGAGGAGCAGGCAGATAACGTAGTCAGGTGGCAGGCCAAGGTCAGTTCACAGGAGAGCAGTGTTTGTAGCAGCAGGAACAGCAGGAGAAGAGCTTGACTAAAGGCTGAAGCACAATAACTCGCAATGACAACCCAGGGCCAGGTTTATATAGGCGTGATTGCAATCAAGGCAACGAGAGGCACTGGGTGAAGCGATCAGGAAGAACAGTCAATGGTATCCGGGTTCAGCAAGGAACTTTGTAGCCGAAGAAATAGCTCAGAGGTAGAGCTGCTGGCGGTGGACAAGAGACACTGGTTCGATTCCTGACATCTCCATACAAAATTTTCTATGTTTTAATGGTTGTCTAACTTCTTAGTAATTGATTAAGTTTGTTGTAGGTAGAGATGAGCGACTTCTTTTGGTGAGTTCTCAAAAGTCAGTCGACGAAATCGGCCGACATCGGGAAAAGTCGGAGATCGACTGAAACACGAAACCCATGCAAGTCAATGGGGACGCAAATCGGCAGGGAGTGGAGGACAATAAAATACCTACAGTGCCATTTCATGCCAACGACATCAATTCTTATTACTAAGCTTGGGAACCTTCATTACTTATAATAATAGTACGCATTGAAATGGGGGTTATTGCCAAAAGTTTGGGGGGTAGGGCTGGCTCCAGGTTTCGTGTGCCCCAGGGCGAAAGAGTGTCAGTGGGCCCTTTAACACATACCACAATCATGATGCTCCGATACGGCACAGAAATATAGGTATAGAACAATGACAAATACTTCACTTCTTACATGACATGACTGATATCTATTTTAAATTCTACAATACTCAAAAACCGGACAGTATATTCTCCATACAGTATTATGGCCACCACATAGTGCGCCATACAGAATAATGAGCCCCATATATTGCTCCATACATAATTGGTCCAATATAATGTTCCATACAGTATATGATGAGCTCCACATAATGCTCCAGTATATGATGGTCCCCATGTAATGTGCCATACAGTATAGGACGGTCCCCATAGAGTAGAATGAGCCCCACATATTGCTCCATACAGTATAATGAGTCTCATATAAAGCTCCATACAGTATATGATGGGCACCATATATTGCTCCATACAGAATGGGCTCCATATAATGCTCCATACAGAATAGGCCCCATATGTGCTCCATATGATGCTCCAAACCCTATATGATTCCCCATAAATAATGAACCCCACATGATGCTCCAGTATTTGATGGGCCCCAAGGATGATGCTCCAGTGTCTAATGTCCCCCATTTAGAATGCTCAAGTATATGATGGGCCCCATGGATGATGCTCCAGTGTATGATGGGCCAATATACTGCTCCATATATAATGGGCCCCATTTATAATGCTCCAGTGTATAATGGGCCCCGTATATGCAGCTCCAGTGTCTGATGTCCCCCATTTAGAATGCTACAGTATATAATTGGCCCCATGGATGATGCTCCAGTGTATGATGGGCCAATATAATGCTCCATATATAATGGGCCCCATTTATAATGCTTCAGTGTATAATGGGCCCCGTAGATGCTGCTCCAGTGTCTGATGTCCCCCATTTAGAATGCTCCAGTATATGATGGGCCCCATGGATGATGCTCCAGTGTATGATGGGCCAATATAATGCTCCATATATAATGGGCCCCATTTATAATGCTCCAGTGTATAATGGGCCCCGTAGATGCTGCTCCAGTGTCTGATGTCCCCATTTAGAATGCTACAGTATATGATGGGCCCCATTGATGATGCTCCAGTATATGAGGGGCCCCATATATCATTCTCCAGTGTATAATGCTCTCCATATATTGCTCCAAACATTAAAAAAAAGGAAATACCTCTCCTCGCTGGGCACTGCTCTACTCTGGACTCCTCAGCGTCGCCATCTTCCAGCTCTCTGCACTTGGACTGTCTAGGCAGAGGGCTTACAGACGTGACGTCATCGCACTCTCTGACCTGAATGTCACTGTCAGGAAACACGGAAGACGTCACAGCGGTGGAGCAGGGAGAGGTAAGTATTGCAAGTGCTGTGGCCCTGAGCAAGCAGGGGCCCTCATAGTACACGGTGTGTCTGACGGCGAGCGTGTCCCCCCACCGTCAGAGACACTTTTGCATACTATTAGGGGCCCTGTGCCAGAGCCGTCGCCCACAAGTCGGCCCCCCCACCTGCTCAGGGAACCTGCACTTGCCTGGGTGCGCCAGGTGCTGACGCCGGCCGTGGGGGGGTACAGCCCAGTTAGGGAGGTGGAAAAACTGGCATATGTTGAGGTGTAGGCTGGACGTTCAGCAGCTGCAAATGGAGGAATTGGAGAAGCCGGAGTAAGAGGAGGACAAAGCGAGCCATTTTGCTGTCAACCTATGTGTCATCAGGGGAAGGTGGTACAAAATCTTTTGAAACCCAGGCATGGTTCATTTAAATAAAAGTGAGATCACCAACATTTTGGGTCGACAGCCGGGTCCTTCTTTCTGTCAGGATTGATCCAGCTGCACTGAAGACTCTTTCTGATAGCATACTCCCAGCAAAGCAAGTGAGCTCCTGTAAAGCATAGTGGGCCAATTCAGGCCAGGTGTCCACTTTACAGGCCCAGTAGTCAAAGGGGAATGAACTGTGAGGGAGAACATCAATAGGGGAGGAGAGGTAATTTTGAACCATAGTTGACAACTGCTGTCTCCTGTCTGTTGCAATCGATTCAGTATTACCAGTCATGTGAGCGTTACTCGAGAAATCAGTCCACAACATGATCATGAAACCACTGTCTCCAATGCCACTTCGGCTGTGTGCACCACGAACACCTCTTACGTTTGGCCCAGTATGGCTCGTGGTAGAACCTGCACCACAGCTGTGTGCTGGGAATGCCTCTAACAAACGGTTTACCAGAGTTGCTTGCTTGTTCGCCAATATTAGCTCTAGGTTCTCTTGTGGCATGATGTTCTGTAATTTGCCTTTATAGCGTGGATCGAGGATGCTGGCCAACCAGAAGTCGTCATCCTTCATAATTTTGGCAATGGGGGGTCCCTTTTTAAGACATAATCACACATTTGGGCCAAAGTTCCAGGTGTCAATGATGCACTGACAGTGGTGGGTGGAGGAGCACTTTCTGTCAAATCCAAATCCATCCAGTCACGCACAAACCCTGCACCTGACCTTGGCAAGCCAATATTTTCTCTTGCCCCTTGAGAAGCATCCTCCTCCCCAAAATAATCATCCTCTCATCCTCCTCCTCCTCTTCCTCTTCCACCTAGTCTAGCACAGTTCCCTGAGTAGACAATGCCTGACTGTCATCAAGGCTTCCCTCCTCCTCTTCCTCCTCCGCTGCAGACGCCTGATCCTTAATGTGCATCAAAGTTTGCATGAGCAGACGCATAAGTGGGATGCTCATGCTTATGATGGCGTCGTCTGCGCTTACCAGCCATGTGCATTCCTCAGTACACTGAAGGACTTTACAGAGGTCTTTCAGCTTTGACCACTGCACACCCGACAACTCCATGTCTGCCCTCAAACTGCCTGCCCGTGTATCCTCCCACAATTGCATTACAGCCTGCCTCTGTTCGCACAGCCTCTCAACCATGTGCATGGTGGAGTTCTAACTTATTGCAACTTCTATGATTAGGCGGTGCTTGGGGAGGTGTAGCGATCGCTGCAACCTCTGCATACGACTGGAGTTTACGGGCGAGCCACGGATGTGCGAGCACAGTCTTGGCAACTTATGGAGCAGGGCTGTTAACTCCGGATAATTATTTAGGAAGCACTGCACCACCAGATTCAAGGTGTGAGCCAGGCAAGGAATGTGTCTGAGTTTTGCCTCGGCTGTGGCCGCCACAAAATTACGTCCGTTATCACTGACTACCTTGCCTGGCGCAAGATGTAGACTGCCCAGCCATGACTCAGTTTCTCGCTGCAAGTAGTCGGCCAGTATCTCCGCGGTGTGTATGTTGTCACCCAAAGACATCATCTTCAAAACAGCCTGCTGGCGCTTACCACTAGCTGTTCGATAGTGGGACACCTCGTGTGCAACACTGGCAGCTGCTGATGGAGTGCTCGTGCGACTGCGCTCTGTCGACGAGCTTTCGCTTCTGGAGGAGGAGGGTCGAATGCCTACAGCCAACTGTTGCCTATACCATGGGCTAGGCAGCACTGTCCCACCGCCACTGTCCCCTGTGGACCCTGCATCCATCACATAACCCAGTGCGCAGTGATGGACACGTAACGGCCCTGGCCATGCCTACTGGCCCATGCATCTGTTGTGAGGTGTACCTTTCCACTCACTGATTGTTTGAGTGCATGGACACTGCGGTCTTTCACATGCAGGTGGAGGGCAGGGATGGCTTTCCTAGAAAAGAAGTGCTGACTGGGTAGGTCATAGCGTGGGACAGCGTAGGCCATGAGCTCTCGGAACGCTGCGCTTTCAACCAAACGGAAGGGCATCATCTCTAATGAGATTAGTTTGGCAATGTAGGCGTTCAAAGCCAGTGTAAGCGGATGAGAGGATGAGTATTTTCTTGTCCTACTCAGAGTGTCTGGTAGGGTGAGCTGGACTTGAGAGCTGCATATGGGTGAACTAGGGGTGAACATGGCGGACTGAGAGGGGGTTGGTGATTGTGATGGTGGTGGTGGTGATGGCCTAGATTCAGTCTTTTGTTGCAAAAACATTGTGATTCCCTGACTGCTTTGGCCTTGCAACGACACCTCAACATTTCTTGCTGGTGGTGTGCTAACCAGTGGGCTTACAGTGGGGGAAGCGATGGAGCTTTGCTGGCTACCTTCAGTCGGAGCAGGTTCACATTTGCTACCTGAGATTTTGTAGTCCGTCCACGCTTGCAAGTGCATGTTGATTAAATGTCTAAGTATGCAACTGGTAATTCAAATTTTGGAGATTTTTCCCTCGGCTAAAGGTCCTTCCGCACTTCTTAGGCCGGCGTCACACTGGCGACAGAATCGGACGACTGCAATACGATGAAATATCGTATTGCAGTCTGCCCTATGTTGATCTATGGATCAGCTCCCAGTATCCGATTTTTAGTGGTCCGTTTTAATCGTCCGAGTGCAATCGCAGCATGCTGCGATTGTCACCAAATTGTTGGTCGACTATCGCCAATGCAAGTCTATGGGAAGAAGGAAGGAAAATTATTGAAGGAAAATCGGATGCCAGGCGGATGTGTGATGTTTTCATTTTGTTCCGATAATCGACCGACTAAAACGGTCCGATTTTTTGTAGTTGTGTCTGACCCCGGCCTTACAGATATTCTTTGCCTCATCAATAGGATTTTGGTCAAAAAAGTGCCACACTGCACACTTCCTACTGTGGTGTAAATTTTCAGGGCTTGCACGCTGCGCTAATTTGACTGTCTGGCCAAGCTGTCCTGCAACTCTTTTTGTTTTTTTTAACATGTTTTTGGACTGCTACGGGCCTGCCAGATAACCGCTGCTGCAATGTCGATGCCTGCTGCAGATCCTTCTTCTCTTCTGAGCTATTGCCAGCGGCTTCCTCTTCCCCAATGGATGCCAATCCGGGTAAACAACTGGGTCATCCATCACCTCCTCTTCAATTTCATCTGCACCTTCCTCTGTGTCACCGTGTAAGGTGGAATAGTATGCAGGAAGGGGCACCTGAGTTTCACCAGTGTCAGATTCTGGCTCAGTAGACTGCAAGGGCAATGTAGTGCTCTGGGTGAATGTACCAGCAGAATCATCTAGCAGTGGCTGTGCATCAGTGCACTCCATCTCTGATTCATATTGGACTGGGGAATTCAGGATTTGAGTTGATAACCCAGGCATGGTATGTGAAAAGAGCTCCATGGAGTAATCTGAAGTGTGGTCTGCCGCATCCTTCACTTTTGATGGGGTGAAGGACACAAGGAAAGGTGTTGTTCCTGACCAGGAGCCTGCACTGACGACTGCTTGCATTTTTTGAAACTTCAGAAGAGGAGGCGATAGAGCTGGAGGCTGTTTCGGCAATGCAAGCCAAAACCTGTTCCTGATGCTCCGGCTTTAAAAGCAGTTTACCTACTCCCAGAAGAGAGCCTTCCAGGACTTCTTGAGCCAGATGATGACGCCGGCTCAACACCTCCTGCCTTAGGTGCTATTGTGCTTTTGGCACTTCCAGCAGATGCACCACCACCACCATCAGTACCAGCTGGCCCCCCACGCCCACGTCCGCGGCCTCTTCCACCATACTTCCTCATTTTTGGGAAAATGTACCAAAAATACCAGCTGATATGTGGCACTGTATCAGAAGCGTACCAAAAATACCAGCAGATATATGGTACTGTGTTGTGAACATGTTGGAGATGACTTCGGATCTGAGACTCCCTCTGGTGGTTGCTGAGGGTATTGAACCTATGTTGAACAGCAAAAGTCCACCACCTGCAATTAATGAATGGTTATCAGGGGGGACAGACTGGCCTGATATAAGTGAGCTGACCTCCCATGATCCTCACTGGTGATCAATTGTTACTTCCTGGTCTAGGTTGGAAATCAGCTTGCTTTTCTGCTGTCTCCTGCTATCATTCAGATAAGTTACTTTCTGTTTTTTTTCTGTGGTTTGATTTTCCTTATTTTTGCTGCCTTGCTTTTGAGTTCAGCGGGTCCCCTTTGGGGGCTTGTACTGGTCTCTTTATCTTTTTGTATTTGTTCATTTGCTCTTTTCCTGTGATTTTTTACTGCTGGGTAGCTGCGTGTTAAAAACCAGAGATCTGATATAGGTGGTCGAGACCGTGTGGTCTCAGCATTTTTGGAATCAGAAGTGTTGGAGTTTTTCCTAGGGTTTTGCTGGGTTGCAGACAGTATTCTCTCCTGTACAGTCCTATATTGACAGTTTTGGCCCCAGCGTTTGCTCAATCTATTTTCTGTCTGCGTTCGTGTTTTCATCTTGTCTAACCGCCATTATATGTTTGGGGGCTTCCTATTCCTTTTTGGCTCTACTCCGGGGCAGTTAGCTTTCCTCTTTTCATCTTCAGGGGTAGCTAATCTCTCCGGCTGTGACGAGGCGTCTAGGGCACCGTAGGAACGTCCCACGGCTGCTTCTAGTTGTGCGGTTAGTTTAGGGGTCTGCAACCTATTAGATCGCAATCTCTCTGGTGTTTGGCTGCCTTTGTGGTTTTTGCTCCTGCCCTCCTCAGCTACCAAATCATAACAGTACTGTATCACAAGTGTGCAGCTGTATACAGTCTAGGGGTAATTGTAAATCTCCGTATGCATTTCAGGAGTTACACCAGACACTCTCCGCTCAGTAAGGATTAGACAAGAATATAAAGAGCTGAAAAGGGGTACTGTATCACCAGATACCAAGTATATATAGCATAGTGAAAATATTGTAAATCTCCGTTTATATTTCAGGAGTCAGACACAGACGCTCACAGGCTCATTATGGATTAGACAAGAATATAAAAAGCAGAAAAAGGGGTACTGTATCACAAGCGTACAGCTGTATACAGTGTTGGGTTAATTTCAAATCTCCGTATATATTTCAGGAGTCACACACAGACGCTCTCAGGCTCAGTATGAATTAGACAAGAAAATAAAAAGCTGATAAAGGGTACTGTATCAGCAGATACCAGGTATATATAGTATAGTGAAAATATTGTAAATCTCCGTATATATTTCAGGAGTCAGACACAGACGGTCTCAGGCTCAGTATGGATTAGACAAGAATATAAAAAGCTGAAAAAGGGTACTGTATCACCAGATACCAGGTGTTTATAGTATAGTGAAAATACTGTTAATCTCCGTATATATTTCAGGAGTCAGACACAGACGCTCACAGGCTTAGCATGGATTAGACAAGAATATAAAAAGCTGAAAAAGGGTACTGTATCACAAGCGTACAGCTTTATACAGTCTAGGGGTAATTGTAAATCTCCGTATATATTTCATGAGTCACACACAGACTTTCTCAGGCTCAGTATGAATTAGACAAGAATATAAAAGCTGAAAAAGTGTAATGTATCAGAAGATTACAGCTGGATACAGTCTAGGGGTAATTGTAAATCTCCATATATGTTTTCTGAGTAACAGACAGACAGTCACAGGCTCAGTATGGATTAGACCAGAATATAAAAAGCAGATCTGCAAGACATAATCACAGATGTGGGCCAATGTTCCAGGTGTCAATGATGCACTTACAGTGGTGGGTGGAGGAGGACTTTCTGCCAAAAAAGGTACTGTATCACAAGCGTACAGCTGTATACAGTCTAGGGGTAATTGAAAATTTCCGTATATATTTCCGGAGTAACACACAGAAGCTCACAGTCTCAGTATGGATCACACCAGAATTAGTGTTGAGCATTCCGATACTGCAAATATCGGGTATCGGCCGATATTCGCTGTATCGGAATTCTGATTCTGAGATCCGATATTTTTTGCATATCGGATACCAGAATCGGACGTTGGCAGTAAAGTATATGGGGAGTTCCTGTGTCACAGAACGAAGTATGTGACACAGGAACTTCCCGAAAGTGTCACTGTCAGTGTCGGTGGGGTCTGTCAGGCGTCAGCAGCACTTACCTGGCAGAAGATAACCGGTGGTCACGTCCTGGACTCCTGGATGGCCGCCATTACCCTTTCCCTGGCGGTCACGTGCAGCTTCTCGCAATAACTGCACGTGCTGCCGGGTACTGGGTAATCTCAGCCAGCTGTCGCGAGAGTACAGCAGTCCGGATGACGTCACTGCTGGGGAATCAGCTATGGTAAGCAGCTCTGCTGCGTCGGGATGTCAGGTTCAGCTTGTCATCCAGATGTAGCAGAGCTGGACTCGTCGTGGGACACTCGTGATTTTGGACTGCGTCAGACAGGGAGTATTTGTGTTGGTTTGTTATTTTTGTTTTTTTACAGGAGATCGATGGCGTCGCAGGATGAGCGTGAAATACAAATAATGAAAACTGTGTTGTGTTTTATTTCTTAAAAGACTTTTTTCTGGCTTTTGTATTTTTTAAAAAATTTACAAACTTTATGATTAATAATGATAGGTGTCTTATTGACGCCTCTCCATTATTAACCGGGCTTATTGTCACCGTTCAATCAAAGGTGACATTAACCCCTTATTACCACACTTGCCACCGCTACAGGGCAAGTGGGAAGAGCCGGGGAAAGTGCCACAATTGGCGCATCTTTGGTATTTTTAGGCTGTTGAGGGCCAAAATCCATGGGCCTTGACAGTCTTTTAATACCAGGCTGCAGCAGTCTGCTTTTTACTTGGCTGGTTAACAAAAATAGGGGGACCCCAACGCTATTTTTTTCGAGGGGATCCCTAGCAGACTAGCATGCTGTGGCCTGGTATTATCAGGCTTGCAAGGTTCATGGATCTTGGATCCTTACTAGCCTGAAAAACCAGGCCTCAGCAGTCTGCTTCATCTGGCTGGTTAACAAAAATAGGGGGGACTCTGTTATGTTTCGGTAGCTGAGGAGGACAGGAACAACAGCAGGGCAGCCAAACACCTGAGATGTTGGTAACTGATGGGTTGCAGATTCCTAAACTAACGACACAACTAGAGGTAGCCGTGGAGCGTTCCTACGTTGATCCTAGACGCCTCGTCACAGCCTGAGAGATAACTACACCTAAAGGCAGAAAGATGAAAGCTATCTGCCCCGGAGCAGATCCTCAAAGCAAATAGGAAGCCCCCAAACATATAATGGCGGTTAGACAAGATGAAAATACAAACATAGGCAGAAAATAGACTGAGCAAACGCTGGGGCCACAAGCTGACTAAATAGGATAGGACAGGAGAGATTACTTTCTGCAACCCAGAAAACCCTACAAAAATCCAACAATTCTGATTACAAAAATACTGAGATCAGACGATCTCGCCACCCACTAAATCAGATCTCAGTGTGAACAAAAACCAAGCCACAGCCGCTGAAAAAACAGGAAAAAGCAAATGAGCCAATAACAGTGGCTGCAGATAAACTGTGAGGAGCTCAGGCCCCAGGAGGGGACCTGGCTGACCTCCACAAACGTGCAGAAAACAATGCAAAAAGCAAGCACAAAAAGAAAAGCAAAAAATATCTTATCTGAAAGCAGGAGATGCAGGCAAGACTCCAGCAAACTTCCAAATGAACCAGGAACCACAATTGAAACAAGAACAATAGATCACCGGCAACCATCATGGGAGGGAACCTCCCTTATATCAGACCAGTCCGTGATCCCTGATTGCCACTCTTCGCTGAAAGGTTCAGTACTGTCTGTAACCACCAGAGGGAGCCTCTGCTCAGAAACCATCTCTAGCACATTCATAACAGGACCCCACGCCATTTTTTTTCGAGGGGATCCCCTATTTTTGTTAACAAGCCAAGATAAGCAGACTGCTGTGGCCTGGTATTATCAGGCTTGCAAGATCCATGGATATTGGCTCCTTAACAGCCTGAAAAACCAGGCCTCAGTAGTCTGCTTCATCAGGCTGGTTAACAAAAATAGGGGGGACCCCACGCTATTTTTTTTCAAGGGGATCCCCTATTTTTGTTAATCAGTTCACTTCAGGTCAGCCGGGATTCCCTCTGACATCACTGATGCTGTGCGGTGTCCCTGGCTGACCTGAAGTGAAAGTGGGAAGCAATCAATTATGCTAACCACTTCTTCTCCTGTCAGCCAGGAGAGGAGAAGATTCATTCGGGGGTTTACTGCGAGGCTGGCAGCATTAGCTGCGGTCCCTGCAGTAAACGTTAACCCTTTCAGAAGGATTACATCTGGGGACCTGACTGTGCGTCGGATAGGTAAGAATAATGTTGCTTTATTATTTTATTTTTATTTCAGGAGAACAAAGGAATCGAGGATTAACAGTACAATAAAAGATGGTTAAAAAAATGTGTTTTTATTTCATTAAAATTATTTATTCTTAATGTGTGTGTGTTTTTTTTATTTACTTCAATAGGATTAATAATTGATAGTTGTCTAATTGACAGTTCTCAATTATTAACCTGGCTTAAAGTCACCTTTCAATAGCAAGGTGGCTTTAACCCATTATTAACCCATTCGCCACCGCTACAGGGCAATGGGAATAGACGGGCTAAGTGCCAGAAAGGGCGAATCTAATTATAGATTTGCCTTTTCTGGGGTGTCTGGGGGCAGATGTTAGTAGCCAGGGGGGGCCCAAAAATAATGGTCCCTCTCTGGGCTATTATTATCTGCCCCCACTCGCTGGCTTTGTCTGTCTGGTTGAGAAAATAGGGCGGGAGCCCACGCATTTTTTTTCAACAATTTTATACCTCATATATATACATGTCATTGTGACACATATATATTTATAGTACATACACTTCTACATAGTATAATAGCCGCTAATTCAATTGCTGGCTTTTGTGAAATTACAGACCCGACATGAAATGACACATGGTTTACATAGAGTTAACCATGTCATTTCATGTAGTTTGATATATGGTTTTCACTAACAATTACATGAGTGTATGTGTGCAAAATTTCACACATGTAGGGGTTAATTAAAGGTGTAAATTCATAGAAAAAAATGTGTTTTTTTTTTACAACGAATGTAATTGTTAGTGAGAACCATATATCAAACTACAAGAAATGACATGGTTAACTCTATGTAAACTATGTGTCATTTCATGTCGGGTGGTTCTGTAATTTCACAAAAGCCGGCATTGCCCGGCAATTGAATCAGCGGCTATTTTACTATGCAGAAGTGTATGAACTATAAATATATGTTTATATATATGTCACAATGACATGTTATATATATATATATATATATATATATATGTATTCTATGTGTGTATATCTAGTGTTTACAAGGAAAGAAAGGGGTTTTATTAATTACGATATTTCTGTCCCATTGACTTGCATACTTTTTGACTATCGGGCCGATCCAATCCGATCCGATATTTCTGGATATCGGAAAGTATCGCTCAACACTAACCAGAATATAAAAAGTAGAAAAAGGGTAATGTATTGGAAGCGTACAGCTGTATACAATGTTGGGGTAATTTTAAATCTCTGTATATATTTCCAGAGTCAGACAATACTCTCACAGGCTCAGTATGGATCACACCAGAATATAAAAAGTAGAAAATGGGTAATGTATCAGAAGCGTACAGCTGTATACAGTGTTGGGGGAATTTTAAATCTCTGTATATATTTCCGGAGTAACACACAGACGCTCACAGGCTCAGTATGGATTAGACCAGAATATGAAAAGCAGAAAAAGTGTACTGTATCAGAAGCGTACAGCTGTATACAGTGTTGGGGTAATTTTAAATCTCTGTATATATTTTCAGAGTCAGACACAGACTCTCACAGGCTCAGTTTGGATTACAGCAGAATATAAAAAGTAGAAAAAGGGTAATGTATCAGAAGCGTACAGCTGTATACAGTTTTGAGGTAATTTTAAATCTCTGTATATATTTTCAGAGTCAGACACAGACGCTCACAGGCTCAGTATGGAGTAGAACAGAATATAAAAAGTAAAAAATAAGGCTAATGTGTCCGAAGATACCAGGCGTATACAATGTAGGGGTAATTGTAAATCTGCGTATATATTTCCGGAGTAACACACAGACGCTCTCTCACTATGGATTTGACTGTAATACAGAAGGCAGAAAAACAGTACTGTATCAGAAGATACCAGCTGTAAACGGTTTTGGGGAAAATTTAAATCTCCGTATAAATTTCCGGACTCACACACAGATAGTCAGCATGTATTTGTCCGTGATACCAGTCGGTACACGGTAGTGTGTGAGGAGCGTACAGCTGTATAAGGTGTGGGAAAAAATGAATGCTCAGTAACTGCAGAAAAAAAGAATAAAAGTATTAGTGCTGTGTAGGTGCTGTGTAAAAAGCAGTCTGCACAGCAGTGTACACACAGCAATACAGCTAGCAGGCAGCCTAATAATCAGCTTTGCTGCTGCACACAAGAAAATCCTCCCCTGTCACTGGCAGGCAGCCTAATAACCAGCGCTGCTGCACACAACAAAATCCTCCCCTGTCACTGCACACTAACTGTACAGCACAATCGCGATCAGCACAAGCAAAGAATAACTTTTTTTTTCCTGCCTAACTCTCTCCCTACTGAGAAACAGCGGCAGCAATCTCTCCCTACGCTTAGATTGGCAGAAGTAAAATGGCGGTCGGCGGTGAGGGCTTTTATAGCCACTGTGATGCCACACAAAGCAAGCCAATCACTGCAATGCTCTTCTCTAAGATGGTGGTGGCTGCTGCCCATGTCATCTCATTGCCCACAGTGTGCGTCCTTGCTCATTGGCTGAGAAAAGGCGCCTGCAAGCATTATGGGAAAACCGACTTTGGCACTCTGGTCGACGACCGCATGGCCGACTGCAAGCTATGGTCTGGTTCGCTCGGCGAAACCCGACTTTGGCGAAAGTTGGTGATTTTTGTATCTGACCGATCTATTTCGCTCAGCTCTAGTAGTAACCCTTGATAGGATAGGTTTTCCCCATTCTAGGCTGACTGTAATAAATACCTTCATCATTAATCTCAAGGGTGTACGGTGAACCTTTGATCCTCTATTATGAAAATTTGGGCAATTTTGAGGCCAAGATGTTATGGAGATATCCTTGTCAAGATGTAATGAAGACAGCTAACTATAGAAGTTGTCCACAACTAGGACAACTCGTTCTCGATCTGAATTTTTCCCCCGTGAAAATAAAAACTACTAATTTGCAGGTACAGTTTCAGCGGTGTCGACAATCGCTTTCCTGGAGATCACTTGCAGTTGTTATGACACGTGAGCCCTGCGTTCAATCAACGCTGTTGTCACTGTCCTCGATTTCTGACATCTACATAATCAAGATTAAATGAGATAAGTTGTTGGTGTACAATCATTATGGAGGAGGCAACTACGGACATATTACCCTTGCATTTAACAAGGCAATTCACACAGACTCCTGTTGTGAATGGGTTTGAGATGAGTTCTGAGCAGAGGCTCCCTCTGGTGGTTACAAGCGGTACTAGTGAAGATTGTGAGGACTGGGAATCAGGTGTTACTGACTGGTCTTATATAAGGGAGTCATTTTCCCATCAGGGTTGCCGGTGATCAATTGTTCTGGTCTGAATCCTTCATTCCAGTTTCCCTTGTAGCCTGCTGTGTCGTGTCTGCATCTCCTGCTACCAGATAAGAATTTTTCTTCTTTTGTGTTGTTGCTATATTTTTGCATTTTGTCCTGCACTTCTTTGGGGGCCTTCTGGGTCCCCTCCGGGGGCTTCTGCCTTCTCAGTTTAGTTCAGCCACTGAGTTTTGTTCTTTTGCTTTTTCCAGTTTTTTCAGTGGCTGCTGTTTTGATTTTGTTACACCAGAGAGCTAATTTAGGTGGTAGAGGTCGTGTGATCTCAGGTGATTTTGAAATTAGTAGAGTTGGTGTTTTTCAGGGTTTTCTGGGATTGCAGTAAGTACCCTTCCTGTCCTTTTCTATTTAGATAGTTTGGGCCCCAGCGTTTGCTCATTCTATTTTCTTTCTGTGTCAGTATTTCCTCTTGTCTAACGCCATTACATGTTTGGGGGCTTTCTATTATCTTTGGGGTTCTGCTCCGGGGCAGATAGCTTTTCTATTTCTATCTTTAGGTGTAGTTAGTTTCTCAGGCTGTGACGAGGCGTCTAGGACCAATGTAGGAACGCTCCACGGCTGCCTCTAGTTGTGGTGGTTAGTCAGGGTACTGCAATCCCATAGATTCCAACTGCTCTGGTGTATTGCCTTTTTTACCTGCACTCCTCAGCTACCGAAACATAACAGTATCACCGGCCTAAAAATTGAAAATTGTATGGTACTCACAGAAGGGAAAAAATATTGTGATAGAAAAAAGGTTGTCAGAGTTGTCAGAGATATTTTTCTGTTTGTTGCATTTTTTTTTTTTTTTTTTTCCCTCTGTATCTCTGGGTGCTGGGGAGGATCTTTTCTCCCAATGGAGTTTGCACAGTTGTCTGGCCGTGTGGATCAGCTTGCCACTGAGGTTCGGAGTATTGCTATCTATCTTGCTGGGTTGCCTGTTGTGGAACCTAGGATCCCCATGCCAGATTTGTTTTTAGGGGATCGAGCTAAGTTTCAGAATTTCAAAAATAATTGTAAATAGTTTTTTGCCTTAAAATCTAAGTCCTCAGGAAACGCAGCGCAGCAGGTTCAAATTATCATCTCTCTCCTGCGCGGCGATCCTCAGGATTGGGCTTTTTCCTGATACCTGGGGATCCTGTTTTGAGTGATGTTGATGCGTTTTTTCAGGCTTTGGGGTTATTGTACGATGAGCCTAATGTCACTGATCAAGCTGAAAAAGCCTTGTTGGCATTAAATCAGGGGCTTGATGACGCTGAGTTATACTGTCAGAGATTCCGTAGGTGGGCAGTCCTGACCAAATGGAATGACGACGCTTTGGCGGCCCTTTTCCGGAAGGGTCTGTCGGATAATGTAAAGGATGTTATGGTGGGATTCCCTGTCCCTCTGGTCTCAATGATTCTATGTCATTAGCGATTCAAATTGACAGACGTTTGCGTGAGCGGAGAAGTATGCGTGGAGTGGTGTTGCCTTGTGAGCCAGCTTCTGAGCCCATGCAGTGTGATGGAATTTTTGGTACCAGAGACTTGGTTAGTCGGTCCTTTTGGTGGCCTACCTTGTCTCGCGATGTCAGGGAATTTGTGCAGTCCTGCGGGACTTGCTCTCGCTCCAAGCCTTGCTCTCGCTCTAGTGGTTTGTTGATGCCATTGCCTGTGCCCAAGAGACCATGGACCCATATCTCTATGGATTTCATTTCCGATCTTCCTGTTTCTCAGAGAATGACCACCATCTGGGTAATTTGTGATAGGTTTTCCAAAATGATACATCTTGTGCCATTACCTAAGTTGCCTTCCTCCTCTGAATTGGTGCCGTTGTTTCTTCAGCACGTGGTTCGTTTACACGGCATTCCTGAGAACATTGTGTCTGACAGAGGAGTCCAGTTTGTTTCCAGATTTTGGAGGACTTTTTGTTCTAAACTGGGTGTTCAATTGTCTTTCTCCTCGGCATTTCATCCTCAGACCAATGGTCAAACTGAGAGAACAAACCAGACATTAGAGACTTATCTAAGATGCTTTGTGTCTGCTGATCAGGATGACTGGGTCTCTTTTTTGCCTTTGGCTGAGTTTGCTCTTAATAATAGGGCTAGCTCTGCCACTTTGATGTCTCCGTTTTTCTGTAATTCTGGTTTTCACCCTCGATTTTCTTCAGGACAGACGGAAGCTTCTGTCTGTCCAGGTGTTGACTCTGTTGTTGAGCGTATGCAACAGATTTGGGACCAGGTAGTGGAGAGGTTGTCCCTCTCTCAGGAGAAGGCCCAGTGGTTTGCTAACCGGCATAGGACTGATGGTCCTCGGTTTAAAGTGGGGGACTTGGTCTGGTTGTCCTCAAAGAATATTCCTATGAGAGTAGCATCTCCTAAATTTAAGCCTAGGTTCATTGGACCTTATAAGATCATGGAGATTATTAATCCTGTTTCTTTTCGTTTGCTTCTTCCAGGGACATTTAAGATCCATAACGTGTTCCACAAGTCCTTGTTGAAGAGGTTTGTTGAGCCAGTGGTTCCTGCTACTGTGCCTCCTGACCCTGTTTTGGTTGAGGGCAATCTGGAGTATGTGGTTGAGAAAATATTGGATTCTCGTTTTTCTAGACGAAGACTCCAGTATTTGGTTAAATGGAGAGGTTATGGTCAGGAGGACAATTCTTGGGTGTTTGCTTCGGACATCCATGCTAGGAGACTTATCCGTGCGTATCATAGAACTCATCCTGACCGACCTGGTTGTTCAAATGAGGGTTCGGTGACCCCTCCTCAAGGGGGGGTACTGTTGTGAATGGGTTTGAGATGAGTTCTGAGCAGAGGCTCCCTCTGGTGGTTACAAGCGGTACTAGTGAAGATTGTGAGGACTGGGAATCAGGTGTTACTGACTGGTCTTATATAAGGGAGTCATTTTCCCATCAGGGTTGCCGGTGATCAATTGTTCTGGTCTGAATCCTTCATTCCAGTTTCCCTTGTAGCCTGCTGTGTCGTGTCTGCATCTCCTGCTACCAGATAAGAATTTTTCTTCTTTTGTGTTGTTGCTATATTTTTGCATTTTGTCCTGCACTTCTTTGGGGGCCTTCTGGGTCCCCTCTGGGGGCTTCTGCCTTCTCAGTTTAGTTCAGCCACTGAGTTTTGTTCTTTTGCTTTTTCCAGTTTTTTCAGTGGCTGCTGTTTTGATTTTGTTACACCAGAGAGCTAATTTAGGTGGTAGAGGTCGTGTGATCTCAGGTGATTTTGAAATTAGTAGAGTTGGTGTTTTTCAGGGTTTTCTGGGATTGCAGTAAGTACCCTTCCTGTCCTTTTCTATTTAGATAGTTTGGGCCCCAGCGTTTGCTCATTCTATTTTCTTTCTGTGTCAGTATTTCCTCTTGTCTAACCGCCATTACATGTTTGGGGGCTTTCTATTATCTTTGGGGTTCTGCTCCGGGGCAGATAGCTTTTCTATTTCTATCTTTAGGTGTAGTTAGTTTCTCAGGCTGTGACGAGGCGTTTAGGACCAACGTAGGAACGCTCCACGGCTGCCTCTAGTTGTGGTGGTTAGTCAGGGTACTGCAATCCCATAGATTCCAACTGCTCTGGTGTATTGCCTTTTTTACCTGCACTCCTCAGCTACCGAAACATAACAGACTCCTCAGCAATCTGCATCTGATAAAAGTGCAGATTTTGTGGCTGAAATGTTATATAAGAATTATGGATTGCCTATGATAAAAGTCTGCGCATACTTTCTTCTGGAGTGCCAAGTACTTTGTTTTATTTATACACAGAGTGGAACCCTTCTTGAGCATCCCCCTCAATACAGTAATGCTGCATAACTGCAAAAGGAGGAAAGTAGCCGTATTTTTTAATCTTGTTTTTAATCTTGTTCCCCTTTAAATTACATAATACCTTGACTAGGGCTCCATAGAACATCAATTATCTAGTTATATCACATTGAGGAATGTTTAATAGATAAATTGATATTTATTCGATCTAAAGCAAGATTGAGACTAAAGGCCCCATCACATTTGACTGTCTGAAGATCAACATTCTGTATTAAGGATCAAAACTGATTGTTGACTGAGCAAAAGACAAGTTTCTGACTTCAAACTTATTTTACAAAGTGTCAAGATATTAGATATACAAGAATCTTAAACCTGCCAAATATGGAGATGAAGGAAATATATGCAAAGAGCAAGAGGGTTCTGCTTGATAAAAATGCCAAGGATCTTCGCAGCTGCGACCAAGGCTGATGGATGTGTTGTCAAAGCTTGGAGCACAGGGGTAAGTGAGCTGTGATAGAATATGAGGAAAGATCAGACTCAATGGAGTGAAAAACATTGATACATTGTTACCTGCACCAGAGGATATTAGATAAAATGCTGCTTTGTAATCCAATAAATCCTTTATTACCTGGAGTGTGAGTGGTCTACAGGGACATTTTGTCCCCTACCTGCTGTAAGTTGAGCTTAATTTTATCGATCACTCCTGGCTATTCATGTGTATTCTGTTAACAATATCTAATGAGGATGTTATTTCAACGAGCTTGTCTCAGGATGAGAGTTTCTTAGAAATCCCTGCTAACTGATGAGAGTCCTGCCTGCGAAATTAGATCATTTAAAGGTTATTTATAAACTGAGAAATATGCAGGGTGTACGACATTTCTAAGCAACAAGATCTAATGATCTAACTTGGGGACAGAAAGGACACATCCACAATCATGTACATGATGAAACTGGTATGCTGAACCAACCTGATATTACCTATATCAAATGCAATTAATTGTAAGGCAGGAAACTGAATTCTTGTTTTGTTGTTTTAGTTGTTTTGTTCTCACTAAATATCATTCTTTCTATTTTATATAATACTGTCCTTTGTGTACAGTAATGTAACTAAGAATGAAGAGCGAGTTCTCGTTGCTCGGGTCGAGCAAATTGTAATACTCGGGTGCTCGACCAGAGCAACGAGCCCAATGTAAGTCTACGGGTAAACTGAACATTTTTGTCGCAGCCCCCCGGGGGTCCTTTTAGGGTCTAAAAACGTCTGAAATTGATGGAAACACTGTTAAATGACATTGGAACATCATAGGGAATACTATTGGAAGCATTTCTGACACCCAGGTCACAACTGTGAGCAATGTTGTCAGAGTCTTACGACACTTGTACAGGCGCACAATAAAACATACAAAAACGATACCAAAATAGATTTTCCTGGGAAATATGTTAAGGAACATCCTTTCCAAGGTAATGATTTGTATAAGGCAAAATAAATAACCCAAAACAAAATGTTCCTCCGCCACTTGGGCTATGTTCACACGTAGCGTTTTTGATACATTTTTCAACTTTAGCATTGCTTTCAACCAAGACAAATGCATTCACTGTGAAATGTCATTTTAACATTTTACAACCTTATTTGGCCATGTGATGTGTGACACATCATCAGACACATCCTGTTTCATTTATGAAGGAGAGACTCTGAAAGTCACAAAGTCTGTTTTAGAGAGCCATCAGCCGGCTTTGCTTTGTTGTTCTCATTATTAAACAGTGGGTCCCTTATACTGTTATTGTGCATGCAGTGAGTGGCAGGGCTGCCCAAAATTTGGACGCACCCCAACAAACCTTTGAACAGACATCATGGATGACCACATGCAACCAAAGTTCCAAGTATTTATTTGGTACTCCCATACATTTTGCCTATGCATTGAATGCAAGGCCTGCCCTGTCTCAACGTTGCACGCACAACAATAACCCTTTGAAGCTATGTACTTGATGGCCACATGAAACCAAAGTTCCCATTAAGCTTTATTTGGTACTGCCATACTGTTTCACTAGGCACTGAATGCAAGGCCTGCCCTGCTCCAACGTTACATGCATCCAAATAACCCTTTGAAGCCACGTACTGGATGGCCAAATGAAACCAAAGTTCCCATTAAGCTTTATTTGGTAATGCCTTACTGTTTGACTAGGCATTGAATGCAAGGCCAGCCCTGCCCCAACGTTACACGCACCTTAATAACTCTTTGAAGCCAAGTAGTAGATGGCCAATTAAACCAAACTTCCCATTAAGATTTATTTAGTACTGCCATACTGTTTGACTAGGCATTGAATGCAAGGCCTGCCTTGTCCAAACGTTACACTCACCCCAATAACCCTTTGAAACTACGTACTGGATGGCCACATGACACCAAAGTTCCCATAATGCAAGGACCACCCTGCCCCAATGTTACACGCACCACAATACCCTTTGAAGCCAGGTACTGGATGGCCACATTAAACCAAAGTTCCCATTAAGCGATATTTGGTACTGCCATACTGTTTGACTATGCATTGAATGCAAGGTCTGCCCTGTTCCATAGTTACATGCACCCCAATAAGACTTTTAATCCACGTACTGGATGGCCACATTAACCCCTTAACCCCAAGGGTGGTATGCAAGTTAATGACCAAGCCAAGTTTAATAATTCTGACCATTGTCCCTTTATGAGGTAAAAACTCTGGATCACTTCCATGAATCCCGCTGATTCTGACATTGTTCTCTTGTGACATATTGTACTTCATGATATTGGTAACATTTCTTATATATGACTTTTATTTGTGAAAAAAATGGAAATTTGGCAAAAATTATGAAAATTTAGCAATTTTCTAACTTTGAGTTTTTATGCCCTTAAATCAGAGTTGTATCACAGAAAATAGTTACTAAATAACATTTCCCACATGTCTACTTTATTTCAGCACAATTTTGGAACCAAAAGTTTTTTTGTTCGCAAGTTATAAAGGTTAAAAGTTGACCAGTGATTTCTCATTTTTACAACACCATTTTTTTTTACGTGACCACATCACATTTGAAGTCACTTTGAGGGTCTATATGATCGAAAATACCCAAAAGTGACACCATTCTAAAAATTGCACCCCTGAAGGTGCTCAAAACCACATTCAAGGAGTTTATTAACCCTTCAGGAGCTTCACAGGAATTTTTGTAATGTTTTAAAAAAATGAACATTTAACTTTTTTTTTACAAAAAATTCACTTCAGATCCAATTTTTTTTATTTTACTAAGGATAACAGGAGAAACACACCAAAAGTTGTTGTGCAATTTCTCCTGAGTATGCTGATACCCCATATTTGTGGGTAAACCACTGTTTGAGCGCATGGCAAAGCTCAGAAGGGAAGGAGCACCGTTTGACTTTTTCAAATCAAAATTGGCTGGAATTGAGATCGAAAGCTATGTCACGTTTTGAGAGCCCCCAATGTGCCTAAACAGTGGACACCCCCCACAAATGACACCAATCTGGAAACTAGACCCCCCCAAGGAACTTATCTAGATGTGTGGTGAGAACTTTGAACCCCTAAGGGCTTCACAGAAGATTATAATGTAGAGCTGTAAAATTAAAAAATCATATTTTTTCCACAAAAATGATTTTTTTACCCCAATTTTTATTTTCCCAAGGGTAACAGGACCCCAAAAGTTATTGTGCAATTTGTCCTCAGTACGCTGATACTCCATATGTGGGGGTAAACCACTATTTGGGCGCATGGCAGAGCTCGGAAGGGAAGGAGTGCTGTTTGACTTTTTCAGCGCAAAATTGGCTGGAATTGAGATCGGACATCATGTCGCATTTGGAGGGCCCCTGATTTTACTAAACAGTGGAAATCCTCCACAAGTGACCCCATTTTGGAAACTAGACCCCCCCAAGGAACTTATCTATATGTGTGGTGAGAACTTTGAAATCCCAGGTGTTTCACTAAAGTTTATTATGCCCTGG
The DNA here is from genome assembly GCA_033576555.1 of Oophaga sylvatica. NCBI lineage: Eukaryota > Metazoa > Chordata > Amphibia > Anura > Dendrobatidae > Oophaga > Oophaga sylvatica. Next base: position 436,002,406 of record JARQOD010000002.1, read on the forward strand.
CATAAAAAATAAAAAAGCATATTTTTTCCACAAACATGGTATTTTAGTCCCCAATTTATTTTCCCAAGGGTAACAGGAGAAATTGGACCCAAAACATTGCTGTACAATTTGTCCTAAGCATGCTGATACCCCATATGTGGGAGAAAACTACTATATAGGCACACGTCGGAGCTCGGAAGGGAAATAGTGACGTTTTGGAATGCAGACTTTGATGGAATGGTCTGTGGGCGTCATGTCACATTTGGAGAGCCCTGATGTGCCTAAATAGTGGAAATCCCCCACAAGTGACCCCATTTTGGAAACTAGAACCCCCAAGGAACTTATCTAGATGTCTGGTGAGAACTCTGAACCCCCAGGTGTTTCACTAAAGTTTATAATGCCCGGGCGTGAAAATAAAAAAAATCATATTTTTTCCACAAACATGATCTTTTAGTCCCCAATTTGTTATTTTCCCAAGGGTAACAGGAGAAATTTGACCCCAAAAGTTGTTGTGCATTTTGTCCTAAGTATGCTGATACTCCATATGTCGGGGTAAACCACTGTTTGGGCAGAGCTCGGAAGGGAAGGAGCGCCATTCAACTTTTTAAATGAAAAAATTGGCTGGAATTGAGATCGGACGCCATGTCGCATTTGGAGAGCCCCTGATGTGCTTAAACAGTGGAAACCCCCAAATTCTAACTCCAACCCTAACTTCCACACACCTCTAACCCTAATCCCAACCCTAACCATAACCTAAACACAAACCTAATACACCCCTAACCCTAATCCCAACCCTAACCTAATTCCAACCCTAACCCTAATCCCAACACTAACCCTAACTTTAGCCCCAACCCTAACCCTAAATTTAGCCCTAACCCTAACCCTAATGGGAAAATGGAAATAAATAAAAAAAATTTGTTTTATTATTTTTCCCTAACTAAGTGGGTCATGAAGGGGGGGTTTGATTTACTATTTATAGTGGGTTTTATAGCGGGTTCTTTTTTGCAGCTGTCATACACAAAAAAAGACGCTTTATTGAAAAAACTAGTTTTCACATCACCACATTTTGAGAGCTATAATTTTTCCATATTTTGGCCCACGGAGTCATGTGAGGTCTTGTTTTTTGCAGGACGAGTTGACGTTTTTATTGGTACCATGTTCGTGCACATGACATTTTTGATCACTTTTTATTCCGATTTTTGTAAGGCAGAATGAACAAAAACCAGAAATTCATTAATTTCTTTTGGGGGGCTTTTATACTATTCTGCATGTGGTAAAATTGATAAAGCAGTTTTATTCTTCGGGTCAGTATGATTACAGCGATACCTCATTGATATAATTTTTTTATGTTTTGGTGCTTTTATACAATAAAAACTATTTTATATAAAAAATAAATATTTTGCATTGCTTTATTCAGAGAGCTAATTCTTTTTTTTATTATGTTTGTGACGCTGTGCGGGGGCTTGTCTTTTGCGGGACAAGGTGACGTTTTCAGCAGTACCATTTTTATTTATATCCATGTACCATGTTTATTTATACGGATGTCTTTTTGATCGCGTGTTATTCCACTTTTTGTTGAGCAATATGATGATAAAGCATTTTTTTTTGCCTTGTTTTTTTTTTAATGGTGTTCACTAGAGATGAGCGACTTTCCCTTTTTTCGGGTCGAGTCGGGTTTCACGGAACCCGACTTTCGCAAAAGTCGGGTCGAGTGAAATCGGCCGACTAGTGTGAAAAGTCCGGTTTCAGCCGAAACACGAAACCCAATGCAAGTCAATGGGGAAGCAATGTCGGCAGGGGGGGAGGACAGTAAACACACCTGCAGTGCCCATTTTCAGAGCCGGCGGGTGGCTCAGCCAAAGAGGGGTGCCTGTGCGGCTTTGAGCGGCATGGGATTCAAATTCTCTGCCAAACCCGCGCTGGCACCGCTCATTGGCTGAGCCGCCCGCCGTTGCGGGATTCAAATCCCCGCCTTTGGCTGAGCGGTGCCGTCCGGCTTTGTGTGTGTGTGTGTATGCAGGCATTGTCCGATGGGACTACAAGTCCCATCCGGCTATGCCTGCTACACTGTCAGTCTGTTTGTGCGTGTATGCAGGACATCGTCCGATAGGACTACAAGTCCCATCCGGCTATGCCTGCTACACTGTCAGTCTGTGTGTCTGTGTGGGTGTGCGCGCGCGAGACTGTGTGTGTATATGCACGCATAGTCCGATGGGACTACAAGTCCCATCCGGCTATGCCTGCTACACTGTCAGTGAGTGACACATTAGCCAATGATGGGACAGTAGTAGTCCCATCATCCGGCTAATGTGTTGAATGTAAAAAAAAAACATACATTACATACACAACATACAGAACATATAACACAGAACATACACATAACATACAACACATAACATACAGAACAAAACATATAACATACAGAACATAACATACAGAACATACATATAACATATAACACATAACATACATATAACATACAGTACAGACCGAAAGTTTGGACACACCTTCTCATTTAAAGATTTTTCTGTATTTTCATGACTATAAAAATTGTACATTCACACTGAAGGCAACAAAACTATGAATTAACACATGTGGAATTATATACTTAACAAAAAAGTGTGAAACTACTGAAAATATGTCTTATATTCTAGGTTCTTCAAAGTAGCCATCAACCAATACATGGTTTTAATGCCTTCAGTGTGAATTTACAACTTTCATAGTCATGAAAATACACAAAAATCTTTAAATGAGAAGGTGTGTCCAAACTTTTGGTCTATACTGTACATATAACACATAACATAAAGAACATATATATAACACATAACATACAGAACATACATTACATATAACAAATAACATACAGAACATACATATAACACATAACATACAGTACATACAACACATAACATACCGTATATACTCGAGTATAAGCCGACCCGAGTATAAGCCGACCCCCTAATTTGGCCACAATAAACTGGGAAAACTTACTGACTCGAGTATAAGCCTAGGGTGGAAAATTAGATTATGCCCTATATGCTGCCCATGTATTATGCCCCCATAGATGCTCCATAGATTGTGCCCCCATAGATGATCCATAGATTGTGCCCCCATAGATGATCCATAGATTGTGCCCCATAGACGCTCCATAGATTGTGCCCCCATAGATTGTGCCCCATAGATGCTCCATAGATTATGCCCCCATAGATGCTCCACAGATTGTGCCCCATAGATGCTCCATAGATTGTGCCCCCATAGATGCTCCATAGATTGTGCCCCATAGATTGTGCCCCCATAGATTGTGCCCCCATTGATGCTCCATAGATTGTGCCCCCATAGATTATGCCCCCATATATGATCCATAGATTGTGCCCCCATAGATTATGCTCCATAGTATAGGCCTCAATTGCTGCCGCTGCTGCTGCAACCGAAAAAAAAAAAAAGACATACTCACCTCTCGTTGCTGGGGGCCAGGTGCCGGTGTCCTGAGCAGGCGGGGACACCGGCGCGCTATGGGGGACGTGTTACCGCTTATTAAAGTCATGAATATGTGCATATTCATGACTTTAATGAGTGGTACCAGCTGACCGCTGAACACTGGCGCCGGGACCGTGGGAGAAGAGCATGGGCTGCAGAGACCAGGCCGGCGGAGGGGTGAGTATATAGGACAGCTGCGCTCCCCCTCCCCGCCGACCCCTGGTATATGACTCGAATATAAGCCGAGAGGGTGACTTTCAGCCCTAAAAAATGGGCTGAAAATCTCGGCTTATATTCGAGTATATACGGTACATATAACATACAACACAACATACATATAACATACATATAACACAACACATAACATACATAAAACACAACACATAACATACAGAACATACATATAACATATAACATACAGTACATACAAATAACATGCAACACATAACATACATATAACATACAACACATAACATACATATAACATACAACACGTAACATACATATAACATACAACACGTAACATACATATAACATACAGTGTATACATATAACATACATATAACTTACAACACATAACATACATATAACATACAACACGTAACATACATATAACATACAACACATAACATAATAACATGCAAACACAAACATACATATAACATACAACACATAACATACATATAACATACAACACGTAACATACATATAACATACAACACGTAACATACATATAACATACAGTGTATACATATAACATACATATAACTTACAACACATAACATAAAGAACATACATATAACACATAACATACAGAACATACATATAACACAACATATAACATACATATAACATACAACACAACATACAGAACATACATACAACACAACATGCAGAACATACACATAACATATAACATACAGAACATACACATAATATATAACACATAACATAGAGTACATACTCACCAATCACCTATTCCCCAATGCCATCGTCTCCTGTAATAAAAATAAAATAATAAAGCAACCTATACATCACCTGTCCACCGTAGTCCAGATATTAAAGAATGTCCCACGATGATCTCCGGTATAGAACGCTGACATTGGGTGATGTCAGCGCTCTACACCGCCCCTGCGATGCACTGACATCAGACGCCAGGAGAGAATGACGTCACTTCCATTCATTCTCTCACTGGCAATGCTGGGTGAGAAAATTCCCACGCAGCATTGCCATAAAGTGAGAGAACGAACTCAGTGATGCACTGCAGGAGCCAATGTCTCCTGTCAGTGCATCACTGGGAGGCCCTACAGAGCAGTGGCATCACCTGATGTCACTGTTCTATAGGGGAGACCGTCGTGGGACATTCGTTATTAATTGGACTGCGTCGGACAGGGAGTATACGGTTGTTTTATTTTTTAACGTTTTATTACAGCAGATCGAGGGCGTCGCTTGGATCTGAGCATATAATAAAGATATGAAAACCGTTTTGTGTTTTATTTCATTAAAATAATTTATTCTTATGCGTGTTGTTTTTTTTAACCCTTTATTAATATAAGATTAATAATGGATAGGCGTCTTATTGACGCCTCCCTATTATTAACTGGGCTTATTATCACCTTACAATAACAAGGTGATATTAACCCCTTATTACCCCATATCCCACCGCTACAGGGGAGTGGGAAGAGAGGGGCTAAGTGCCGGAATTGGCGCATCGCACAGATGCGCCAATTCTGGGGTGGCTGGGTGCTGGTATTTTTAGCCAGGGGGGTGCGCCAATATCCATGGCCCCTTCCTAGGCTATGAATATCAGCCCGCAGCTGTCTGCGTAGCCTTTCTGGCTTTAAATTACTGGGGGACCCCACGTCATTTTTTTGGGGGTTCCTCCTATTTTAATAGCCAGTAAAGGCTAGCTTCAGGCTGATATTCATAGCCTGGGAAGCTCCATGGGTATTAACACCTTCCCAGGCTACAAATATTGGCCCGAGCTGTCGGCTTTTCCTCTCTGGCGTAGAAAATTGCGAGGATCCCATGCCATTTTTTTCCCCATTTTTTAAAAAATTCATGCTATTGCGTTAAGATTTTGTGTGTGTGTGTGTGTGTGTGTGCGCGTGGTTCTTTAATTATTTATGTACCATTCTATCTATTATCTATGTAATATCTATCATCTATCTATTTTCTATTTATCTATCTATCTTCTATCTATCATTCTATCTATTATTTCTATCTATCTATCTATCTATCTATCTATCATCTATCTATCTATTATCTATCTATTATCTATTTATCTATTATCTATCTATCTATCTATTATCTATCTATCAAGTTAAATTATCTATCTATCTATCTATCTGTCTATTTATCTATTATCTATCTATCTATCTATCTATCTATTATCTATCTATCTATCTATCTATCTATATCATTATCTATATTATCTATTTATCTAGTTACTGTCTATCATTATCTGTCTATGCTATCCACATGTATAAATCATCTATTATACGGCGTATAAGCAAAAGTCTTGAACTGACCCTATTATGTCATCTGTGTGCAATTCGAGGATGCGATTTCCTCGCATCTAAATATCTGTGTGTCATTCGTATGGCATCCGTACGGCGAGATTTTCTCGCCGGCTTGCAAAACCGACATATAATGTATCCAAATGACAGTTTTAAAATCACAAAAGAAAGAATAGATATATATACTTATATGCATGTCATAGTGACACATATATAGGGTACATACCTATTTGCGAGAAACAAAAACGGCTCGTTTTCCGGATGTAAAAAACGGTCAGATTCTATGCAATTGGCATGTGATTGTCATGCGATTTGTATGTGATTTGTAACTGCACCCTCAGTTTTCCATTTGTTTACCATTCGTATGCAATGCGATTTAAACATGACATTTGACATAGAGCAGTTCTCTCTATGTAAAAACTCATGTTAAAATCACTTTGTAAAAAAAAACTACACCAAAAGCAAATAATTATATATATATAGATATTTCTATATATATCTATATATACAGTTATATGAAAAAGTTTGGGCACCCCTATTAATCTTAAGCTTAATGTTTTATAAAAATTGGTGTTTTTGCAACAGCTATTTCAGTTTGATATATCTAATAACTATTGGACACAGTAATGTTTCTGCCTTGAAATGAGGTTTATTGTACTAACAGAAAATGTGCAATCTGCATCGAAACAAAATTTGACAGGTGCATAAGTATGGGCACCTCACCAGAAAAGTGACATTAATATGTAGTAGATCCTCCTTTTGCAAAAATAGCAGCCTCTAGTCGCTTCCTGTAGCTTTTAATGAGTTCCTGGTCCTGGATTAGGTATGTTGACCATTCCTCTTTACAAAACAATTCCAGTTCAGTTAAGTTTGATGGTCGCCGAGCATGGACAGCCCTCTTCAAATGATCCCACAGATGTTCAATGATATTCAGGTCTGGGGACTGGGATGGCCATTCCAGAACATTGTAATTGTTCCTCTGCATGAATGCCTGAGTAGATTTGGAGCGTGTTTTGGATCATTGTGTTGCTGAAAGATCCATCCCCTGCGTAACTTCAACTTTGTCACTGATTCTTGAACATTATTGTCAAGAATCTGCTGATACTGAGTGGAATCCATGCGTCCCTCAACTTTAACAAGATTCCTGATGCCGGCATTGGCCACACAGCCCCAAAGCATGATGGAACCTCCACCAAATTTTACTGTGGGTAGCAAATGTTTTTCTTGGAATGCTGTGTTTTTTTGACGCCATGCATAACGCCTTTTTGTATGACCAAACAACTCAATCTTGGTTTCATCAGTCCACCACAGGACCTTCTTCCAAAAAGAAATTGGCTTCTCCAAATGTGCTTTTGCATACCTCAGCCGACTCTGTTTGTGGCGTGCTTGCAGAAACGGCTTCTTTCGCATCACTCTCCATACAGCTTCTCCTTGTGCAAAGTGCGTTGTATAGTTGACGGATGCACAGTGAACCATCTGCAGCAAGTTGATGCTGCAGCTCTCTGGAGGTGGTCTGAGGATTGTCCTTGACTGATCTCACCATTCTTCTTCTCTGCCTTTCTGATGTTTTTCTTGGCCTGCCACTTCTGGCCTTAACAAGAACTGTCCTTGTGTTCTTCCATTTCCTTACTATGTTCCTCACAGTGGAAACTGACAGGTTAAATCTCTGAGACAGCTTTTTGTATCCTTCCCCTGAACAACTATGTGAATAATCTTTGTTTTCAGATCATTTTACAGTTGTTTTGAGGAGCCCATGATGCCACTCTTCAGAGGAAATTCAAACAGGAGAACAACTTGCAAGTGGCCACTTTAAGTAGCTTTTCTCATGATTGCATACACCTGGCTATGAAGTTCAAAGCTCAATGAGGTTACAAAACCAAAAAAAGTGCTTTAGTAAGTCAGTAAAAAGTAGGTAGGAGTATTTAAAACAAGAAAATGATAAGGGTGCCCATACTTATGCACCTGTCAAATTTTGTTTGAATGCAGATTGCACATGTTCTGCTAGTACAATAAACCTCATTTCAAGGCAGAAACATTACTGTGTCCAATAGTTATTAGATATATCAAACTGAAATAGCTGTTGCAAAAACACCAATTTTTATAAAACA
>JARQOD010000002.1:436010588-436043056 GCA_033576555.1 Oophaga sylvatica
CAATTCCCTTGTAGGGTAACTTCCATCACCAATGGTCATAAAGGGAGGTACTCTGAACCTGCTGGTCCAGATCCCTCAACCCTCATGCCACTAAGGCGCAAACCATTAACCCCTGGCTTTTCACTCCAATATACAAAAGTTAAACGCAACCTTTTCTTTCAATCAATTTATTCAGGGATTTTCAAGTAAAGGTTCTACAATATTTTTCAATTAGATTGAGATCAAACAATCAACAAAAAAATGTAATAAAAAAGAAAGTCACAAGGCTCCTTCCACCGTGCATCGCTCTTCCCTTTAACAGATGGTTTTCTCTTTTTACCAATCCCCTGTTAGAGAACAATGAGACAAAAATAAAGTTTCTTTAGCTACACATATAAAGTATGAAGAGTGATACAAGGTTTCCATCAATAGTACGCTTAAAGAATAGAATTGGTTTTAAAATCAACATTCATACCTAGTGGTTTCAATGTTCCTAATTCATATATCCATCTGAGTTCTCTGCTTTTAAGCAGACTAACCCTGTCACCCCCTCTCCGTTGTACTGGTACATTATCAATTAATCTAAATTTTAGTTGTTTTATCCGTATGTTTCATTTCCGTAAAGTGTTTTGAAACTGGCAGGTCTAGTCTCCCCTTACGTATAGTATATTTATGTTGACTAATTCTTGTTTTAAAGTCACAAGTTGTGTAAAAAATTCTAGGAGAGAATTAACCAGGATCCCGTTCGTCTCTAGATTCACGGAAGAAAGCACTAAAATTTCTAAAATCATCACGAAACATTGGGGTATGTTAACCAATTGCCTCCCAAATATCGAGGGATTCAAACTTCCCCCTCTCTTTTCATACAAAAGAAGTAAAAATATTAAAGACTACCTGATTAGATCCGATATTGGTCCCATAAAGAAAAAAACACAAATGTCATTAACAGGTACTTCTAGAAAGGGTTGTTATCCTTGCCTGAACTGCATTAACTGTAATCAGATGATTAAAGGGACAGAATTTAGACACCACATCACAAACAAATTATATAAGATTAATAGTTTCCTGACCTGTAACTCTGACTATGTCATCTACTTATTAGAATGTCCTTGTAAGTTGTGGTATGTAGGAGAAACAACTTGTGACTTCAAAACAAGAATTAGTCAACATAAATATACTATACGTAAGAAGAGACTAGACTTGCCAGTTTCAAAACACTTTACGGAAATGAAACATACGGATAAACAACTAAAATTTAGATTAATTGATAATGTACCAGTACAACGGAGAGGGGGTGACAGGGTTAGTCTGCTTAAAAGCAGAGAACTCAGATGGATATATGAATTAGGAACATTGAAACCACTAGGTATGAATGTTGATTTTAAAACCAATTCTATTCTTTAAGCGTACTATTGATGGAAACCTTGTATCACTCTTCATACTTTATATGTGTAGCTAAAGAACTTTATTTTTGTCTCATTGTTCTCTAACAGGGGATTGGTAAAAAGAGAAAACCATCTGTTAAAGGGAAGAGCGATGCACGGTGGAAGGAGCCTTGTGACTTTCTTTTTTATGACATTTTTTTGTTGATTGTTTGATCTCAATCTAATTGAAAAATATTGTAGAACCTTTACTTGAAAATCCCTGAATAAATTGATTGAAAGAAAAGGTTGCGTTTAACTTTTGTATATTGGAGTGAAAAGCCAGGGGTTAATGGTTTGCGCCTTAGTGGCATGAGGGTTGAGGGATCTGGACCAGCAGGTTCAGAGTACCTCCCTTTATGACCATTGGTGATGGGAAGTTACCCCTACAAGGGAATTGTCCCATATACCGGGTGACATAGTAATCTTAAAACCCCTTATGGCACACACTCCTAATTGGATACATATGGATAAAAGCCATTTGATATACAAAAATGAAAAAATCTTTTTTGAATATATATCAGCCTACTATGACTCCAGCGATCTAATATAATGATCATTGAATAAACCGCAACCCTTAGGTGCAATTTTGTTATGTCTTTTTGACATGACTTAATAATATGGTTTGCCACTACTAAGATGGAGGAACGTCAGGGACTAGTGTTCTAATGCGCATGCGCTCTAAGGAAAATGCCACACAATAGCCAGGATTGGCTTAGAGAACGAGATCACATGACAGTATTCCAGGGACATGCGCAATGGAGCCTGTGTATGTCCTGTGAAGCGTCCATGGCGTCCTCCACGAGGTGCATCGCTGAGCCCCCACTGTGAGCACTCAGTAATGACAGATATGCATATGATGATCACAGCTGCAATGAGTATACATATGAAATACCAATTAATGAAAGTTATGGAGCAGCGATATGATAATAACTGGAAGAAATGTGTTATGACTTACTAAATCATGGTACTCACCTATCTGCACTATGCATATGTGTATTCGATTTATAACCTGTATATGAGGCATGTAAATATGAGAAGTTGTTATAAAGTACTTGTTACACAGTGATACTATAATACCCACACATGTGTCTATGACACTGCTGGAGGAAGGCTCATTTGAGCCGAAACGTTGCCCTGAGATGTGGGTCTTAGAATAAATCCACAATTTCTACTGAATCTATGGAGTGCTGCCTTTTTTTTGGTGTATATATATATATATATATATATATATATATGTCATACACTTATACATAGCAGAATAGCCGGCTTTCATTACATACAGTTAACCATTTCATTTCATGTAGTTTGATATATGGTTTTCACTTTCAATCACATGAGTGTATGTGTGCAAAATTTCATACATGTAGGGGTTAATTAAATGTGTAAATTTGTTGAAAAAAACTGCATGGGCTCACGAGGTATTTTCTCCACCAGACAAGGAAAGCCAGTGAGTGGGGGCAGATAATAATAGCCTAGGGAGGGTGCATTTATTTTGTGCCCCCCCTGGCTACTAACATCTGCCCCCAGACACCGCAGAAAAGGCAAATCTATAATTAGATGCGCCCTTTCTGGCACTTAGCCCGTCTATTCCCATTGCCCTGTAGGGTATTGGAAGGTGACTTTCAGCCAGTTAATAATTGAGACAACTCTCAATTATTAATCCTATGGTATGAAATATGGTATGAAATAAAAAGAAAACACACACACACTTAAATGAAAAAATATTTTAATGAAATAAACACAGTTTTTGACCATCTTTTATTGTACAGGTATTCCAACGATTCCCAGGCTAATCAGTTTAGGTCATATATATATAGATAGACAGATAGCTAGATAATAGATGAATAGATAATAGTGTAACCAGTTCAGGGGCATATAGCTCTGGGATCGCCGTCTCGGGTAGATGGAGTGGCATAGAAAAGTTCAAGCACAGACAGCAGTACTGGTATAAACTGGCCGCAACCAGTTTTATTGAAAGTCCACAGCAATAAACATAAAACAAAACCATAAACCAAAATCCTAAGCCTGGCAGGCTGCTAGCTAAACACAGTCAGTTACCTCACTACCGTGGTCTAGGCTCTAGCAGCCTGGCCACAACAACACATGTTATGTAATTACCAGAGTTTGGCTTGCAGGAGACTCCAGCTGCGTCTGAAGCCAGATTCAGACTGAGAGCTCTGTCTGTGTAACTCTACCACCTATTTCTGGCTGCTTAATTAGGCAGCTGTGTGTACTCAGGGTTGTGCTGCAAGCCTGTACTGGATGGGTAGTGGAGTGAACGTTGTACTGCCATCCTACCTTCACTCCTATATTCGTTATGCGACCCAGCTAAGAAACCTGGGCGACATATACACCCCGTCCAGTACGCGCCCCTTCACTGTCTCACATATCTCCCCAATCTTCTCCAGAACGGAGGGCTGGTTAACAACTCCAAAGAGACAGTGATCTCTGGACAAGGCATCGGCATTACCCTGTAACTTCCCAGGCCTATGCTCTACCGAGAAATGGTGCTTCACTAGAGAAGTCCGGCCGGGCAAGTCTGAAAAACTTTTCTGATGATTTTTATGCAGAAATTCACGTATTTCTTGTTTTTGGTGTACTAACAATGTCTCACCAACTATCCCAGGAGGTATAGGTGGTTTTAACACTTTCTCTAATTTACCTGAGGCCAACAATGACTCTCTGTCCCTCCAGGGCTTGATCAGGTTGATATGATAGACCTGGCAGGGCTTCCGTCTCCCTGGTTGATGTACTTTGTAGGTGCCCTCACTCACTTTCTGTACTATCTCGTAGGGGCCATGCCATTTGGCCAAAAACTTACTTTCCACCGTGGGAATTAGGATCAGGACCCGATCTCCGGGGTTGAAAGTCCTAACTTTTGCTGACTGATTATATATTCTGCTTTGAGCTGCTTGGGCTCTCTGCAGGTGATCGTTAACCAATGGCATAACCTTAGTGACCCTATATAGCAGGTTGTTGTTCATGGCAACATTGGGAAATCGTTTATCAGAGCCGGGCTCTTGTGGGATTTCATTCAGAACAGTTATACTTTCCCTGGCATTTTTAAGAGTGGGGGCTCGCAACTGCTCACTCCCAACATGGTCACGGGACACTGGTAGGTCAGGGACATTCTGTTCCAGAGAACCACTATCCTCTTTCCCCAACATTACCTGCAAAGGAAATTCATCATTATTATTATCATCACTTAAATTCAACAACACATTAGCATTGTGTTCCGCCCCTATGGACCGCGCAACCTCAGTAGGCGCTTCATCACACTGTCCGGTAGAACCGTTTTTTCACCAAAGACCCCAAAACAGGGGAAAGTCACGACCCAATATGACTGGGTGCATCAAGTTCTTCACTACCCCCACTTCATACAGAAACCTGGGCGAGATATACACCCCGTCCAGTATGCACCCCTTCACTGTCTCACAATAGATAGATAATAGATAGACAGATAGATAGATAATAAATAGATAATATATGGATAGATAATAGATAGATAGACAGCTAGATAATAGATAAATAGATAATAGATAGATAATAGATAGATAATAGATAAATAGATAATAGATAGATAGACAGATAGCTAGATAATAGATTAATAGATAATAGATAGATAGATAATAGATAGATAGACAGCTACATAATAGATAAATAGATAATAGATAGATAGACAGATAGCTAGATAATAGATAAATAGATAATAGATAGACAGATAGCTACGGACGGAAGACCAGACGGTCATGGAGCCGGGAGTATTTAACTACACTATGGAGGATGAGGAGAGGATACTTGGAGGTATGGAAGGGGATGCTACATTCCTGAAGACACCATCTAACTCTGAAATGAAACGCAAGTATGAAAGTGAGAAAAAACGTCTTATGAGTTTACAATTGCACCTCACCACGTTGGGGCATTATCATAAAGAGAAAAAAATACCGAGGGGACTGAGATCTAACATACGTCCTAACCTATTCTCAGGGAACTCTTCATTCTGCACACAATTTACTATGATATCTAACAAATATGCTATGGATGTCATGTTGCTTAATATTGAATACCTGCAGCTTGATATTAAGAAGTTATCGGATAATATTTTACTCTTGGAGCAGAAATTACAGGAGGTGTTAAAGACTGAAGAATGGACCCTGTTGAAAGAGAAGGTAGAAAAAGATGTTGAAAAACAGAAAATGGAATTGGAGGAAACAAAGAGAAGAAAATGGTGCAGGGATATGGAGGACTATGAGTCAGGTCATGTTTATAATTGGCAGAGAGACTTATTTAAATCAACTTGGAGGATAAAAGGTGGTGTTGAAAGGATTGGAGTAATCGATAATAATTATGTTGTTGTTTCTAACCAATACGTTCCTTACAAATTTAGATGCAAAAACAAAGGAGAGGAGGGAAACATCACCACCGAGAACAAAAGAGGCAAACCGGAAAAGAATCGGTCTCAACCCTTGAGACAGGCTGCAATGAGAAAAAAGGATTAGAGCTGGTTATTAACATATCCAGTAAGGTACTTACAGATAATCAAGTAGCGGTTTTGAGCAAAGGTCTCAGTTTCAGCCCCTGTAGTCATGTGAACTGGTTTGATTTACAACTGGACCTTGAGAAATTTTTTAGGATGATTAAAATCAAAGAATGGTCATCTAGCATTATACCCTCTAAAGAGAAAAGGAGTAGTGAATTCAATTTAAAGGATGTAAATTTAAAGAAAAAAAGTAATTTTACTCCTACTAAAAATTCCCCTGCTATTGATGCCTTTATTGAAGCTGTTAAAATGGATGTTGAGACTCTTAAAAATAATAATACAATTATAAGTTTCAGACACCCGAATATAACTACGGCAGAATTTGTGGCACTACGAGAGTTAATCCATGACGACAGGGTAATAATAAAACCCGCTGATAAGGGGGGTGCAGTTGTCGTCATGGATAAAGAAAAATATCTAAAGGAAATATTTTTTCAATTAAGTGATGAAATGGTATATACAAAATTGGATGGAGACCCCAAATTTAAAATTATTAAAGAGATTAGAGAATGTTTAGAGGAAGCAATTGGCCTCCAGGTCATAGATGAATCACTTTTTGAATATTTGTTAATTGAGAATCCTAGAACACCTGTATTGTACATTATACCCAAAGTGCACAAATCACTGCAGGACCCACCCGGACGACCAATTGTGTCCGGAGTGGATTCAGTTTCGAGTAGACTGGGAATATTCCTTGATAGGGTACTCAATCCTCTAGCTAAAAAGCAAAAATCATTTATATTGGATACGACAGATTTTTTGAACAAATTAGAGGAGGTACAACTAGAGGAAGATATATTATTAGTATCCTTCGATGTAGTCTCTCTCTATACTTCAATTGACCATGATAGAGGCACTGCAGCAGTCTTAAAAATGTTAGACAAGGAAAGAGGGTCTTTCTCCAGATGGCAAAAAATTTATTTTAAAAATTTTGAATATAATATTGAGAAAAAAAAAAAAAATTACTTCCTGTTTGGTGACGAGTACTATATGCAGCGTAGAGGTACTGTGATGGGGGCCAATATGGCCCCTGCATACGCTAATCTGGTGATGGGGGTCCTGGAGGAGGACTTTGTCTATGTGTCCCACCACTTTCGGCATGTGCGGGGGTGGTGGAGATACATAGACGACGTCTTCCTCCTCTGGACTGGTACTCAGGATGAATTGGAAAGTTTTCATCATTTTTTGAATGAAATAGATGACACAATAAAGTTCACCATTAATTTCTCGATGGAAGAAATCCAATTTTTGGATGTACTAATTAAACAGGAAGCAGGTAAACTTACCACAACTTTGTTTGTAAAAAAAAACAGATAAAAACAACCTGTTACTTTACAGCAGCCAACATCCAAGGAGTATGGTTAACTCTATACCACTGAGTCAACTCTTGAGAGACGTATAGTGAGTGAAACAGAGGATATAGACCGGACCATGGATCGGATGGTTAAAAAATTTCTGGAGAGAGACTATCCAGAGAATCTGTTAAAGGTTACAAGGGATAAAGTCTTAGACAAAAAAAGACCTGAACTATTGAAAATAAAAAATTCTAGGAGAGAATTAACCAGGATCCCGTTCGTCTCTAGATTCACGGAAGAAAGCACTAAAATTTCTAAAATCATCACGAAACATTGGGGTATGTTAACCAATTGCCTCCCAAATATCGAGGGATTCAAACTTCCCCCTCTCTTTTCATACAAAAGAAGTAAAAATATTAAAGACTACCTGATTAGATCCGATATTGGTCCCATAAAGAAAAAAACACAAATGTCATTAACAGGTACTTCTAGAAAGGGTTGTTATCCTTGCCTGAACTGCATTAACTGTAATCAGATGATTAAAGGGACAGAATTTAGACACCACATCACAAACAAATTATATAAGATTAATAGTTTCCTGACCTGTAACTCTGACTATGTCATCTACTTATTAGAATGTCCTTGTAAGTTGTGGTATGTAGGAGAAACAACTTGTGACTTCAAAACAAGAATTAGTCAACATAAATATACTATACGTAAGAAGAGACTAGACTTGCCAGTTTCAAAACACTTTACGGAAATGAAACATACGGATAAACAACTAAAATTTAGATTAATTGATAATGTACCAGTACAACGGAGAGGGGGTGACAGGGTTAGTCTGCTTAAAAGCAGAGAACTCAGATGGATATATAAATTAGGAACATTGAAACCACTAGGTATGAATGTTGATTTTAAAATCAATTCTATTCTTTAACCCCTTCACCCTCAAGGGTGGTTTGCACGTTAATGACCGGGCCAATTTTTACAATTCTGACCACTGTCTCTTTATGAGGTTATAACTCTGGAACGCTTCAACGGATCTTCGCGATTTGAGATTGTTTTCTCGTGACATATTGTACTTCATGATAGTGGTAAAATTTCTTCCATATAACTTGCATTTATTTATGAAAAAAACACAAATATGGCAAAAATTTTGAAAATTTTGCAATTTTCAAACTTTGAATTTTTATTCCCTTAAAACAGAGAAATATGTCACACAAAATAGTTAAGAAATAACATTTCCCACATGTCTACTTTACATCAGCACAATTTTGGAAACAGAATTTTTTTTTGTTAGGAAATTATAAGGGTTAAAAGTTGACCAGCGATTTCTCATTTTTACAACAAAATTTACAAAGCCATTTTTTTTCGGGACCACCTCATATTTGAAGTCACTTTGAGGGATCTATATAGCAGAAAATACCCAAAAGTGACACCATTCTAAAAACTACACCCCTCAAGGTACTCAAAACCACATTCAAGAAGTTTATTAACCCTTCAGGTGCTTCACAGGAGCTGAAGCAACGTGGAAGGAAAAAATTAACATTTTACTTTTTAGTCACAAAAATGATCTTTTACAAACATTTTTTTTATTTTCACAAGGGAAAAAAGGAGAAAAAGGACTGATAAAGTTGTTGTGCAATTACTCCTGAGTACGCCGATACCCCATATGTGAGGGAAAACCACTGTTTGGGCACACGGCAGAGCTCGGAATGGAAGGAGCGCAGTTTGACTTTTCCAAACCAAAATTGGCTGGAATTGAGAACGGACGCCATGTCGCGTTTGGAGAGGCCCCGATGTGCCTAAACAGTGGAAACCCCCCACATGTGACCCCATTTTGGAAACTAGACCCCATAAGGAACTTATCTAGATGTGTGGTGAGCACTTTGAACCCTCAAGTGCTTTACGCAAGTTTGTAATGTAGAGCCGTGAAGAAAAAAAATCATATTTTTTCCACAAACATGATGTTTTAGTCCCCAAATTTTTATTTTCCCAAGGGTAAGAGGAGAAATTGGACACAAAAGTTGTTGTCCAACATGTCCTGAGTACGCTGATACCCCATATGTGGGGGGGAACCACTGTTTGGGCGCACGGCAGGGCTCGAAAGGGAAGGAGCGCCGTTTGACTTTTCCAAACCAAAATTGGCTGGAATTGCGAACGGACGCCATGTCGCGTTTGGAGGGCCCCTGATGTGCCTAAACAGTGGAAACCCCCCACATGTGACCCCATTTTGGAAACTAGACTCCCTAAGGAACTTATCTAGATGTGTGGTGAGCACTTTGAACCCTCAAGTGCTTCACGCAAGTTTGTAATGTAGAGCCGTGAAGAAAAAAAATCATATTTTTTCCACAAACATGATGTTTTAGTCCCCAAATTTTTATTTTCCCAAGGGTAAGAGGAGAAATTGGACCACAAAAATTGTTGTCCAACATGTCCTGAGTACGCTGATACCCCATATGTGGGGGGGAACCACTGTTTGGGCGCACGGCAGGGCTCGAAAGGGAAGGAGCGCCGTTTGACTTTTCCAAACCAAAATTGGCTGGAATTGCGAACGGACGCCATGTCGCGTTTGGAGGGCCCCTGATGTGCCTAAACAGTGGAAACCCCCCACATGTGACCCCATTTTGGAAACTAGACTCCCTAAGGAACTTATCTAGATGTGTGGTGAGCACTTTGAACCCTCAAGTGCTTCACGCAAGTTTGTAATGTAGAGCCGTGAAGAAAAAAAATCATATTTTTTCCACAAACATGATGTTTTAGTCCCCAAATTTTTATTTTCTCAAGGGTAAGAGGAGAAATTGGACCACAATCGTTGTTGTCCAACATGTCCGGAGTACGCTGATACCCCATATGTGGGGGGGAACCACTGTTTGGGCGCACGGCAGGGCTTGAAAGGGAAGGAGCGCCGTTTGACTTTTCCAAACCAAAATTGGCTGGAATTGCGAACGGACGCCATGTCGCGTTTGGAGGGCCCCTGATGTGCCTAAACAGTGGAAACCCCCCACATGTGACCCCATTTTGGAAACTAGACCCCCTAAGGAACTTATCTAGATGTGTGGTGAGCACTTTGAACCCTCAAGTGCTTCACGCAAGTTTGTAATGTAGAGCCGTGAAGAAAAAAAATCATATTTTTTCCACAAGCATGATGTTTTAGTCCCCAATTTTTTATTTTCCCCAGGGTAAGAGGAGAAATTGGACCACAAAAGTTGTTGTCCAACATGTCCTGAGTACGCTGATACCCCATATGTGGGGGGGAACCACTGTTTGGGCGCACGGCAGGGCTTGAAAGGGAAGGAGCGCCGTTTGACTTTTCCAAACCAAAATTGGCTGGAATTGCGAACGGACGCCATGTCGCGTTTGGAGGGCCCCTGATGTGCCTAAACAGTGGAAACCCCCCACATGTGACCCCATTTTGGAAACTAGACCCCCTAAGGATCTTATCTAGGTGTGTGGTGAGCACTTTGAACCCCCAAGTGTTTCACTAACGTTTATAATGCCCTGGCGTGGAAAAAAAAATATTTTTTTTTTCCACAAAAGTGATGTTTTAGTCCCCAATTTTTTATTTTCCCAAGGGTAAGAGGAGAAATTGGACCTCAAAAGTGGTTGTCCAATTTGTCCTGAGTACGCTGATACCCCATATGTTGGGGGGATACACTGTTTGGGCACACGGCAGGGCTCGGAAGGGAAGCAGTGACGTTTTGGAATGCAGACTTTGATGGAATGGTCTGCGGGCGTCATGTTCCGTTAGCAGAGCCCCTGATGTGCCTAAACAGTGGAAACCCCCCACATGTGACCCCATTTTGGAAACTAGACCCCCTAAGGAACTTAGCTAGGTGTGTGGTGAGCACTTTGAACCCCCAAGTGTTTCACTAACGTTTATAATGCCCTGGCGTGAAAAAAAAAAAAAAAAAAAAATTTTCCACAAAAGTGATGTTTTAGTCCCCAATTTTTTATTTTCCCAAGGGTAAGAGGAGAAATTGGACCCCAAAAGTGGTTGTCCAATTTGTCCTGAGTACACTGATACCCCATATGTTGGGGGGATCCACTGTTTGGGCATACGGCAGGGCTCGGAAGGGAAGCAGTGACGTTTTGGAATGCAGACTTTGATGGAATGGTCTGCAGGCGTCATGTTCCGTTAGCAGAGCCCCTGATGTGCCTAAACAGTGGAAACCCCCCACATGTGACCCCATTTTGGAAACTAGACCCCCTAAGGAACTTATCTAGGTGTGTGATGAGCACTTTGAACCCCCAAGTGTTTCACTAAAGTTTATAATGCCCAGGTGTGAAAAAAAAAAATCCTACTTTTTACCTCACACAAATGATGTTTTAGTCCCCAATTTTTTATTTTCCCAAGGTTAAGAGGAGAAATTGGACACCAAAAGTTGTTGTTCAATTTGTCCTGAGTACACTGGTACCCCATATGTGGGAAAAAAACTGTTTGGGCACAATTTGGGGCTCAGAAGGGAAATTGTGACGTTTTGGAAGCAGACTTTGATGGAATGGTCTGCGGGCGTCATGTTCCGTTTGCAGAGCCCCTGATGTGCCTAAACAGTAAAAAAAAAACCACAAGTGACATAATTTTGGAAAGTAGACTCCCAAGGAACTTTTCTAAATGTGCCCCCCTTCTGGAACTAATCTTTCCTGTAAAGTAAATTAGTAGTGCATTGAGGTGTGGTACAATTTGAAACAATCCTTCATACACAGGCCAGGTTTTTCGGGGCAGGTGTCGCATTGGTAAGTGGTGTCCTTGCGTATTCCCCTTTTGTAACACACTCGGCACCTTTTTTGTGGCTTACCTTTTCTTCCAGTTGGCGGGACCACCCCTGGGAAATGCTGACCTGGTATGATACGAGCACCTTCAGTTCCGGAAGTACTGGGGCCCGCTGTTTCCTGAGCGCCAAACATCAGGGCCTTAACCACTACCTCCTGAAACTGAAGGTACGTCGTATCGCTGTTGCGTGCACATCGTGACAGCAGGAAAGCGTTGAGCATTGCCATTTGGACGATGTGCACGGACAGCTTCTTGTACCACACCTTGGCCTTTCTCAAAGCACTGTACGGTTGGAGGAGTTGATCAGAGAGATCAACACCCCCCATGTATTTATTGTACCCCAGTACACAGTCCGGTTTGCGGACCTGTGTAAAGGTACCCCGTACAGTGCTGAGGGCGCTGCCATCACCATGTATGGTGGTCAAGAGAAGGACATCCCTCTTGTCCTTGTACTTGACCACCAACAGGTGGTCGCTACATTGGGCTCTGCTCTCACCCTTTCTGAGCATCAGCCCAAGTAGTGTCTTTGGGAGGCCTCTCTGATTTTTGCGGACGGTACCGCAGGCTGCGGTACCTCGCGCAGAGAGGGATTTGTAGAGTGGGATGCTGGAATAAAAGTTATCAGTGTAAAGGTGATAACCTTTATCCAGCAGTGGGTGCACCAAATCCCACACAATTTTCCCACTCACTCCCAGGACGGGGTGACACTCAGGGGGTACAATCCTGGTGTCCTTTCCTTCGTAAACTCTAAAGCTGTGTGTGTACCCTGAGGTACTCTCACACAACTTGTAGAGTTTGATTCCGTACCTTGCCCTCTTGCTGGGCAGGTACTGGCGGAATGCGAGCCGTCCCTTAAAATGAACCAAGGACTCATCCACGCAGATGTCCCTTTGGGGCACGTACACTTCAGCAAACTTTTTGTTGAAGTGTTCGATGACCGGCCGAACTTTGAACAGGCGGTCAAAGTTGGGGTCATCTCGTGGGGGACACTGTGCATTATCATTATAATGCAGGAATTTGTGGATGGCCTCAAAACGCGTCCGAGCCATGACCATTCGGAACAGTGGAGTGTTGTATAAAATATCAACACTCCAATATTGCCGAATTTCTGGCTTCTTCAGGATCCCCATATGGAGGACCAGGCCCCAAAACTGCATCATTTCAACTGCGTCTACAGGAGACCAGTTGGAAAATGATGAACGGAGGTTTTGCGCCAAAAATTGCCGAGCGTACAAATTTGTTTGCTCCACCATGAGGTTAATTAAATCCTCAGAGAAAAAGACTTTGAAAAAGTCTATTTCTGTGAAGCCGGTGGAGTCAAACCTGATTCCTGATTCTGCCACAAAATCAGGAATCAGTGGCTCGTAATTTTCGGGGGCCGGGGTCCATACGGGGTCCGAAGAGGGGTGCGCTGGTTCATTTTCAGGGGCGGGCGCTGCCTCATGTTCTGTCCTGGGGCGTCTGCGTGGCGGTTCCGCAGGACCCGAGGAGGAAGATGAGGAGGAAGAAGAATCTTCATCTGAAAAATAAAGAAATGTGGGATCCTCTCCCTCGCTATCAGTGTCGGAGGCAAGGAAAGCGTATGCCTCCTCCACTGAATAGCGCTGTTGGGATGAGCGTGACGAGCGGGACATTTTTTTTGTGAATGTGGTGCTTTGTGTGAACTTTATTTATAACTGTGTGTGTGTGTGTGTGGGGGGGGATAGTGATTGGTGTAAACTAAGCTGAAAAGAAAAAGCTAAAAGAAAAGAAAGCGAATAGGGAAAAAAAAGGCCTGTGAAAAAAAGTCTAAACCAGCAGGCACGAGCTCTGATAAGTGACCGGTGTCACTTATCAAAGTTCCGTGGCTGCTGGATGTGCGCACGGGAGTGACGGAAAGGGGGGTGAAAAAAAAAACTGGCAGGCACGAGCTCTGATAAGTGACCGGTGTCACTTATCAAAGTTCCGGGCTGCTGGATGTGCGCACGGGAGTGGCGGAAAGGGGGGTGAAAAAAAAAAAAAACTGGCAGGCACGAGCTCTGATAAGTGACCGCTGTCACTTATCAAAGTTCCGCGGCTGCTGGATGTGCGCACGGGAGTGGCGGAAAGGGGGGTGAAAAAAAAAACTGGCAGGCACGAGCTCTGATAAGTGACCGCTGTCACTTATCAAAGTTCCGCGGCTGCTGGATGTGCGCACAGGAGTGGCGGAAAGGGGGGTGAAAAAAAAAAAACTGGCAGGCACGAGCTCTGATAAGTGACCGCTGTCACTTATCAAAGTTCCGCGGCTGCTGGATGTGCGCACGGGAGTGGCGGAAAGGGGGGTGAAAAAAAAACAAAAAAAACAGCAGGAACGAGCTCTGATAAGTGACTGGTGTTACTTATCAAAGTTCCGCGGCTGCTGGATGTGCGCACGGGAGTAGCGGAAAAGTTGGTGGGAAAAAAAAAAAAAAAACAGCAGGAATGAGCTCTGATAAGTGACTGGTGTCACTTATCAAAGTTCCGTGGCTGCTGGGTGTGCGCACGGGAGTGGTGGAAAAGTTGGTGAAAAAAAACAGCAGGAACGAGCTCTGATAAGTGACTGGTGTCACTTATCAAAGTTCCGTGGCTGCTGGGTGTGCGCACGGGAGTGGCGGAAAAGTTGGTGGAAAAAAAAAAAAAAAACAGCAGGAACGAGCTCTGATAAGTGACTGGTGTCACTTATCAAAGTTCCGTGGCTGCTGGATGTGCGCACGGGAGTGGCGGAAAAGTTGGTGAAAAAAAACAAAAACCGGCAGGAACGAGCTCTGATAAGTGACTGGTGTCACTTATCAAAGTTCCGTGGCTGCTGGATGTGCGCACGGGAGTGGCGGAAAGGGGGGGTGAAAAAAAAAACGGCAGGCACGAGCTCTGATAAGTGACCGCTGTCACTTATCAAAGTTTGCGGCTGCTGGATGTGCGCACGGAGGGGGGTGCGAAAGTGTTGATGGGTGAACTGCGTCACCAATCAACGCTCGGCGGCGCAAAGGGGGGGTAAAAAGAGGGGGAAAGGGAAGGGGGGAGGGGGTAATGGGGGGATTGGCGTGGATCGGGCAGGGATCGGGGCTCAAAAACTCACGTTTGTAGTCTTTTCTTTCTTTTCTCTTCTTCTTTCTTCTCTCTTCAGCAGGAGTTGTGGTGTCACAGGCTACTGTGGCACCACAAGGCCCAGCACAGGAGGAGATCTGGCAGTGTGACCGCACAGCAGGAATCCTCAGCAAGTGTGAGGACCCCTGCAGTGCGGTCAGACAGGTCAGATCCAGTTTGCAGACAGGTCACAGAGCGGTCACATCGCTGCTGTGACCTGTCATTGGTGGGATCGATGATCACATCAATCCCACCAATCAAAGGAGACCCCTGCATTGCCGGTTGCTAGGCACCGGCCTAGTAATCGGAGCTCACAGCTCCGATTCCTAGGCAGGTCACCGGCAGGTCACCTAGCAGGGCACAGAGCGGTCACACCGCTGATGTGCCCTGTGATTGGCGCGATCGTCGATGACATTGATCGCGCCAATCAGCTCCTTCATGCCCTACAGGCCCTGGCCTAGGATCGGTGCTATTACTGCACCGATCCAGGCAGGTACAGGCAGGGCACAGCGCGGATATACCGCGGCTGTGCCCTGCGATTGGCGCGATCGATGTGATCGGCGATCTCGCCAATCCGGGGGGGGTCTGGACCTTCCTAGGCCCAGGCCTAGGATCGAGTACATCGGTGCTCGATCCTAGCCTGCGATCTCACTGTTTCAGCCGCTCTGATTGGCTGAAACAGTGAGAAAGGCTGTGATTGGCTGTTCAGAATTCAACAGCCAATCACAGCGATCGGGAGGCCTGAGGGGGGAGGACGCAGCCCGGGATGCCGACGCCAACTTCCAAGAGGTAAGCTGGCATCGGAATTTTAATGCGATCACGCTACTTAAGTCGCGATGTCGCATTAAAGGGCATGACGTACTATCCCGTCCATGGTCAGAATGGCACGGGTTTTATGGACGGGATAGTACGTCTAATGTCAGAGAGGGGTTAAGCGTACTATTGATGGAAACCTTGTATCACTCTTCATACTTTATATGTGTAGCTAAAGAACTTTATTTTTGTCTTATTGTTCTCTAACAGGGATTGGTAAAAAGAGAAAACCATCTGTTAAAGGGAAGAGCGATGCACGGTGGAAGGAGCCTTGTGACTTTCTTTTTTATGACATTTTTTTGTTGATTGTTTGATCTCAATCTAATTGAAAAATATTGTAGAACCTTTACTTGAAAATCCCTGAATAAATTGATTGAAAGAAAAGGTTGCGTTTAACTTTTGTATATTGGAGTGAAAAGCCAGGGGTTAATGGTTTGCGCCTTAGTGGCATGAGGGTTGAGGGATCTGGACCAGCAGGTTCAGAGTACCTCCCTTTATGACCATTGGTGATGGGAAGTTACCCCTACAAGGGAATTGTCCCATATACCGGGGTGACATAGTAATCTTAAAACCCCTTATGGCACACACTCCTAATTGGATACATATGGATAAAAGCCATTTGATATACAAAAATGAAAAAATCTTTTTTGAATATATATCAGCCTACTATGACTCCAGCGATCTAATATAATGATCATTGAATAAACCGCAACCCTTAGGTGCAATTTTGTTATGTCTTTTTGACATGACTTAATAATATGGTTTGCCACTACTAAGATGGAGGAACGTTAGGGACTAGTGTTCTAATGCGCATGCGCGCTAAGGAAAATGCCACACAATAGCCAGGATTGGCTTAGAGAACGAGATCACATGACAGTATTCCAGGGACATGCGCAATGGAGCCTGTGTATGTCCTGTGAAGCATCCATGGCGTCCTCCACGAGGTGCATCGCTGAGCCCCCACTGTGAGTACTCAGTAATGACAGATATGCATATGATGATCACAGCTGCAATGAGTATACATATGAAATACCAATTAATGAAAGTTATGGAGCAGCGATATGATAATAACTGGAAGAAATGTGTTATGACTTACTAAATCATGGTACTCACCTATCTGCACTATGCATATGTGTATTCGATTTATAACCTGTATATGAGGCATGTAAATATGAGAAGTTGTTATAAAGTACTTGTTACACAGTGATACTATAAATACCCACACATGTGTCTGTGACACTGCTGGAGGAAGGCTCATTTGAGCCGAAACGTTGCCCTGAGATGTGGGTCTTAGAATAAATCCACAATTTCTACTGAATCTATGGAGTGCTGCCTTTTTTTTTGGTGTATTGAAGCTGGCAAGTATGGATTTTTGCTGAAGAGGATTTGCACCCAATATTGTAATATTCTGTGCTGCTCTGCTTTTTCTTAAGTATATATATATATATATATATATATATATATATATATATATATAATTATTTGCTTTCTGTGTACAGTTTTTTTTTACAATGGCTCCTGCAGTGCATCACTGAGTTCGTTCTCTCACTTTATGGCAATGCTGCGTGGGAATTTTCTCACCCAGCATTACCAGTGAGAGAATGAATGGAAGTGACGTCATTCTCTCCTGGCGTCTGATGTCAGTACATCGCAGGGGTGGTATAGAGCGCTGACATCACCTGATGTCAGCGTTCTATACCGGAGATCATCGTGGGACACTCGTTATTATCTGGACTACGGTGGAAAGGTGATGTATAGGTTGCTTTATTATTATATTTTTATTACAGGAGACGATGGCATCGGGGAATAGGTGATTGGAGAGTATTTACTCTATGTTATGTGTTGTATGTTATGTGTATGTTCTGTATGTTATATGTTATGTTATGTTCTGTATGTTATGTGTTGTATGTTTTGTGTATGTACTGTATGGTTTGTGTTATATGTTATGTTCTGTACGTTATATGTTATGTGTATGTTCTGTGTTATGTGTATGTTCTGTGTATGTTATTGTATGTCTGTATGTTATGTGTTGTATGTTATATGTATGTTATGTGTTGTATGTTATATGTATGTACTGTATGTTATGTGTTTTATGGTATATGTATGTATTGTATGTTATGTGTTGTATGTTATGTGAATGTTCTGTATTTTATGTGTTATATGTATTGTAAGGTTTTACTCACTCAGCTGCTTCAGAGGTAATCAGGAGACACTTTTCTTATGCAAAAAGTCCTTAGGTTTATTACATCATAAACCATATGGTAACATACAATACAACTCTTCAATGCTTCAGCTCCTGCCTGGAGCCTCACTCTTCAGTCACAGAGACCTCTCTGTAATGTCCTGCCTTGGACACATGGAAGCCTGTCCACACTGGCAGACTCCCACACACTCTCACACAGGTGCAAAACACACTCCATTACATAGGTGTAACTCCACCCACAGGTGAGGTCAGGAATCACATGGTTATGTCACATGGTCATGACCTCACCACAGGTCCTTCAGCCACACCATTACATACAGGTTTTATCTTGGGTATTCAGACATACCCCTTGGGTGGGTTTGTAGGTGACTGGACCCGCCCAGCTCTCCAAGTCACCTGGAAGCCTCCCAATGTATAGCAAAACTCTCAGCAGTAGATCTGCTGAACAAAACATGCTCAGGCTTCCATCACAGGGCCACCCACCTCTGCGATACATAACGTCCATCCATCACATGCCTCCATGCATATCCCGAGGGCCATACACAGTGCCCCCTAGCTGCATCAGGGGTCATTACACCACATACCTCCCCCTCTGTTCAAACTTGTGGGGTTGAACACTTTTTACCCGACCAGAGATCCTTCTCGGTCGTCTCTGCCAGTCAAACCGTCTCTCTAAGTCGGACCCTACTACTAATCTCTTTGGTAGGCGTCTGTCCTCCGACTCTGTCACATCTGTTGCTGACGCCCCCCTGTCAGACCACCCGCATCCCCAGCGGTCAGTACAGCGTCGCAATTCACTTGCACCCATACGTCCTGTCTGGTCTGAGTCCTTTTCATTTTGTCTACTACAGGTTCTCCTGCTTAGGTCACTCATCACTGAGCTAACTGAGGCATCACCATTTCTACCTCTTCCATCAGGCGCTCTTTGCCTCTCAATACCATGGGTTGAAGGTGGCGGCCATCTTCTTTCCATTTCCTGCAGCTCTCTGTTGACCTGCTCCCTCTCAAGTCGTAGCTGCTCTACTTCTCTCAGGTACGACACACGATACTCCAGGAGCATCCGGATATTCCCAAGGCTCTCCATGGAACCGACAATGAGGAACGGAACCATCCCATCTTCACCCCTGACCTGGACTTCGTCATCAGCCGGAATCCTGACTCTCGTCACACCGGACTTATTCACCATCTCCTGCATCACTTTCCCGAGTCTTCCGATGACCTTCTTCACCAGACCTCTGGGCACTTGAATGATGTCTTCCATCAAGCCAAGCTGATTTTGAGTCTTTCTTGCTTGCTCCAGACGTCGAGCGGCTTCTTTATTTCTCAACGGGATCACCTGTTTCGTGCGGAGACAATGTAGGTGCATGTCCCCCAGGATAGCCACCCGCTTCATCGTGACTTCCCTAGTCGACAGTATGACCAACTGTTTCTACTCTGGCACCCAGTTCACACTGCATGCTTCTACTGCCTTTCTAAAGGTCTCATGCACCTCCTCAATGGCACACACTTCTCGCCTGTCTTCGGGTATCTCTATTACACACTTGAAAACGGACCCGTCACCTTCTTGGACAGACTGTTGTACCTCCTCGTCCTGAGCGTTAATACGGTTTTCCAAGACCTCGATCTCCTTTGTGTGGCCATCTGCATGGCACTTCCCCTGCTGGACTTCTTCTCCCAGAGATTTCTGGAGCTGGGCACCAGTCTCCTCCTCCATCTTGAGCTCTCGGAGAACTCTATCTCGCTCTTCTGCCAAGCAGCGACACTCCTGCTGATGTTTCTCTTGGGCCTCTCTAAGCACCTCCGTCTCTCTCCATAGAGCCTTGTTCATACTCTTACACGCTGACAGATGATCTCTGAGCTTAGAGACTTCCTTCTCCAGCTCCTCCACTTTGTGCTCAATCATTCGTCTCAGGACCCTTTCCTGCTCGACTGCCTCTTTCACTGTTTCTTTACACAGCTCTATCTCCTCATTAAGGACAGTCACCTGACCGGTACCTGACCCTGACTCTTCCTCATCATTTTGCTTTTTAGAGGATGTAGCCTGTCCCGCCTTTCCACGGCCCCTGCGGCGAGAAGAAGATCGGCCATTTTTACTCGGCTCCACGTTACTGCACTCGCTTTCCCTTGCGGTCGAGTCACAGTCTGCACAGGAGTCACTCTCGGGGCCCCTCCCGTTACCCTCTAACCGGGTGTCCGTTCTAGAGGTCTTAACTACCACATCGTCATGGGTTCTGTTGTCATACATTTCAGAGTACATCATGTCAGTCAGTCGGGCAGACGCATCCTTTCCTCCTGTGTCACCGTCTGACTCATCAGTTTTTGGAGGTGTCACTGTCCCAATGTCTGCCACCCCAACAGTAGAGAGGCCTCCCTCCTGCTGTAGAGGAACTCCCCTGTCCCACAAGCCAGAGAACAGTTTAGAGTCCCGACCTATGACCACTGGACACGACAAATTAGGGATTATAGCGACATCCTGTCCTGCAATGTCCCAGTCTGTCTCAAAGATTACCCGGCCACTGAATAATCCTTTGTGTCCCCATGGATACAGGTGACCCCGACCTTTCTTCCAGGTATTTGAAACCCGTCAGGTGCAACCCTCACTAGAGTCATCGAACTCCCCGAGTCGACCAGACCCACCACCTCTTCATGGTGTATCTGCAGGGTACACCCCCGTAGTAGTGTGCCGGGCGGATAGTTCCTAAGGCAGACTGGACACATATAACATATTTGCCCCGGACAACAGTTGGTCTGCACCTCCCCTTTAACGTTGGGATCCTCCACCCCCTTTTTGCCAACCGCCCCCTTTTGAGACTCCGCCCCCTTTTGGGTCATCATCCCCTTTTGGGTTGCCACCCCCTTTTGGGACTCCGCCCCCTTTTGGGTTATCACCCCTCCTTGGGTTATACACCGTGGACTCCCCCACGGCTTTACGAGACCCCAGTTCGCACAGACCCTTATGTCTCTTTGAGCTGGTACTGTTCCTTTAAGAGGTCACCCACTCTGGACCTCTGATGTCCTTCTGGTACCTCACCAGCTCCTGCTGGTACTGCCACCACCCGCCAGCACCTCCGGCTGCCACGCACAAGCTGCTGCTGCCACTGCAGCTCTTGCTGCTGCAGAACCTCTTGCTGCAAGTCACTGTAGCTCCTGCTACTGTCACGCGGTCTTATGATATGTGTACGATGTCAGTAAACTATTCTTAAAAGAACAACACTCTATACAACATATAGATTAGCAACATCAGCATGTAAATATAGAATAGATTTACCTGACACGATATCCGTTGAACTCAGGGTTAATCTTGAGGACTTGATACACTGTCACAGGAAAGAGGAGGACCGGGGGTCTAACCTGACCCTAAACTGGGGTCCTAACTAATCCCTCACCTTGGAGGTACTGATAATGGTTCAGAGGTCCAAGTCTCCAGCCTAACCCTGTCTCCTATCAGTCCCTGAACCCTGTAATCAGTCCTAAGAAGGATTCTGATTACCACCAAAGGGATATGGGCTGATCTCTGCTAAATACACAGATTAGACATATAAGACAGACTGGAGAAAACACAGACTTGCATACACACTCAAACACAGAAGGAACATAAATGATCTGGGATATTAAACTCTAAGCAAGGTGAGCTTAAAACAACTAAGGAGCTCTTTAACTTAAGTCTATACAGATACAATCCTATCTGTGGTCTGCATGAAGAATTTCACTGGCAACTCCCAACACAGACAACCAGAGATTTAAAGGAAACCAATCAACAAATAATTAATTGCAGCCGGGAGAAAACTGCACCCAGTCCCAGAACTGAGCACAGACAGAATTAACTCCCTAACTGCCAAACACAAAGAAACAGCAACTCAGCTGTGAGAAGTCAGAATGTGCAACCGCGACGATCTTCGTGGCGATGCACACATGACAGTACCCCCCCTTCTACGAGGGGCCTCCGGACCCTCAGGGCCAGGTTTGCCCGGGTGAGTTCTGTGGAAGGTCCGCACCAAACGATCTGCGTTAATGTCAGACGCAGGAACCCACGTCCTCTCCTCTGGACCATACCCCTTCCAATGCACCAAGTACTGAAGGGACCGGCGATTCAGACGTGAGTCAATGATCTTTGACACTTGAAACTCCAAGTTACCATTGACCACCACTGGAGGAGGAGGTAGAGGTGATGGTATGACTGGTGCCACGTACCTCTTAAGTAATGACTTGTGGAACACATTATGAATTTTAAACGTAGGAGGGAGGTCCAGACGAAATGCCACAGGATTAATTATGGAACTGATCCTGTACGGCCCGATGAATCTGGGGCCCAGCTTCCAGGAGGGAACTTTAAGTTTTATATTCCTGGTAGACAACCATACCAGATCGTTCACATTAAGATCTGGACCAGAAACTCTCCTCCTATCAGCCATACGTTTATAACGGTTCCCCATAGCACTCAGATTATTCAATACACCTCTCCACACTGAAGCAAGTGACGACGAGAAACGCTCCTCCTCAGGAACCCCAGAAGGGCCCCCCCCATTGAATGTACAAAACTGGGGATGAAAACCATATGCCCCAAAAAACGGGGACTTACCAGTGGACTCGCTCCGCCTGTTGTTAAGAGCGAACTCTGCCAGAGGCAAGAAAGAAGACCAGTCCTCCTGGTTCTCTGAGACAAAACACCGAAGATAAGTCTCTAGGCTTTGATTCAGACGCTCTGTCTGACCATTGGTCTGCGGATGAAAAGCCGAGGAAAATGACAATTGCATCCCCCGACGTAAACAAAATGCCCTCCAAAACTTGGACACAAACTGAGACCCCCTATCTGACACCACATCAGAAGGCAACCCATGAAGTCTCACAATCTCCCCAATGAACACCTGCGCCAGAGTTTTAGCATTAGGGAGGGCAGGAAGAGCAATGAAATGTGCCATCTTACTGAACCTGTCAACAACCACCAGTATGACAGTCTTCCCTGACGACTGAGGAAGGTCCGTGATGAAGTCCATAGACAAATGAGTCCATGGACGCTCCGGAAGTTTCAAGGGTAAGAGGGTCCCAGACGGACGGGTATGAGGGGTCTTAGAGCGAGCACAAACCCCACAGGACGCGACAAAAGTTAAAACATCTTTATTAACGTTAGGCCACCAAAACCGGCGAGAAAGGAGATCTAAAGTAGCCTTACTCCCTGGATGTCCTGCTAAAGCAGAATTATGATGTGCCTCAATAACCTTTTGTCTCAACTGATTTGGGACAAACAGTCTCCCTGGAGGTCCTGCAGGGGCGTCCCCTGAGCCTCTAACACCTCCTCCTCAAGCTCAGAACATACAGCCGACACTACCACCCCCTCCTGAAGGATGGGAATCGGGTCATCCATTTTCCCGGCCCCTGGGAAACTGCGAGACAAGGCATCCGCCTTAACATTCTTAGATCCAGGGCGATAAGTGACAACAAAATTAAACCTGGTAAAAAACAACGACCATCGAGCTTGTCTGGAATTCAGACGCTTAGCAGATTCCAAATACAGCAGGTTCTTGTGATCAGTAATGACGGTGACCGGGTGGACTGCCCCCTCCAAAAAGTGACGCCATTCTTCAAAAGCCAACTTAATGGCCAAAAGTTCCCTATTGCCGATATCATAATTCCTTTCGGCGGACGACAATTTTTTAGAAAAGAAAGCGCACGGATGCCATTTACCAGGGGACGGACCCTGGGACAATATTGCACCCACCCCTACGTCAGACGCGTCCACCTCCACAACGAACGGCTGTGATGCATCTGGTTGGATGAGAACGGGTGCCGAAGCAAAACATTTTTTCAAAGAGGAAAAAGCTAGGCAAGCTTTGTCCGACCATTTAGAAAAATCCGTCCCTTTTCTTGTCATGTCAGTGAGAGGTTTGACAACAGATGAGAAATTACAAATAAATTTCCGGTAGTAGTTAGCAAACCCCAGAAAACGCTGCAGAGCCTTAAGATCCTCTGGCTGATCCCATTCAAGCACTGCTCTCACCTTTTCAGGGTCCATACGGAAACCGGAGGCTGACACCAAGAAACCCAAAAACTGAAGTTCCTGTACGGCAATACACACTTTTCCAGTTTGGCGTATAGTTTATTGTCTCGCAAGATCTGCAACACCTGTCTCACATGCTCCTGGTGAGACACAAGATCTGGTGAGTAAATTAAAATGTCATCCAAATATACGACCACAAACAGCCCCACCAGATGACGAAAAATGTCATTAACAAAATGTTGGAATACTGCTGGTGCAGTAGTCAGACCAAAAGGCATGACAAGGTTCTCATAATGTCCCTCCGGCGTGTTAAATGCCGTTTTCCACTCATCCCCCTCTTTTATCCTAATCAGATTATACGCCCCCCTGAGATCCAATTTAGAGAACCATTTGGCGCCAACAATTTGATTGAAGAGATCAGGAATCAGAGGGAGTGGATACGGATCTCGAACAGTAATCCGATTAAGTTCGCGGAAATCCAAGCAAGGGCGTAGGCCTCCATCTTTTTTCTTCACAAAGAAGAACCCCGCGGCCACTGGGGAAGATGAAGGTCTAATATGCCCTTTGGCCAGACTTTCCGAAATATAATCTTTCATAGCCTGCCTCTCAGGACCAGAAAGGTTATATAACCTAGCTTAGGTAACTTAGCATCAGGAAGTAAATTAATAGAGCAGTCATACACGCGATGAGGAGGCAACTCCTGACACCCCTCCTCAGAGAACACATCCCCAAAGTCCTCCAAAAAAGGAGGCAAAGTACTAGGCACGACCGCACTGATGACTGTGTTCATGCAGTTACTTTTGCAAAACTCCCCCCATTGGCTTATATCTCTGGACTGCCAATTAATCACAGGGTTATGTTTAACCAACCAAGTAAGTCCCAACACAATAGGAGTAGGTAGACCCTCCAACACATAACAAGATAATTGTTCCCTATGTATCGCCCCTACCCGAATATCAATGTTATGGACCTCATGAACAAAGCTACCTTGGCCGAGAGGCCTGGCGTCAATGGAGAATATAGGGATCGGTTTGACCAATACACTCAGATGCATACCTTGAGCCTGAGCAAACTGAGCGTCAACCAGATTAGCCCCGGACCCACTATCAAGAAGAACAGAAAATCTCTCCACTCTCGTACCAACCACCACCTCCACTGGTACAAGGAACTGAGAAGAACTAGCGGACGAAATACATACTCCCAGGTTGTCGTCCACCACACAACCTGGGATTAACAGTTTTCCGGCGACTTTTTGCTCAACAAGGCACGGGATGGACATCCCCCAACAAAATGTCCCTCTTTCCCGCAGAAGAAACACCTTCTAGTCCTGCGGCGTACCGCCAATCCCCTCCTACGAAATGATGTCCCTCCCAACTGCATAGGCTCCTCCGAACAGACAAGGGGAACCTCAACATAAGGGACTTTAGTAGTAGGTGGAGTAACAACAGGGGCGGAGTTACCTCGCACCTATCCCGGAGCCGTCTATCAGTACGGATAGCTAGGGCCATAGCAGCCTCCAGTGATGGAGGAGAATCATACTGAGCCAAAACGTCCTTTAATTTGTCAGAAAGCCCATGACAAAACTGGCTCCTAAGAGCTGGGTCATTCCACTGAGTATCTGTGGCCCATCTACGGAACTCAGAAGCAAATTCCTCCGCCGGACGATCTCCCTGCTGTATCTTACGTAATTTTGTCTCAGCAAGAGAGACCCGATCTGGGTCATCATATACCAAACCCAGGGCAGTAAAAAATCGATCTACTGACTGTAGAGCCGGGGATCCCGGAGGAAGGGAGAAGGCCCAGGATTGAGGGTCCCCTTGTAGAAGCGAGATAACAATTCCCACTCTCTGCTCTTCACTCCCTGATGATCGAGGCCGAAGCCGAAAATACAATTTACATGCTTCCCTGAAGGTAAAAAATTTGTCTCGCCCACCAGTGAACCTGTCCGGGAGAGCTACTTTAGGTTCAAATCTGGTTTGCTCCGAGGGAGACAAAACTTTGGACTTAATGTCCGTCAGCTCCATGGATAATCCCTGCAACTGCAGAGCCAGCTGGGCTACTGGATCCATGGCAACTGGGAATAATTTTATGGGCCAGTGAAAATGTCACGCGGTCTTATGATATGTGTACGATGTCAGTAAACTATTCTTAAAAGAACAACACTCTATACAACATATAGATTAGCAACATCAGCATGTAAATATAGAATAGATTTACCTGACACGATATCCGTTGAACTCAGGGTTAATCTTGAGGACTTGATACACTGTCACAGGAAAGAGGAGGACCGGGGGTCTAACCTGACCCTAAACTGGGGTCCTAACTAATCCCTCACCTTGGAGGTACTGATAATGGTTCAGAGGTCCAAGTCTCCAGCCTAACCCTGTCTCCTATCAGTCCCTGAACCCTGTAATCAGTCCTAAGAAGGATTCTGATTACCACCAAAGGGATATGGGCTGATCTCTGCTAAATACACAGATTAGACATATAAGACAGACTGGAGAAAACACAGACTTGCATACACACTCAAACACAGAAGGAACATAAATGATCTGGGATATTAAACTCTAAGCAAGGTGAGCTTAAAACAACTAAGGAGCTCTTTAACTTAAGTCTATACAGATACAATCCTATCTGTGGTCTGCATGAAGAATTTCACTGGCAACTCCCAACACAGACAACCAGAGATTTAAAGGAAACCAATCAACAAATAATTAATTGCAGCCGGGAGAAAACTGCACCCAGTCACAGAACTGAGCACAGACAGAATTAACTCCCTAACTGCCAAACACAAAGAAACAGCAACTCAGCTGTGAGAAGTCAGAATGTGCAACCGCGACGATCTTCGTGGCGATGCACACATGACAGCTACCACAAGTTTCTGCACGCTGTGCTGTCTTGCCGCTTGTCACCTTCGTGACCCCACGAGTCGAAGCCAGCCGCTTGTCACCTTTGTGGACTCCGATGAGCCACAGCACACACCTCACATGTGTTCCAGAGAAAAAAAACATAAAAAAAAAAATAGTTTCTCACTGATTCTTCTCACTGATCCCGACCAGCCTAGCACAGTTGTCAAGACCGTCCCCTGTTGGCGTCAGCCACACAGGTTCCTGGAGACCTCAGCCTCAGAGGTACCCAGCAAACACAAAAATACAGTCTTTCTCACTGACCCGTCAGCACACCACAGACTCCTGTCTGTCACTCTTGGCCACAGAGATTTCCGGACACCTCCTCTCTCAGAGAGGCATCCCACAAAGGAAAAAACAGTCTCACTGACCCGTCAGTACATCACAGACTCCTGTCTGTTACCTGTTGGCCACGCAGGTTTCCGGACACCTCCTCTGAGGTATCCTCTCAGCATGCTTTTTGCTTACTTCTCAATGACCCCGGTCACATAACACAGACTCCTGTCTGTCACCACTGCTTAACAGCTTCTTCAGATACCTCATATCTTCAGAGGCACCACATAAACATAAATGCACAGTTTATTCGTGACCACTGGTCACACTCACGGTTTTCACAGACCGTCCGTTCCTCCTCTGATTCCTCATTCCCAGTCCTGGAACATGTGCTCCTTGGGCCGCTGCCAGCATTCCATCCACCAATTGTAAGGTTTTACTCACTCGGCTGCTTCTGACGTAATCAGGAGACACTTTTCTTATGCAAAAAGTCCTTAGGTTTATTACATCATAAACCATATGGTAACATACAATACAACTCTTCAATGCTTCAGCTCCTGCCTGGAGCCTCACTCTTCAGTCACAGAGACCTCTCTGTAATGTCCTGCCTTGGACACATGGAAGCCTGTCCACACTGGCAGACTCCCACACACTCTCACACAGGTGCAAAACACACTCCATTACATAGGTGTAACTCCACCCACAGGTGAGGTCAGGAATCACATGGTTATGTCACATGGTCATGACCTCACCACAGGTCCTTCAGCCACACCATTACATACAGGTTTTATCTTGGGTATTCAGACATACCCCTTGGATGGGTTTGTAGGTGACTGGACCCGCCCAGCTCTCCAAGTCACCTGGAAGCCTCCCAATGTAGAGCAAAACTCTCAGCAGTAGATCTGCTGAACAAAACATGCTCAGGCTTCCATCACAGGGCCACCCACCTCTGCGATACATAACGTCCATCCATCACATGCCTCCATGCATATCCCGAGGGCCATACACAGTGCCCCCCAGCTGCATCAGGGGTCATTACACCACAGTA
Organism: Oophaga sylvatica; assembly: GCA_033576555.1. Classification (NCBI taxonomy): domain Eukaryota; kingdom Metazoa; phylum Chordata; class Amphibia; order Anura; family Dendrobatidae; genus Oophaga; species Oophaga sylvatica. The sequence continues at coordinate 436,038,920 of JARQOD010000002.1, forward strand.
TGTTCTGAATGTTATGTGTTGTATGCTATATGTATGTTCTGTATATTATGTCTGTGTTGTATGTTATATGTATGTTCTGTATGTTATGTGTTATATGTATGTTCTGTATGTTATATGTATGTTATGTGTTGTATGTCATATGTATGTTACGTGTTGTATGTTATATGTATGTACTGTATGTTATGTGCTGTCTGTTATATGTATGTTATGTGTTGTATGTTATATATATGCACTGTATGTTATGTGTTCTATGTATGTTACGTGTTGTATGTTATATGTATGTACTGTATGTTATGTGTTATACGTATGTTACGTGTTGTATCTTATATGTATGTACTGTATGTTATGTGTTGTATGTTATATGTATGTTACGTGTTGTATGTTATATGTATATTACGTGTTGTATGTTATATGTATGTTATGTGTTGTATGTTATATGTATGTTCTATTTGTTATGTGTTATTTGTATGTTCTGTATGTTATGTGTTGTACAGTCTGTTATATGTATGTAATGTATGTTATGTGTTATATGCATGTTCTGTGTTATATGTATGTTATGTTGTGTATGTAATGTATGGTTTTTTTTTACATTCAACACATTAGCCGGATGATGTGACTACTACTGTCCCATCATTGGCTAATGTGTCACTCACTGACAGTGTAGCAGGCATAGCCGGATGGGACTTGTAGTCCCATCAGACTATGCCTGCATATACGCACACAGCCTAGCACACACACAGAGCAAAGCCGGGCGGCACTGCTCAGCCAATGGTGGGGGATTTGAATCCCGTGCCGCTCATTGGCTGAGCCGCCCGCCGGCTCTGCCAATGAGCGGCGCCGCTTTGGTGTGGGATTTGAATCCCGCGCCAATCATTGGCTGAGCCGCCCTCCAGCTCTGCTAATGAGCGGCGCCACTTTGGCGGGGTTTTTGCGGGCGGCTCAGCCAATGACACGGCTTGGGCAGGGAATTTGCAGTGGCGAAACCCGACCCCGACTTTTTTGCCAAATTGGTCGCCGAGCGTTCGGCCGACTGCACGCCACGGTCGGGTTTCGTTTCATGAAACCCGACTTTGGCGAAAATCGGCGATTTTTGAAAATGAACGACCTGTTTCGCTCAACTCTAGTGTTCACTATAGGGGTTAACTGGTGGGAAAGTTTTATAGGGCGAGTAGTACACTAAACATGTGTACTTTTATGGTTTAGATTTTTTTAAATTAAAATATTTATTTATTAATGGAATAAATATTGATTTTTTATTACTATTTTTTATTATTTGTTAAAAATATTTTACAATTATTAAATTTTTTTTTTAAATTTAATTCTTAGTTTTACACTTTGTCCCACTATGCGACACTCATTTTGTGCAGGCTGATCGCTTATATGGCATGCAGATTTGCATGCAATATAAGCTGTCAGCGCTGCAGATTGTGTGCACTAACGTAAGAGAATTCCTGACATGCACTGTGCATGACAGGAAGTCTCTGATATCTGGTAACCTGTATGTCACCATGACAACACCGGGTTACCATGTGAGCGATCGGGACACCGCGTCATGCTGCGGGGTCTCTTATCCAAAGGCAGCCCCTCTGCCTGCTCCGGAACGCTGCGATCATGTTTGATCACAGTTTGCTGGGGCTTAAAGTGCCGGGAGCAGTCTGTGACCACTCCTGGCATTTAGTGACGGGTGTCAGCTGTGATAATCAGCTGACACCCGGCCGCGATCTGCTGTGCTCCTCTCGTGAGCGCAGCTGATCGCCTTTGACGTACTACTCCGTCCATGAGAATTAAGTCCCAGGTCGTATGGACGGAATAATATGTCCAATGGCAGAGATGGGTTAAACCAAACTTCTCATTAAGCTATATTTGGTACTACCATACTGTTTGCCCAGGAATTGAATGTAAGGCCTACCCTGCCCCAACATTACACACACACCAATAACCCTTTGAAGCCACATACTGGATGGCCACATTAATACAAAGTTCCCATTAAACGTTATTTGGTACTGTCATACTGTTTGCCTATGCATTAAATGCAAGGCCTGCCCTGTCCCAAAGTTGCATGCACCACAATAAGACTTTTAACCCACGTACTGAATGGCCACATTAATGCAAACGTCCCATCAAGCTTTATTTGGTACTGCCATACTGTTTACCAAGGCATTGAATGCAAGGCCTGCCCTGCCACAACATTACACGCACCCAATAAACCTTTGAAGCCACATAGTGGATGACCACATTAAACCAAACTTCCCATCAACCTTTATTTGGTACTGCCACACTATTTTCCCAGGCATTCAATGCAAGGCCTGCACTGCCCCAACGTTACACGCACCCCAATAACCCTTTGAAGCTAAGTACTGGATGGCTGTTATGTTTTGGTAGCTGAGGAGAACAGGAACAACAGCAGGGCAGCCGAACACCTGAGATGTTGGTAACTGATGGGTTGCAGATTCCTAAACTAACGACACAACTAGAGGTAGCCGTGGAGCGTTCCTACGTTGATCCTAGACGTCTCGTCACAGCCTGAGAGATAACTACACCTATAGGCAGAAAGATGAAAGCTATCCGCCCCGGAGTAGATCCCCAAAGAAAATAGGAAGCCTCCAAACATATAATGGCGGTTAAACAAGATGAAAATACAAACATAGGCAGAAAATAGACTGAGCAAACGCTGGGGCCACAAGCTGACTAAATAGGATAGGTCAGGAGAGATTACTTTCTGCAACCCAGAAAACCCTACAAAAATCCAACAATTCTGATTACAAAAATACTGAGATCACACGATCTCGCCACCCACTAAATCAGATCTCAGTGTGAACAAAAACCAAGCCACAGCCGCTGAAAAAACAGGAAAAAGCAAAAGAGCAAATAACAGTGGCTGCAGATAAACTGTGAGGAGCTCATGCCCCAGGAGGGGACCTGGCTGACCTCCACAAAAGTGCAGAAAACAATGCAAAAAGCAAGCACAAAAAGAAAAGCAAAAAATATCTTATCTGAAAGCAGGAGATGCAGGCAAGACTCCAGCAAACTTCCAAATGAACCAGGAACCACAATTGAGACAAGAACAATTGATCACCGGCAATCATCATGGGAGGGAACCTCCTTATATCAGACCAGTCAGTGAACCCAGATTGCCACTCCTCGCTGAAAGGTTTAGTACTGTCTGTAACCACCAGAGGGAGCCTCTGCTCACAAACCATTTCTAGCACATTCATAACAGTACCCCCCCCTTGAGGAGGGGTCACAGAACCCTCACTTATGCAACCAGGCCGATCAGGATGAGCTCGGTGATAGGCACGGATCAGTCTCTTAGCATGGATGTCCGAAGCAAACACCCAAGAATTGTCCTCCTGACCATAACCTCTCCACTTAACCAAATACTGGAGTTTCTGTCTAGAAAAACGAGAATCCAATATTTTCTCAACCACATACTCCAGATTGCCCTCAACCAAAACAGGGTCAGGAGGCGCAGCCATAGGAACCACTGGCTCGACAAACCTCTTCAATAAGGACTTGTGGAACACGTTATGGATCTTAAATGTCCCTGGAAGAAGCAAACGGAAGGAAACAGGATTAAGAATCTCCATGATCTTATAAGGTCCAATGAACCTCGGCTTAAACTTTGGAGATGCAACCCTCATAGGGATATTTCTTGAGGAGAACCAAACCAAGTCCCCCACTTTAAACCAAGGACCATCAGTCCTATGCCGGTTGGCAAACCGTTGGGCCTTCTACTGAGAGAGAGACATCCTCTCCACTACCTGGTCCCAAATCTGCTGCATTCGCTCCACAACAGAGTCAACACCCGGACAGACAGAAGCCTCCACCTGTCCCGAAGAAAATCGAGGGTGAAACCCAAAATTGCAGAAAAATGGAGACATCAAGGTGGCAGAGCTAGCCCTATTATTAAGAGCAAACTCAGCCAAAGGCAAAAAAGACACCCAGGCATCTTGATCAGCAGACACAAAACATCTCAAATACTGTAAGTCTCCAAGGTCTGGTTTGTTCTCTCGGTTTGTCCATTGGTCTGAGGATGAAAAGCAGAGGAGAAAGATAATTGAACACCAAGTTTAGAACAAAATGTCCTCCAAAATCTGGAAACAAACTGGACTCCTCTGTCAGACACAATGTTCTCTG